>MU401491.1:89846-235246 GCA_022579005.1 Poronia punctata | reverse complement strand
CCTTACCCCTTTATTCCCCCCAAAACCCAAAATTTTTTTTAAAAATTTTTTTTTTTTTTTTTTTTTTTTTTTTTTTTCAATTAACTGGTTTCAAAAACCCCCCCCCCCCCCCCCCAAAAAAAAAAAGAAGAAGAAGAAAAAGGGAAAAGGAAAGAGGAAAAGGGGAGAAGAAGAAAAAGAAAAAAAAAACTTTACACTAGTGCCCTGAAAACTCCAAACAAACGGATTCGGCGCACCAGAAGGCCACAGACTATTAAACTTTGTCGTATCCCAGACGGTTTCGTAAGTGAGCTGCGGCATCCGCACGGGATGAGATGCCGGACAGGGCGGGGCGTTGACGAATCCGTCTTGGGTTATGGTGTTGTACATGTGCGATTGGTGGTCTGGACTGTCGAGGTTTTTGCCGTCCCAGCAGCTGGAATAAGGTAGGTTAGAAAATAGTTAGGTGGGGGAAAAGTAGAAAGAAAAGAAGACGAAGGGGGGGGGGGGGTGCTGCTTACGCGGGGAAATGATGCACGGTAAATAATCCGGCTTGACATGGTTTATCTGGGAAATCGACAAGTTCGGGTCCCCGGTTTAGAAGGCTGGTTAGACAATTGTAGCGGAGGCCGATGTGTTTCTGGGCGTCTTGTAATGTGCTGGTTGCTGGGGAGCCGACTGTCATGCGGAAGCCCTGGTAGATAGGTTGATGATGTGTTAAGTCGTGCTTGAAAGGATAGGTAGGGGGTAGGTGTAGAGACAGAGAGAGCGCTTACGGGTTGGAAGGCGGTGATGTATTGCTGTGCTAGTCCGTCCGTGAAGAAGTCGTGTCTTGGGACCTATTTGTTAGGTCTTCTTTCTCTTTATTTTTTGTTACGAAAACATGGCGGTGCTGACTCACTGTTGCAAGTAGCACTATTAGCCAAATCCCCAAACCAACATTCCTTTTCTTTTTCAGTGACTGAAAACGTACCTGAGTATAGTAAATAGTCATCCCCCCACTCGTCCCAGCAGCCAGAGCAGCGTTATTAATAACCGGAACTCGATGATACGATCCATTCTCGGGATGCTTGAAATACAAAACGGCAGTCCAGTAATTCGAAAAGTCCTCGGCCATCTCGCAGGTTGTACAGGTACCTCTCTCGCCTACATCACCTTCCATTGTTGCGTTGAAGGCATTTCCGCCAACGATGTGATGGACATGAGAGGAAGGGACTTGACCTGGTTCGACGACTGGGTCTAGACGTTGGATGGTGAGGGATGAACATCCGAATCGTAGACCTGCTTGCACGGGTGCTACGAGTGTCAGGACTGTTGCTGCTGCTGCTGCTGCTGCTTTTGCGGCGAGGGACTTCATCTTGTTGAAGGTTTGGTATATGTTATGGTGGGTAAAGATGCTACCTAGGACGAGAAAGTTAAAAAGTAAAAAAGGGGTGAGTGAGTTACACGGCTATCTCTCGTCTTTTAAATACCTTTCTATCAAATCTAGGTATTCATGACCCGTCAGTATCACTAGATACCTACTACCGCATATCTTATCCGTGCTCCTTGCTATAGGTACAAGCTAGACTCTATTATCTATTATATACCCTCTGAGAAACGAGGTGGAGTTGACATAATGATACAATCAGGGATGGTGTGTGTTCTACCGCAGACAAATCAAAACCCCCGACGTCTGATTAAACTACTTTTACCGGACGACATGGTTGTTTAACATGGGATAATGCGATAGGCTGTTTTTTTTGAATTGCCACCCTTTTTTTGGAGATTTGGAGCGCGGCAATTCTTCCGACGAAATGATAGCATGTCCGGTAAAAGATCTTCCCCATCATTTGAATCTATCTTGCGCAAGTGGGAAAAAAGCAAGTGCCGTTAAACGCCAAGGCTGACGTTTTTCTTGTTCTGGGGAACTCAATCTGGGGAACTCAATCTGGGGAACAGCCTCATTTGTGACTACCTACCTAACTTATCCAAGATATATAAAGTATGTTGATATATTAAGGACTTGCCACTTCACCGTTGTAAAATCTAAATATAACCACCCTTCATACGGAGGGTTACCTACTCGTGTGTTATCGTCCACTTTACCATTATGCTTACTTGATAGGTCACTTGGCCGTATTCAAACATGACACAACTCCTTTTCGTTTTTTTATCGCCGCTTGGTAACTCTCACTACCTACCTATCAACAAACCAGGCGAGGCAGTTTAAGCAGATTCATCCGTCCCCTATCCTTCCCTATAAAGGCAATAATCTACTTCACTCGTATCCAGGTAATGAAACTCCAAGTTTCACAGTCAGTTTTAGCTCGGCGACTCGAAGAATAAAGCCAGCTAAAACATCTTTGAAAGGGACGATGGCATCACTGCCCTGCACAAATTTACCAAAATATAACTCCAAGAGGTACGGACGACCTGGTTAATCTTATTAACGTGAGACTTGGTATGTGGGAAACAAGCAGTCAAAGTTCCATACGCTTAAACGTTTACCTCTGGTAAAGGGTGTATATAACACTATTGAGGTCATGGATACCTAGTAGATAGGGGCAACATAAGCTGTAATATCATCATTGCCACTCTCAGCTGAGGTATAGCCTTTAATCTGTAACTATATCCTACCGATGCTATTAGTCCACCCTACTTGCTAATGTGTCACCCCGCCTCAATACATCAATACTTACATATCCAAACATCCTACACGTGCTTCAATTATAGGGGGGGGGATAATACTTGTTTAAAAGCGCTTAAAAGGGGATGTCGTGCGTAAAGAAAAGTATGTACATATGAGATGATAAATAGGTAGGTAGATAGGAGTATGTTAAATAAGTAAGTGTGTAGTGTAGGTCACCCTTGTCTTTCTTCTACGTCCAACTAGAGAATCCCTAAGTAGACCCGTCATACATATCCCAGACCAAATAAATCTTCTATTTATATCAGTTAAAAAATCCTGCTTTGCTCCAGTTACCTATATTGTTGCCCCAATGGACAAAATCTTATTATTCAACTGAACTATCATGCGCCGAGGTACTTAATCCATCCTTCATTCGTTTTCGTCTCCTCTCCAGCATTCCTTCTTCTTCTTCATCCCTTTCAAGTACCGAGCCATTCACCCTTGCCCGATCCTGCGTGCCCTTTCTCTTCTGACAGCATCTCGGCACGGCCAGTACCTTCTTCCCGGTATACTCGGCCGGATCTACTGCGAATAGCAAGTGCTCGTTCGCATAGGCTCCCCCGTCGTCGTCCATCTCGATAATGTTGAGCTGTAGCACTTCCGGATCCGGATCGTCGGCTGGGACCAGGTGGTCGAATGTGACGCCGTAATAGTCGATTTGCCTAAGTGAGTGAGTGAGTGAGTGAGTGAGTGAGTGAGTGAGTGTCACGGTTCCGGTCTCGGTGCCTACGTGTACAGGCCAAGTCTACACCGAAACGCTTATATAAGTAGATATAGGAGACCTCTGCTTCTTAGAGAAACCTTCTCTCCTTGTGCAATAACAATAAGTTATTACGGACCCCCCGGCAGTGTAGACTGTGATAGTGAGTAAGGGAGTGAGTAAGGGAGTGAGTGAATGAGTGACGGGGAAATAGGTAGTCATTAGCTAGGTTGGCCCTTTGCCCTTGGGGCAGCTTTATTGATCATCTCAAAACTGTGAGACTGTGATGTCGGGGGGGGAGCGTGAAGAAGCGCGAGTGTGAAAGAAATATACGGTACGCCGCGTGCGGGGCTCAAGGGGAGGAGCCGGGGGGGAGTCGGTAGATAAGTTACAAACGCGCGCTTACGTCAATGGTGGTGTTGTCCCCATAACCCAGCCCAAGTACTCGTCCCGCACAACAACAACAACAACCATACAATCACCAGCCATCTCCGGATACAGTGTTCGATGCGCCAACCTCGCAAGCTCCATACCGGCCGGCTGCGGGAACACCAAGGCCTTGACGTCTTCCGTACGCCATGCTATCCCCGGAAGGAGCTTTTGGATAGATACTAGTGGGCCTTCGATCTGCACTCTCACCGGCTTCCCTGGTGGTGGCGGGTGGAGAGGGCCGGCGGGAGTGTTGACGCACGGCGGGATGTGAAGCTCGAGAGCCATGATGAGGAAGGGAGGATTAGACTAAGGTACCTAGCTTGGCTCTCTACAATGGAGTGAGTTTTTGGCTGGTCTAGTCTAACCTAGTCTAGTCGCATCAAAACGAGGTCGTTTGGGGAGAGGAGAGTTCTCTCTGGATGATAAGGTAACGTGCTTACTAAGGTACCTTAAAAGGCCTGCAGCATGCCCCTGGGCCCTGGCTTCTATTACCAACAGCTAAGTAGGTACTAGGTATACTTGCATTTCATCTGTCCTCCTCAGGCTTAGCGATTGGACCCACTATCGGTTCGAAGCTCGCCATCAAGAAAAAAAAAGTCAATCAACACCGTAAAATCAGAAAAAGAACCCCATTTCGATTCTGTATTCATTCATGGGAGGGGAGGGTTTGGAATTTGTTAAAGGGCGTGACATGACAAAATTGGTAACGGATCTTCTTGAGCTTATCGAGTAGGTATTAGTTCTGCGTAATGTTGTGTGGGAGTCACGGTAGGTTTCACTACCTAGATAAGGGGTGTAAAGTTTAATAAAAATAAAAATAAATACCCTAGGATTGCGTCGGCCCCCTCATGGGTGTGTGGTGTGTGCATGGTCTGGTGTGATGTGATGTGTGCCTCGTAAACGAATAATACATACCTAATCATTATTATTTATTTACATACGACTCGCCTAAGCCAACCTCAGTTCATCGTATCGATACTCCTAGCAAAGCTTCTTCTGTTGTTCTGATACCCTCTCTGCGAGGCGAGTAGTCGCGACATCAAACGCATGCGTCCAGGGCATTTGGCAGACGTGCATCATCATCACCACCTCACCCCAGTCGTTCTCGTCCCACCCCATCTGCCGCATCCGTAAGGCAATCATGTCCACTGGGTTCAATAAAGTAGCGGGACCATCATAGTCGTGGTCGTAATTAATGCCACATAAAACCAGTAGCCAGAGCTGAACCGACAATGCATCCGCTGTATCAGTCAAGACGTCCGTCCAATCATCAGGTCGCGTCAGGAGCCTTAGTAACTTCTGCACGATTGCCATGGGAGAGCCGGGGTATGCATGGTGCCTGCGTTTCATCCAGATGACCCAGAGCAGCATCCCCTGTCGCAAAGCCTCCGATATCATCGCCCAAGGTCGAAACGACGAGCTCCCAGTAGTGACCGTACCCGTAGGTCCATGATCCAGCAAGCGATGTGCTACTGGGTTGAGCCAAAGACCGAGTAATATCGAATCCCCCCATAGAGAATCACCTCTAACGGCTAGTTCTGATTCTATGAGGGCGGCTTTGTTGTTCAAATCCATCATGCATGACAGCACATGAGCAGCCATTTTCCCGTCCTTGTCGTGTCTCGAGTTCATCAGAGTGTGAAGCGGTGCCGGTAGCTCATGTGGAAATGGTGCCCAAGGCATAACGGGGATGACGTCTGATGGCAGCGGGAATCGCGGTCTGCAATCGTGTAGTAGAGATATTGTTACATCGAGCCTTGTGGCCGAATGTTAGCCCCCTGAAATCTATAAAGAAAATAGTGAAATAGAGCAGCGAGATCCCTCTCGTCGTGTCATGCATACCAAAAAATCATGAGTCTGATCTCATCATTACCGTGTAGATTAAAACTCTTGTCCCGAGCGGCAATCAAAGATTCCAAACCACACATATGGACTAATGCCTGGTCGAGATCAGAGGATATCAACTAGGTTAACCATAGTCAAGTTAAGTGTCAGCAGCAGCCTGAAGCCTTCATAAGTTTATACAAGTTTATATAATCACCCCTTACGTTGAAAGAAATAACGGCAATAATAGCGAGGATGATGTTTTGGGTGGATGGGCTTTCCAAGCTGGTACCCGCCAAAGCCGACTCGATACATGCAATAGTTCCCAAAGAACGCTGGAGAGCCATGACCTTGAACCTCGCGGGCTTTTCGTGCGATACTCCAGCGAGCCGATCGGGTGCCGTGATCAACTGACCATACTGGCGGAGGAAGACGGACTTTTGGAAAGCGAATGGGAATATGAAACTCTCGGTAGAACGGTCTGGGCCTTTTGGTGTTAGGGGCACCGGGGTGATGGGGGACATGGACGGTAATGGACGATTTGAGGCTCACCTGTTGATAATACCAGATTTCTCCCCTTGTGGAGCATCAACATTATGCCGTAGGCGGAAAACGCATCCATGTCCCAATGAGTTTCCAGGACGTCCAAAGGATGCTGATGCCAGAAAGGACGCGCCAAAGAGGGCGGATGTCGCCTGTCTCTAGAATCCTCGTTGTGTCGACTAATCTCCGACTGGGCAGGTTGTTCGGCGTTGTTATTAACATTAATATTATTATTATCATCGTCATCATCATTATTAGGGAAGTGTATTACAAGGTCAAGCTGCGGGTTGCGGGGGAGCTTCCTGCGCTCCCTGCCAATGTCGAGCATTATATGTCGACGAATTTTGGATTTGGTCTTATGATCACGGCCGTGGACGTGGGTGGGACCAATGGTGTGCACGAAGAGAAGTGGTGTTTTCTTTAAGCCCATGGTTCTAGATTTGCCGATGAGATCAAATGGGCTGTCAGGAATGCTTTGGGTCAAGAAGCTGTATTCATCGTGTTGTAACAGATTCGGAACTGGAAAATAAAGAACTGTTTTCGTTTGTAATGGTTACCGTATGTCGGCAAGAAAATGAAGGGACCAAAAATGAAGTCAGCACCTATCTCCTCGTAGTCTAGTCTAGGTTGAAGTCTAGACTAAATAATGACGCCCATCAGCTACTCCCAATCAAGTAATAGGTCCCTGGTAAGCCGCAGCTGCCAGCCCCAGGTCCCGCGCCAAGGTCCCACCTGCGGCCCGGCACCAGACGGAGCTCACCAGCCCAGATGGCCCGAGTCCTCGAACCACCCCTTTAACTCTTGGGCACTTGGAAATATTGACAACTTACCAACTATCCCCCTTCTAAACAGGGGTTTGTTTGATGTGAAAAGTTGTACCGTCCATTATTAATTATTATGATATCTAATCCGATAGGTATCAATTCGGGATTTGTAATGAGGTGAACAGCTCGAGCCTTACTCACATAGTCTGTTTAAACTACTATAAAGTATTGCTCTTTCCGAATGTTATACAGTATAACCCAAGTTCACACCCATATTCATTCCTGACTCCCACCGAAAAGACATCTGATACTTTGTTTAAAACAAAATGGCCACCCAGACTAACATCACTCTTTACACCGAGGGCACTCCCAACGGCCTAAAGGCCACCATTGCACTCGAGGAGCTCGGGCTATCTTATAAGGTATGCAACTTAGACCATACCCCCTTCCTCTAAACTCCATGGCGAGACCAGAACCCCTAAATTTGTCCATCTTTCTGAACTTGTCCAGGTCCGCGCTATGAAATTGTTCGAACACGAGCATAAAGAGCCATGGTACCTCGAGATCAACCCGAACGGTCGTATTCCTGCCTTGACCGATAAGGAGGGAGAGGAGGAGGACGAGGAGGTCAGGATCTTCGAGTCCGGCGCCCTCCTGTTGTACCTCGTCAGCCGATACGACAAGGAACACAAGATCTCGTACCCAGAGGGAACCAAAGAGCACTGGGAGACCGTGAGCTGGCTCATGTGGCAGATGGGCGGCCTCGGTCCCATGCAGGGACAAGCGAACCACTTCTTCACCGCCGCTCCCCAGAGGTACGAGTATTCCCTCCATCGCTACACGAACGAGTCCCGCCGCCTCTACCGCGTCCTCGACACCCAGCTTTCCAAGAACCCTCACGGATATATCGTCGGAGATCGTGTCACCGTCGCCGACATCGCCGTCTGGCCCTGGGCCCAAGCATGGAGTAAGTCGGATCCTCCTTTTCCTTCCATCATTCTATCCGTAGGGGGTCACTTTTCCTGACATCCTTATTTTTTATTTTGCTTTTTTAGAATCCTGCGGTCTGAAGACGATGGATGAGTTTCCCAACGTTCAGAAGTGGATGGCCAAGCTCCTTGCACGCCCCGGGTTCGAAAGGGGTCGCAACATCCCCGGCCCACATTTTCACATCAAGCTCAACGAACTGGCAGAGGAAGAGGTCGACAAGCTGATGAGGCCGCGCACTGGCTGGGTCTTGGAGGGTATGAAAAAGGATGCGGAATGAGGCCTGCACGAGTAATTAATTACCTAGCTAATCACCCTAGATAGAGCCATAACTAACCAAACGCTATTCTCACTTCTTGCAATAACAATAAGTAAAACCTTGAATCACCGGTCGGGACTGTAACACCTGTGATCGAGAAAGAAGGCCTCTAGACTTCTTTCCTTGGATCCTCCAAGCTAACCCCCTCTTCCTGCCCGTCCTATTGCTTCTCTTTATCTTTCTCTCCTCCTTTCTCCTCATCTTCTTCCCTTAGGATATAACCCCCTTCTAGCTGCTTTAGTTGCTGTGGATCCACGACCCCCTACTCTAGAGATTTATCCAGTAAAAAGCGTCAGAAGAGAGGCGTAGCTGGGTCTCCTGCCTCTCGCCAGGACATCAACGTGATGTGGAGGTTTTCTACACCATCCTGCTGCATTAAACGAGTTTCAAGCTGGTAGGTAGTTGACCCCAACCTCGCGTGCATTTCTACAAGACCTTGAGAATCCGGGTGTCGAACTTCACCCCAGTGGTGCCAGTGTGTGGCTTTTGGCCCCTTTGCGATGAGAGCCTCCGAGTCTACCATTGATGGTTTTTATGTAGCAATTTTGTCGCGTATATACCGTTATAGCCAACGCGGTACTGATGGTGGTATTAGGATATCAGATTCTAACCGTCTTGGGCCGCGTATATGCCAACTACCTACTCAAGCGGGAATGCAGTATAGTAGGTATATTGTATGGCATATGACAAAAGCTTGTTGGTTATGCACTTATAATCCTGTAGACAATATTAGCAATGCTCAACATCTAAAGTAATGACAAGAGATACGTACCGTATGTACTTTGATGCAACCAAAGTATAGTAGGTAATCCTCGCCGTCGATGATCATGGCGGGGAGTCCAATGTTTGGCAACATCTTGATATCAACATCCAGGGGACGTAGTGTGAGTGTGAATGTGTAGGTTGAATATAGGTAGAGGCTGAGAACGATTCCGATGCAACTGATTTTGATAGCAATCGCTAGCTACCATATAATAGGCTCCTATATGTCACTGCGTAATCTTAGCCTGAGATACTAGATCCCTTGTGGCGTATAGGAGCCTACTATATCCTGCAGCGTAGGCTGCTCCGATCTCGCCACTGGAATGGCCTCCCATTACGGTTGGGCGCAAGCCTTGTGTCTTCAGTAGATCGACCAGGGCGATCTGAATGGTGGCGGTTGAGTCACGCGAATTCCGCTTGGGTAACACTACCTACTCTCGCTGTCAGCACGGAGAAATTTTGACAGCGACCTATTAGGTATGCGCAGTGAAAGAAAAATGCATTTAATAGATAACTTACAGCCTTGCACATGTCCTTGCGCTCGATCCACTGCTTCCGGCGCGCGTTGACAGACTTGAAGGCAACGTGCACTCTATTGTAAACAAACTGCTAGCTTGCACTGACGGCCAGAGCTTTTTGTATGGTCTCAGCAAGGTGCGCATGCAGTGTAGGCACACGTCCTCATAGGAGGTAACCGAAGTATAAATGGGCATGATTTGATGACAGGGTAGGATTGTAATGGCGGGACAAGAAAGAAATAGACACGCATCAACAGAATTGTTTCTTTTATACAAATACATTGTGATCTGCCGCTTCCCTGGAAATACTTGCTGTCCACTTTGAAAGAACTCCTTCTGTCATGGCATGAGACCATGGGTCATTGCAACTTGGCATGTTAAGTTCCACGTTTAGGGAAGGGCTTGACGTCCTTCCTTATTGTTAGAAGGGCCCTTTCCTTTCCTATGCCAGTTCTGACTTTCATGGCCAATTAACAAATTTATGCTGTAGACACATAATATAACTCTGTTAGGTCGCAGTTCCCTGATTTACTTGTTTCCAGAGGTAGAACAGGAAGTTTCTTATATTACAAAGGTAGGAACTACCAACCGTATCTTCTAATGCGACAACTTTAACATTTATATAAATCTAGCAGGTAGACCTTGTGTCTCCCTATCAAGTTGTTATTGCTAGTAGAAATGGAAAGCACGAATATCTCAGACCAACACAAAGATGGAGGTAACAGGGACTCTGGTTCATTCCGGACTTCCTCGAGTTGTAGTAATATATTAGGAGAAAGCAAGAACACCGGTTCTAAACTCCGATACTTAGGTACTTTAATTACTTGCTAATTCCACGGACAGGACTCCTTCCTACTAGCATTAGGCTTCTATAACACAACGGATCCACATCATCGCACATTGCCCTCCTCAGGGACAGACAAAACATCATTCAAATTGGGAAGTAAATATAAGGTAAGGTAGTTCTTCAAAACATATATATCTTCTCGACGGTTGTAATAGGTACGGGTGGACTCAACCCCTTTATGGATGGGATTCTCAAGGTCTTTGGGCAGCGTTCATGTGAATAATGCAAAATTATTGTTCATTAACCCGGGTGGCTACCGTGGGAAGTCTACTTATACCTACTTACTTTACCCACCTACCCTTACCTACCTCTACCTATGTCACTATGTTGATTGGAGTGGACTCTCGGCTGTTGTACATGTATTGTGAGTCCAAAGCATGGACTACGGGAGGTAACTACTGCCTAACCTAAGTAGGTACCACCTAATATAGAATATAGAGAAACTTTAGGTACCCGTTGTTGCCAGTCATTTTCATGCAAATTCTGTCCGACTCTATGCCCAACCGTGACTGCTTTGGTGATATATAGAACTTGCTATCTATCATCGGCTTATATAGCTACATTACCGTGTGGTGCCCCTAATTGGAGACGATTACCGTGATGATCTAAGCTTTTGGCACCGTCTTGAAATTTTTGTGACCGTTTTTATAATCTAAGACAATTATAGTGATGTTTTTTTATAGTATACTGTCTTTTTTGATTAGATAGTCTCTTAATAGGTATAATCTCCAAAAATGAAAACGATCTCAGGCTAGATAAAACGGTCTTGGCCAGCCAAAAATGGTCTCGGCAGCCAAAGTGGTCTCCGGCAGCCAAAGTGGTCTCCGGCAGCCAAAGTCATTACAGACCTATCCCAGACCTATTTACCTACCTACCTACCTACCTACCTACCTACTTACATAACATACCTAGTCGGCGCAGCCATTCTAACACCTTTGCAGCCATTCCAACACCTTTGCAGCCATTCCAACACCTTTGCAGCCATTCCAACACCTACGCAGCCAGACCTACACCTTTGCAGCCATACCTACACCTTTGCAGCCGACCTTTGCAGCCGATTCAATCAGACCTACACCTACGCAGCCGACCTAGCCAAGGAGAATCCCTGCCTGCGCGGCCGGATCTAGCCATACCAAGGGCCAGCCCGCACAGCCGAATCAAGCCATACCTACACCTACACCTACACTTACAACTACAATTACAATTGCAATTATAATTGCTCTTAAAGTATAATAACAATTAACCCTTCGCGCGTATGTGTAATTAATTAACCTACGTAGTATAGTAGTTAAGTGCCTAGTATGTAATAATGATGTAATATGTATAAACCACCTGTTCAAACCTTGACCCTTGCAAAAAAAAAAAAAAAAAAAAAACCTAGTTAAAAATTAAAGTACAGTATAAATAGTATTAATAAGCCATATCTACTGTATACATACAGTGTAAGATATGGCTATAAGAATATTTCTTTTTTAATTCATAATTTTTTCTAAGACGGTCTCCATCTGGAGACGATCTCCAAAGTGACAGACCGTCTCAGAATTAGTACTGTCTTTGCTGTAGGACGCGCAGCTGATCATGTCCGCCTGGAGATCGTCTCACGATTTGGAGATCATCACCGTGATCGTCTCATACAGAGGGTGCCACACGGTAATGTAGGTTAGCTGTACATATAAAATGAAGAACCTCCCACTACCTTCCTCAACCAGACAAATCTCCTCTTCCCACTTGGGATCACACCTCCCCATACAACATATTATACCTAGCTAGGTACTTCCTACCGATCTTCCCAATTCCCACGTTTTCTCGGCGGCACTGCTCCAATAAGGCAAGGTAGGTAGATAACTTTACAAAGAATATTTCCATTTCACCCTTCCCTCGCCAAAAGTTCACCCTCCCCCGACCCGCACGCCTCAGAACTGATAAAGGGATGGTAACGCGCTCCTACCAGGTAGGAGGGTTTTTCATACCCTATACCTCAGTATATCTCATCACAGGCACTTGGTCATCTTCGAGCACTTCTAGTCCACTCCCTTGTTAGGGATGGTCTTTTAATGCCGATAGCATACCTGAGTGAGAAAGTCCAAAAAAAAGTTCTTGGGGAGGCGGGGACAGGTCAGTCTTTTATAAATGGAAAAGGCAGTCTTGCTAAGAGGCACGGACCTTCTGGATTGTTCCACGTTTTTCTAAAGAGCTCGTGTTCGGCTGGGTTACCCGTAGGTTACAGTTCGTGCGGGCATTACGGACATCCGGACATCGGATATGGAGTCATCAACCAAGAAAGACGCGTGTTATCACACCGTAAGGTTTGCTCCGACGTAAGTTCTAACCAACCAGAGATCTCTTATCCTGTATAAGGTAGGGATGGTAAACACAGATCCTATTGACGTGTACTGGACAGTGCTTGTCCGCCATGAAACTTTATTTGTGTGTGAGGACAGCGTGTAGGTTATTTACTCTGACTCCTTTGCTTGGCACGGGAGAAGACCATCAAGTCCTTGGAAATGGGAAGAGTAATCACATGTTGTTAAGAAACTGAGTGTTTTATTTACTTGGCCATGGCCGGACCTCGGGTTACGGATATGACCGGCGGAAGTATAAACTCCGGTTTCTCGCAGATAAGGCAAGATTTCCCTTCACCTGCGCACACAGAGATCTGTTCTTATGATCCACTTCTCTCCCGCAATAACCTCGCGGCCCTCGTGCTGATCGGGTTCATTTAGTCCATTACTTATCCCACTGAAATAAACAGATTTTACTTTGAAGAGAATGATTGTACATACCAATAGGCAATTATCACCATGTTTATGAAGAAGTAGCATCCCCGTTTCAGGCGCTATGACAAGTTCTTCCCTTTCCAATTTTCGATCGTGCGGGTAAAACGCCGTCTCGCCGCCGATTAAGCCATCAGTGGAGGAGGTAAGGTATAGTAGAGCCGTCCATGTCGTTCGGGCACGGATAATGGTTCCAGACCCGCCGGCAGATGGGACGTCAACTAGGTTGTAGTCGTCATCTGTAGTATTTGCGGCTTTATTAGTCCATGATAACCTGGTATCTGTCACGGTTCCGGTCTCGGTGCCTACGTGTACAGACCAAGTCTACACCGAAACGCCTATATAAGTAGATACAGGAGACCTCTACTTCTCAGAGAAACCTTCCCTCCTTGTGCAATAACAATAAGTCATTACGGACCCCCCGGCAGTGTAGACTGTGACAGTATCAGAGGTGGGAGAGTGGTTGCCGAATGTGCCTGCCGCTTGGACTCCCAGATGGCGTAGGCAAGGCAATTCGTCGCAACTGCCCAAGAAGAAACAAATAGATATCTCAACGTACAGTGACAGTCGAAAAACTGGTTCTTTTGGTAACGATAGATTCGCACATTGGGATTGAGTCCCACAACCTCCCCACCCCTTTCCTAGCCATGTCAGTTCAGTTATGTCCTTGGCAGATGATACGTAGCCACTTGGGTAGAGGTTCGATAATAAGCCCCCTCTCTGATTGAATATTTGTCTCAAGGCATAATAGGGGCCGGAGCAGGCGCACCATAGATGTTTAACAGAGTCATCCATGACCGCATCCTTCAACCCCGTCTGAAGCCACAGTCTCTGGGAAAAAGCCACATCATCAATCTGGAAGCGATCATTGACCCGGACGGCTTCCCCGCGCTTCGGCCGCCCAGGCGTCGTGGTCAACGGCAATCCGGCCAAGAAGGCCAAGTAATCCCGGCACAAGCTCTTGGGCCAGAAATTGTGGAGTAAGACAATCTGGTCTTCGAATGCGGGGATCGGCGTATCAAACGTTAGCTGCGTTACTGGCAACTCGGGCTTGAAGGCCGGCCAGTTTGGTAAGGGATGTTGTTGTTGTTTTGCAGTAACAACATCTGGCTTTTTCTGGACCTTGTCCGGTTTCTTATTCGATAAGCTTTTACCTCCAGCCTTGCCTTTATTGCCCCCCATTTTATATTGCAGCCACGGTGAAATGTAAAAAGGGAAATTAGAGATCCTTCCCGCGAGGTCTGCGCATGGATGTGTCTGTAGACTTAAGTGAGCTTTGGATCGGATCACCTAAAGTCATGAACATGATAGTAGGTAAGGTGATAATGGGACGTTAGGTAAGTGCGAATGCCGATGTTGTACTGTCCGTACAGTGTGAATTAGAACGACCCTGTGCACAAGCTTTAATAGGCTACAGTTTTATCGTTGTAAACAAACCAGTTTTAGGCGGCTCCATTCTGCTTGTAATCAAACCCGAGATCTTGGAACAAGTTGGACAGATACCAACACGGCAATTAAGATCAAGCATCTCAAGAGAACAAGCCTGGCATTCTATGATGTAGATACAGTTTCCAATTGTATCTCTCCTCTTGGTGCTTGTGTGGGGTGCATATTGTAGGTAGTATGTCCGGGGAACTGCTGATGATTAAACTGGTATGGCCTACGAGTAAGAATGGTAATCAGCCAGCTACCATGACCGTACGCCCATCTCCTTTAACAATGAGCCACTTAACCAAGTATTCCCAACTATTGTCACTCATTTCTGAAGCTTATGAGGAAGAGAAGCCTGACATTGCGATAATTCACGGTCAGTTTGGCAGCATAACTCTCCTATTCCCATTGACTACAGATACGGCTCAAAGTCTACAATACAACCAGTAATTGTTCGTTGAAGCCGCATTATATACTGGAGTCTGCACAAGAACTCTACCGTCACCGTCCTCCTACATGCTTGATAGGTAGGGGAATCGCCCCATTTAGAGGCCAGATACTAATAGTAGTAGACCATCAGAGTTAATAGAAGAGCGTGACTAGATACTTGTACAAGTGTGATATTCTTGGTAAAAGAACAAGATACCCACAGTGTGGCTCTGAAGATGTACAGTATACACAGTGCACATATCTGGATTAATCTTCTGCAAATGTCTCAAATGGTGCATTGGCTAGGTATGCATCAAAACAGTAGCAGCTTAGCAAGTGGGTCCCGACTTGTCCGAACCCCGAATAGGATAGGCAAATGCTTGGGATCTGCTAAAATCAATCAATCTGGGGGAACTAGGGGAACCATTGATCTTGAATCCATCACGATAACCTCACGTTCGTTAAGTAGGTACTTTTGAATCACGCTATTTCTAGGGAAGAAAGCGCCGCACGCACACGTGTCGATTCCAGGGTTCCCGCTCTTCTTTCTGCCCCGTAACTCTAATTCGTACATCCTCAAAACCTTATCGAGCCGTCCCCAGAACTAAGATCGGAAACATGTGGTCATTCGGCACGACGATGACGATGCCCAAAGATCACGAATCCGTTCAAGAGCCCACATCAAAACCCCACTCGCGGCTGTCTCGAGCCGAGGACACCATACCACAAGCACCATCAGCACCAGCAGCAGTGCCGCCACCACCACCAGTCGACGATAGATCCGTCTTCTCCCAACGATCATTGAAGCAGCTAGGCGTATTCTTCGCCGGCGCAGGCTTCCTAGCGCTCTCGACACTAGTCACGAGACGATCGATAGCCAGGAAGAGATTAGAGACGATACCCCGGTACTTTACGCCAAGTAATCAGGCTGCCACGTCAAAACCCCAGGACAACTCCCTCATCGCGTTCGAAGCCCTCAGCCTGGCGACACTCAACGTCTTCGGATTCGGAATCATGTTGACCGGTGGTCTATCCTGGGGCTTGGACTTTTGCAACGTAGACGATCTGAGGAGGCGGACTCGACAAAGTCTTTACGCAAATGCTGGCACGCAAGATAAGCAGGCAGAGAAGGAACTGGAAGAATGGGTAGCCAAGATTCTATCACGGAAAGAAGATGCAACAACAACAGCAACAGAAGAAGAAAAGAATCCGACCAAGGAAAATACGAGCTAAAACCCGGGTCTACCGAGAAAGCAAAAGAAAGACAAGTTCTCTAAAATCCGGAAACCAATTGTGGTATCGATACCATCGCGTCCCTTGGAGCACTTGCCGGCTCGGCGCTATCAACACACCGAGTGAATAAATATTAAAGGGGTCGCGCCTTGTCAAGGGTTGATCCTGAGCCAGCCACGTCCAGCAATTGGGAGTAGAGTAGTCTGTATAAAAGAGGCATCTCTACTCCCATGCGTGCTGATTACCTCTACACCTCCGCAAGCTGAAGCGCGTCCGAGACTCCATCTGTACATATATAATTTGATCGCCGCTAAGCTTTTAATGCTTCTCCTTCCGAGACCGACAGAAAAGCAGACCGGTCCAAACCTTGACCGGCCGAGGCTACACTTACCGCCGATAGAACGATGATCCAGGTTCGGACCGTCTGCTCAGACCATATAGCAGCCATGTACAACGAACGACGAACGTCTTTTCAGCCACACATATATTTCCGCGCCATCAATCTTCTACATGTGACCGACGCGATGATGCATGGACATGGTTCTCACCCCTCATTGGGCAGTAAAGTTATGATTAGAAGGCAGTTTGCCCCAAATGCAGATTCACGGGGGATGGCACTAATGGTTCTTTAGTGCCCCCCCCCCCCCGCTCCTGTTGGTCGAGGCGTAGCGACATTCAAGTATTTCCGTTTTATAGGAAAACTCCATCATATAGACAAGATGTTATAGCGACAAATAATCCAATCAACCATTCTCCTACCCTGTCCACCCTTTATTCTATTCGGTATAACTAAGAATGACGGCCCCTTCCATACCTACTATGGGGGTTCCTTCGCGCCAAAACTATCGCTTAGCGGAGACAAATCAGTTTATTCCAACCACCCAATAGGTATTAACCTAAAAGCCTAGCTCACCGCGGGTTATTATTCGTCCCATCACTGGGGATCACTGGGGATCACACGGGTGTTGGATTCAGCCGCCGCACTCGCAAAAGACGTCAAGAGAGGAAGGAGGCGGCGAGGCGTCAGCTGCTCCCCCAGGGTAGCTATGATTCTGTGTCTTTGTCTCAAACTAAACGACAAGTGTCGGAAAGTCGACAGACATAGTAAACCTTTTGAAATTCCGAATTCCCGGTATCTGACATGAGCAAAATCCGCCCGCCGGGTCCCGACCTATAAGGGGGACTGATACACCGTCTTAAGTAAGGTACGTATAGGCACGGGCAACCGCGGCTATGTATGAGAAAATGTCTATTGGCGGCCATCGCTCGTGCAGAGGCAACTGACCATCAAAACATACATGTTTACATCACAATCCCAAGAAAATTATTCATAAACTAGGCAGACAGACAGTGTAGTGTAAAAGATGAATTCTTCTGGTATCATCAAAGAACAAGGGGCGGAATCCAAGACCTACCTTGGCTCCAAGCAACCTTCTCTTCTTTTCTCTTCTCTTCTCTTCTCTTCGTTGTACCTGTTCCCGTCCGCTTATCTAAAATGTAATATACTGGGCTATATATTTGTATACCGGTATATGGATGTCTGTTTATCCATAATATACCAGAACCATACCATGCCATGCGACAACGCTGTTTGGGCGGCGCTTGCTTGCTAAATATTTCTCCAGAAATGAAAAATACAATCATACAGTCCAGGATGAAGAGTAAACAACACACGAACAGCACGCTAGTAGCGAATGATTTTTCGGCAAGCCCTGTGTCCCCGGTATCCGGGATCCGGGAAATCCCCCATTGTGGCGACGGCGGTGGCGGTGGTATACTCTGAGGCTTCTTTCTTTTTCTTTTCCTTTTTCCGTTTTATGCTCGATAAAAAGGCCGATGCCGTCCGATTTGGTCCTATATATAAAGTTCTTCCTTTCCACCGCCGCGGCCGACGCCCTCACTCCGCGCCCGTAGGCGGTCTTCGAGGGCGCCTTCTTCTTCGAAGCTGCCTCTGCGGCCCCAATTTCGGGGCTGGCGCTTGAGAAAGGCGCCGACAGCACCAAGGTAGCCTTCGTGGCGGAGGAAGTAGGCCTGCTTCTCCCCTTTACTCCAAAACCGGATGGCATAACTTAGCGTGTTCATCGTTTGTGGATGACCGCGGATGAAGGAGCCGCCAAAGTAAATGTGCGACAGCCCGTGGATGTGGGAGTGTAGGTATGCGATCTGGCCAATGTTATTACTTATGGCATAGAGGAGCGAGCGCGAGACGTCGCATGCGGAAAAGCGCGAGTTTTTAGCGGCGCGACTGCTTGGTCGCGATGAGCGGTTAGTGGTTTGGTTCGACGGGTCCAACGTCTGTCCTGCCGGGGCAGTGGTTTCGTGTGCGACGTTGCCTTGGTCTTCCGCCTCGTCTTCCGCCTCTTGCTTCATCCGGAACACTTTACCGAAAGAGCTCGCGATGGCTGTGCTCTTCAGTCCGATCTTATTGTAGTCGGTGCCATAGATGTCGCCGACCAACATGTCGACCTTGGCGTTGTCTCCCTGGGCGGCCATGTCAAGCATGTCGTCAAAGTTCTCGGCAGGCGTAAGGAGAGACAGAAGGCCCCATAACGTTCCGCCACCGAGCGAGGTACCGCCCACGCGCTCGTAGTCTCTCGGTCCGTTGACTTTTAATATGCTGACGCCAGACCCGATGTTGACAAGCATATAGGGATAGATGTTGTCATCTGGCTGTACGAAATGCATCGGTTCAGTCTCGGAATACGTGAATACTTCGCGAGGTATTTCCGTGATGAAGAAATCGAGGCCTGTACGCGCATGCCGCATGTGGCACATTGTGAGCATCGCTGTCTGCTTACCCGTTTGTCATTTTCGGGGGGTTGACAGAAAAGGGGGGGTTGGATCTCACCTATTATTAAACAGGCCATTTCGTCTTCACTTAATACATCTACACCCAGCGCCTTTCTGATTCTATCATGGTACTTAAAGGCGCCACCTCCCGTGGCCATGACACACAGGTCGTTGGGTTTAGAGCCGTTGAGTGCAAGCGCATTGTCCTTTAGGTGTTTCATGAAATCGATACATTCGTCGATATGTTCGGTCTCGAAAGAATGAAAGTTGAGCCTTCCGCCAGGTTCGGTCGAATGCGCTTCACGAGAAAAATAGACGAGTTTAGCTAGAGAGCCGCCAATCTGCAACAAATTAGGTGTCCAAACGATAAACAAATATTCCCGGGTTTTTTGGTCAAGGAAGGGTTAGAGGAGAATATAGTCCGTGGAGAGTGCAGTACATGGGTGACTGTGTAGAATGTTTATATTGGCGCGACACATACATCGACGGCAATATGGCTGACAACGGCAGTATGGTTCGGTAATCGGATGTCTTTTCCCTCGTGGTAGCTGCCGCTCCCGTTGCCGCTGACATAGCCGTTGGCGGGTGTGGTGGGCTGTTCGGAGCCGTCGACAATAAATGCACCCTTGACATTGATGCGCACGGAGCCGGGGTGGGATATCGTACTGTCGATCTCGGCGACGCTTGTCATGGTGCGTGGGCGGGCGGCGACAACGGAATCGGCCGCGGTTTGGTCCGGTTGTTCGGTAGACATGGCTGGTCGGATCAATTCAGGGACCGGAAGCGATCCGATCGGCGTCGAAGAATTGCGATATTTATGAAGCATGTACCTAGAATGAGGGGTGGTAGGATGGTGTCTGTAAACGGCACAGAAGCCGAACTCCTGATGGAAACTTAGGGCGGCATGAATGATATATTAGATGGGAGGAACGAATGTAGGTGGAATCAACCCAACATGACTTTGCACCTTTGGTATTGACTTATATTCAGATAGCCCAGGTGTGGTTTCAGGCGATTACCCTCCCTAACCTAGGTATTGGTAGGTTCGCAGGTTTGCCGAGTTATGGGTGAGCAAAGGCTCAAAGGGGGTCGGTCACGCGGTTCCCCTCGGTGAAGCCCACGAGTCTACCTCCAACCCAGTTGGACAAGTGGGGTTATTTGGTGGGGTAAACTGACCGAGTGGCCTTGGTGAACTGACTGAGGGACTGGTGGAGACTAGGTAGCCCCTGTGTTTTGATTAGGGGATCGGGGTTGTACTCGTACGAGTAGAAGGGTCCTTATCGGTATCTACAAGTACCAAGGTACATTGCCCTGAAATGGATAAATGCTATCACGAGCCAAAAATTGAAGCCGATGTGATATGAGAAGATTAGGGGGTTATACAAGTAGACAAAGTGAACTTGTATATTTATATATAATCCCACCATCTGCTGTTAACTTTTAATCCTAGTCTGTAGCTTGAAATTGATATACCCCCCTTGTACATCGGCTTATAACCGATTATGGATGACACGAATACGCTACCTACCTCGATTTCGCTTTCGACTGCAACTTCCTTTTTCGATTTCAATCCCGTAGGAGTAGGGAAAACAAAACGCGTAGGCATACATGAGCAAAACAGCTAGATTCGTCTTTAATCCCACTGGTCAATGACCGCATACGTATGACATCAGCAAAGCCAAGAAGCTGTTGGTCTCGGAACGTTGCTGCAGCCTGCAGCTGTCGGTTGGAGGATACCACGCTAAGGGTCACGACCATAATTCTAAAAAGGGTACCATTTGATACACACCAGAAGATCGTCACCGACTTCAGGAACTCTTGTATGCTTCTTTAAAAATCACCGGTTTTTCCTAACGTCTGTACCTGTACCGCAGAAATGCCCCGAATTTAGAACAGGTTTCCAGCGGGAACAGCTACAAAAACAGCCGTAAGAGCTCCGGTCCCCAATAATGCAAACAGCACGGACTGCAGGAAGACAGTATCCTGTATCCGACGAAGGGCCGGTTCCTGAATCCAGATCTCACGGTCAAAGATCTTGCGCACGACGAAGCGACGATCATATCTGGCGACCCATGGCTCGTCCTCGTAGCTATTTCTAGAACCGAACGACTCGAAGCTGTTATTTCCTCCGCTCAGCTTTTCCGTACTGCCCAAGGGGTCGTCTGCAAAAAGCTCCCACGGTCTCACATGTTGGCGATGCAAACCGTGCAATACCACGCACATGCCCTTGGTCGCCGTAATGAGCGTGGAGAGTCCCGAGACCCAAGGGATGGCGAAGAGCGCGCGCCACCCCCTTTGCGCACCGCTAAGCGTTGTCGCTATAGCTCCAATTGTTGCCAGCAGGGTGATCCCAACCCCCAGACCCCGTGCGAAAGTGACGCGGGTTGGATTGCAGTTACGGATATTCCAGCGGACAAAATTCGGGTGGGCTTGTTGTCGAAGCATCCTTTCGATGATCTGGGCCAGCGTGCGGAAAGCGGTCGGGTGCGTCGTGTACGAAAGAGCGTGAAAAACAGCTTGGTACTCTCTGTCAGAGAGGTTCAGCTGTCTCGGCGCACCTTCCACCAAATATGTCGTTATGACCCTGTTGATCTCTTCTCGGAACGGTTGGATGGTGGTAACTGGGCGGCCATGAGTAAAGGCCATGTCATGATGCGAAACCGGCAAAGATTCTTACCAGGTGGCTCGGCCCCGGCCGAAGCGTAGGCGTCCCGAATCCGGCTGTCAAGAGACATTGCTTGAGTGTCTGACCGCAACGATGCGCCATCTCGCTCCGTTTCGGACGAATTGGACGAGGTGAAAAGGAGATTTCTCTTCTCGACGTGAGGCTCGGGCTTCTTCTCAAAGTCGGTTCCTTTGAAAATGGACAAGGCCCCTGAGAATCTCTTCTTCGCCCGGTGTGCGGCGTTTTTCCTGATCTGGGCGAGTGCGTCCTTCTCCTTATCCTGCGTCCATTCAGGGGCCAGGTCGACCTCTGCGGCAGGTGCCTCGTGGAATCTCTCCGAGTAGTCACGATACCAGAGGAAGAATTGCAAGTTTTCGGCGGAATGCTCAATGTAAAGCAGGTAGTTCATGAAATCTCGGAGGGTGCAGGGCTTCAAGCACAATTAGCAGCCGAGACAGACGAGGCAGCGCAACAGAACCTCTATAGAGGGAACTCACAGGGCATACTCCGCCAGCAATAATCTTATCGAACGCCAGTGCATCTGGTATGCCTACAGGCGTACTAGAGAGGCCAGATTTTACTGATCCGTCACTTTTCTCGCCGAAATCGCTGTCCGAGGCGCTGGCGAGGCTTCGTGCGACTTCCTCCTTGGGGACATAATGAGGTCGACGGTAGGTCAACGGGAGCAATGCCATGGTGCAATAAAGGATACAAGTATTGGTAAGGTGATCACGACAAGGAGAAGATTCTTGGTCGAAAGAGTCTACGTCAAAGTGCCGACATCTTTTTACAAGATGTTAAATTGCGGTGCTATTTAGATAAGGCTGACTTATCTAGTAATCAACGTTTGGTAGTCACAGGTGGCAAAAGGTGTCCTGCCCCTTTGTTCAACCGCTTCGAAAGTCTCGGACTAAGAGTTGGTGCCTGGGAAGATGAAAGGCCGTGAAAATATCGGCTCTCCCAGACAGACATGAGTTCCCACTAACGACAAAGCCCGCCACCATCCAATGACCCTCGTGGCTATGGTCCATGTTATCATAGGGTTGCGTATGCTTCAGTAATGTTAGCTGCCGGCCCGGATAGTCTCGGTCGAATAGGTAGTTTGCAAAGCCGTATACTTGTACCGCAGTTTTGCCGAGGTAGAAAGGTCATCATTGAACAAGGTGTGGAATGCGGAGCTTCCGCTCTCTCCCTTGCTCTCTGTCTAGTAGAAAGATGAAATCGCAATTTCCTTTGCGATGGATGGGAACAAAATTTCAAGACAAGTGCTAGGGGTTATGGAGTACCATGTTATCACGATCAGTTCTGAGACGACAAGGAGCGATTCCTCGAAGCGCGTAAGAAGGCGGTCAAGTCTTTCAACTGGATGTCTTAAATACCACATAACGTTACAAATAGTCAAGCACTAGGTTCCAGCCCCTCGGTGCCGGCGTCGACCAAATGACGTCCGACTAGTGAAAGACATCAAAGGGACCATGTACGGTCATAAAGCGGGGGGCATGAAAAGTGCTCAAAGAGCAACAGTCACCTAAAGTTGAAGGCTCCCTTGGCTCGAGTCTAAGAGGACTATCGTCGACTTGAATTGCCTACGAGATACAAAGCGGGCTATTCCGCATCAACAGAATTTGATACAAGTAGTGAAGCGGCTCGAAACCCGGATGGACTGAACAGCAACCTTTGTTGCAGAAGAGGGATAGTATTTCAATATAGTACAGAGCTAGAGACGAAACGACGTCTATCGTCTGCAACCTCATTTCTGCTCACAGCCAACTTAAAATGAGACATGTCGTCGCATCGTCGATGTGACTGCAGACGGCGGACGGGCGAATATGCCACGTTTCAGAAAGCTCAAACGCTCGCAGTCGCACTACCTAGTTACTCGCAGCCGGATGTACCTGAGACAAAAACATGACTCGGTTTTCCTCGAGTAGGTAATACTAAAGATGCACCTTCCCATCCATCAAAAGGTTGGGCGAACGACGTCTCCCATCCTTTGTCTGGCACTGACTAAGGTAGATAGGGGAAGTGACCATGGGGAAGAAGAACAAGGAAGGTGCGGATTAAACCCGAAAGCTGCGGGACCTCCCTCTCCGACAGGCAGCCCACGAGATGAGTAAGCCAGGGCAAGTAAAACGCGTAACATTAGGTAGGTAGTTTATCAGCTTCAACTGTCGCTATGCTGGTTCACATATTCATCATCCAAACCTACCTCACTAAATGAAGTATACGTCTCACAACATTCATATTCTCCAGCATCGCTGATATCATCAACGTCGGGAAAGGCCTATCTATTTCCTAGAGCCTACCGGTAGGTGGAAGAAAACCCCCTTTCCCAGCTTTGTGTTTAAATACTAGTCTTCTTAGAGCTGGTAGTGAAAAGACAGGTTCTCTTCGTATCTAAGCGTGTTTCGGCCATATTTTTGAACCGAGTGAACCCGTCCCAGCCACTCAAGAACAGAATCAGCCGCACCGAGGTATAGTCAAAGTGAGACAGACAGACAGACAGACAGACAGACAGCTTGGTCTCTTGTCTCGGACGGACTTTGAATTGAGTCTCTTCTCAGGTTTAGCCAGTTCCCTATGCCTATCTTAGATTAGGGTGGCGTGAGCCCAAACCGTATAATGAAATATCTATAAGGTAGGTAGGTGTTATGAAACCTCCCAGGGGCCGCTCATTTGTCGTTGTTTAGGTGCAGAGATAGGTGACGCCGTATACAAAGGTACACCAGAGCCATTTTCTATGCAATGGGATGGCGAGATTTAGCAGTAAAAATTAGAATAATAGCAGACAAGAAAAGCTCACGCGGATTCTATTGTAATATCCGTCAGTCAGTCTTCACGATAAGAGAGGATTTGTATATGACCTTGGAGGTAATTCTGACAAGTCACTTCGGAACCGGCATCGGCTTTTCCGGTATCCCATTCATTTCATTTTCCTCGAAGGATTATCAGCCTAGGTTGGTATTGCCCTGAAACCTCTTTATCAGACCCTTACATATCACCAACCTAGCAAAGTTCATCATCAATCCCCCTCATCAAATCAAATCAAATCAACCTCCCCCCCCAAATATCCACCTCATCAACATCAACCCCCTCCTTAAACCATCTATCCCCTTCCTCAATCCTCACATCATTCGCACTCATCCTACGTTCTTTCATAAGTCCATCTTCCGCAAAAGTCCAATGTTCAAGCCCATAAGTCCTCCACCATTTCCATTCTGCTCCCGGTTCTTCATCGCACCATTCATACCAAAACTGCACAGCGATACGATTCCCCTCAAAGGCAAAAAGTTCTTTACGCAGACGATAATGTTTCTCGCGTTGCCATTTCGCCGTCAAGAAATTTTCGATCCCGTCACGGCCTCGTAGGAAGAGGTCTCTGTTGCGCCAGGACGAGTCTTTGGTATAGGCCAGTTTTACTTTGGAGGGGTCCCTTGATTTTTTTTTTGGCTGTGAGAAAAAAAGAAAAGAAAAAAAATGAAAAAAAAAAAAAAGGTAAGTAGGTAGGTAGGTTATGCTAACGTACTTTGTGTTCCATGCGTCCTGCGCTGCTTTTACTTTGATCCTGGCTGTTTCGGCCGTGAAGGGCGGGTAGGGAGGTCTGCCGGCTTCGGTCATTGTTGCTTTGGTTTGGTTTTATTTAAATCACGGTATTTTGATAAAGCGGGTTCCGGATGTTGTGAACAAATATATAATTGCGAATTATATACGTTGGTTTGAACGGGAAATATATAAAAATGCCCGGATGACCTAAACTGAGGAGGTGCCGTCCGTCTCGGAGTAGACTGTAGTCCCACTGCTTACCTTACCTACACGTACCTAACCTAACCTAAACATACTTGCTGATCAAATGGGAATAATGTAAGTAATATTTTAGATCGTTTATGAGTCATCCCTACTACATTACATTATAGATTATACCTACCTAACTACCTACCTACCTCCTGATTTATCTATAATTTAATTACGATAAACAATTGCCTTTTTCCCGGGTTACCTACCAGTGTCAGTGCCGGAGCCGGTGTCTAAGGGATGAGAAACACTCGGCAATAGGACAGATCAGGAGTCGGCTTATATTCGGTATACGTCGGGCTTCCCGAGTTGAGACCCCAACAGTATGTAGGTAGGAACACCGTATTGCCGCCGCATTTTGGGTCCATTGGGTTGAGAAGTCTACTGCCTAGTCTAGGTATCTACTGGTAACTATCCAGTTACCTAGTGAGTAAACGGACTTTTGGGGTGAAAATACTGCAAACATATCATCCACTGCCCTAATTAGTCTCATCGTCGTCATCCTTTTTAAGCAAATGATTTGGCCCACCACAGTCCTATCATGTTGTCGCTGTATCTCTACTAGGTAAGAAAGAAGAAGGAGAAGATGCCCGCGGACGCTGACTGCCTACTTATCTAACAGCGCCGATAATGGATTAAAAAACTACCTACAGGAGTTGTACAAGTAGTTTAGTTTAGTTTAGTTACGTCAAGACGGAATATTTCGACGGAGTGAACATCTAGACATTTAATTTCCCTATTTTCTAGACTTTCTCTAGATAATGAGTTCAGGTTAATAGGTAAAAACAAATCATACGCTTGGCATATAGCCGATGACGGCCCTTTGTAAAAGCTTAAAGTAAGTATAAGTAAGTAAGTAATTCTCCGAAATACCCTTAACCTTAACCAGTTCCACCTATCTATCCCCTCCCGCAATTCTTTTGCTACCTTACTACAAGTTAATAAGCAAGATACCAATACTGTTCATATAGAAGCCCTCATTTCCGTCAATTCTTTGACCACAAGAAGAATAAGTGATGGCAGGTAAAGGTACCTAAGTAGAGAGGATACCAGAATTATCGGTTACCTACTGCTTAGTCTACAAGTAGTTAGAAGAGTTCGTTAACACTACCCCTCTATTGACGCAACCAGAATGGGAATTAGTGAATTGAACCCCACCATGATGCGATACCTTACCCATCATCTTCCACGAGCTACGGACCGAGCGAGCAGGACATTGTCATTCAGTCAAACGGTTTAAAAATGTCCCTTGGAATAGGGAAACCACCTTATCGTCTCTTCAATCTTGTATAAACAGCATCTTTCTATCCTTAACTAAACCTCCCTAGTCTTTTTTTCTTCGGGTTCGTATGTATATACATAGCTCAGTAACGTAAATTACCATAGTATTTATCTAGACCCAAGTCCGAGGTAGTAGACAGACCCTTTTGAATATGTAGAGCCTTACATAACACAAGTGGGGGGTTAGAGGGGGGTGCTTATGATTACGAGAGCTCTAAAGCAATTCCCATTCCCGACTCTCCCTTCCTTCTTCCCTCAGACCACTACCTACATATCTTCATCCTATTACCTACCCCAATTCCTCTCCCAAAACAAAACAACCAACCAACCAATCCAATCCAAAGCAAAGCAAAGCAACAAAAAAGAAACAATGGGTGCCCTCAAAGCCGGCGATTCCTTCCCCGAAGGCGTAACATTCACCTACGTAAAACCCACCCCGGAAACAAGCGACGTCTTGACATGCGGTGTTCCCACGCAATTCGACGCCAGTGCCGGTATGTAAATTACCTCCCATCCCTCCCCTTCCCTTCCCAATCCCTACAAGAAAAACCGACTAACAAATCCCCTTTTTTTTTTTACCTATGTACAACAGAATTCAAATCCAAAAAAGTAGTCATAGTCTCCGTCCCAGGCGCATTCACCCCGACATGTCAAAACACGCACATCACCGGCTACCTATCCAAACTTCAAGATCTCAAGGCCAAGGGGGCAGATTTGGTCATTTGTATCGCTTATAACGATCCTTTCGTCATGTCTGCTTGGGGTAAGGCGAATGGTATCAAGGATGATTCTCTTGTAAGCTTTTTTCTTTTTCTTTTTCCCTCTTCCCCTTTCCTTTCCTTTCCTTCATCCCCCCTCTTGTCCTACTTACTGCTTCTTTATTTCCTAACGAGATGAAAACAGCTCTTCATGTCCGATAACGAAGCAGCATTCAGCAACTCTATCGGCTGGACAATGGGTCCTCGTACCGCTCGTTACGCACTCGTTGTTGATCACGGCAAGGTCGTCTACGCTGAGAAGGAGCCGGGTAGGGAGGTTAGCGTTTCCGGTGTCGATGCTGTTCTTTCCAAGCTATGAGAATAAAAGGTCGGGAGGAAATAACTTTGAAAACAAAAGTAAAATAGAAAAGGAAACTTTTGAGTCCATCACCATCTCACAAGGAGGGGAACGATGAACGATTCGTGACGTAGAGAAATAGGGGCATGGGGAAGGCCAATTACTTTATCCACGGTTGTCACATGCCGCTGTTATCTTATAGATTAGACTAGTCGTAGACTTGCCAATCAAAGGCCGTGTTGAAGAACGTTACCAAATATATCGAGAGAATAAACAAGTCACATCTAGTTTTCAGGCAAAGTGAAAAAGGAATCAAGTAGTCATAGACTGGAGGAGGAAGAGCTTCATTCGTGTGACCCGCATCTGTTGTCATGCCTCTCTGTCGAGATAATGTTGACCTTGAAGACGGGCCCGTTGGGATGGTAGATATGGGTGCACGGATGGCGCGTACCCGAACATTACGCGGTAGACCCGTCAGGTCGAATCATAGAACAAATGCTGGCATTTATGATGAGCTACCGGGGGAAGACCTCTCTCATAACCCATGAGAGCGTTTCATGCAAATCCCCCCAAAACCGAGAGATGTTCGTCATGTTTTTTGGTTGATACGAAAGGCCGAAATGACAAAGTCGAGGTTTAATATCCCACCCAAGACGCCGCCAGACACACACATTGTTAGAATGTCCATCCCACCATCAATGCTTTGTGTCATCCACTGGTCGACCACACGTCCCTTTTAAGAAGTGCGCCCGCTCCCATCCCCGCATGTCTCTCGTCTAGAAAATGCGCTAGTACAGTCCCATCTTAACGAGACTTAGCCTGGACCTTGGGCTGTGCGCCTTTAGCGCCCTGCTTGCCGACGATGCGCTGAGTCTGGCCCTTGGAGGCGGTGGCGGCGTTCTTGGCCTTCTCGGACTTCTTGGCAGCTTGTTCGGCGGCCTTCTTCTCCTTGCTCTCCTTGATAGCTTGCAGACGGGCGGCGGAGCGGACCTCGGGTCTCATGGATCGCTTCTCCTTGATGACATCGAGGGACGCACCAACGATGGCACGCTGGGACTTGACGGTACGGCGAGTACGCTTCTTGGCGGCTTCCTGCATTTGGTTGTCAGTATCGGGGATTTCGTCATATGTTTTGCTCCTGACGAGGTCGGAGCGGCTGCGCATTGCGTCGATATCATGACGCGCACCCGTGGTCGACTCGTCGGCAGAAGGTACGGGAGGGTGGGATGAGTCGTACCTCAGTGATACCCTTGCGGTGTTGGCGTCTGAAGAGGACGGTCCATGAGATCCGACGGGGGTTCTTGCGCTGGAGGAAGAGCGACTCTGACTTTCCGTTCTGGAAACGGAAGACCTTGCTGTCGCCTCTGACGTAGAGCTTACCCTAGAATCGCAAATCCCGTCAGTAAGATGACGATTATATAATAACCACATGTCGAGCCGTCGTCACGTCCAAAAAAAAATCTCGCAGCCGGTCGGAATTGTCCCTCTATCGTGCCGTAATTCTTTATGTATGTCCCTCTTCTTCTTCACATCCTAACATCGCCCAAGGCCTTCTGTAGCATAGGCGGCAACGCGATCGATGACGACGGCTCGTAAAAGGAGAATTGGGATGGTGGAGAGCCCTACCTTGCCAGGGTAGATTCTCTGGCCAGAGAAGGAGTCGTCGTAAGTTCTCATTTTGACGGTTGCTGATGCTGAGAACTTCGGCTGTTGGGTGGTTGGTTAGTAGGTCGTGGTGTTGGGATTCGGAGAGGCGGCTCAAAGAGACCAGAGCGGGCTTTGGGCTTTGGGAGTGCTCGAATTTCGAAAAGTCAAAGTGCGTTCTAATTGTGGGCTGGAAATGACTAAGCCGAAAAATTGCCCTCTTTCTCTCGCTATCTGATTGTGGCTTGGGTGTCAACCCAATTAAACTCCAAGTTTGTGGCTGACCCCGCTTAGATGAATGATTCTACCCATCGTCATCCCCGTTTGTTACATATTTCATGTCAGTTGTGAATACACAGCTATTCAGGCCTGCAGTCACATCTACACGACAGGATACGAAACGGTACAATACACAAAGGGTATCCCTGGCTTGGAGTATTTAATAAGATAATCATGTTCTGGATGACATGCCCGTCTCCCCAGACCTCATAGCATCTCTTGTGCAGCAAGAATTTGACAAGCTACCAGCTAAGCGGAAACCTGTCCTCCGCGCCAATGGTCTTCGTGAATGGGTGCCCCTGAGCGGGATCGTTGCTGAAGGTACTTGAAATTTCGAGAACATAAATCTTTTTTAATCACATCAACCGACTTATTTTTCTGTTCAATAGGAAATGATGGCAAAATAACTTGTCTAGCCTTAGCGTACGTGTTCCCCTCATCCAGTTATGTCTGTCACTTATACGAATCTCTGAATACTAAAGAAACAACTTAGCACCGGCATGAAATGTCTCCCGACATCCAAGCTCCCCACAGCTCAAGGGAACGTTTTACACGACTGGCACGCAGAGACGCTTGCCATCCGAGCCTTCAACCGCTTCATTCTAGACGAATGTCAAGCCCTAGCAAGTGGTGTCAAGACCTCGTCCGACTTTATCCGTCGACGAAGTGACGACGAGATAATAGAGTCGGACTCTGAGGATAGCTCTGTCTCCTGGCATCGACAGCCTTTCACATGGCGAGAGGATGTACTACTTCACATGTATTGCTCCGAGGCACCTTGTCCGTAAATATCCCCCCTTAGTATCGTCGACGACTATCTCACATGACATTACATATCCCCTAGGCGGAGACGCAAGCATGGAACTAACCATGTCCTCCCAACCCGACGCAACACCCTGGACAATCCCAATCCCAATCCCAACCGCCACCTCATCATCTTCTGACGAACCATCCCTCCTCCTCCTAGGCAGAGGCTACTTCTCACAACTAGGCATAGTCCGACGCAAGCCCTCGCGCAGCGACGCACCCGTCACGCTATCGAAATCCTGCTCAGACAAACTATCCCTCCACCAATGCACCTCCTTACTCTGCTCGATCACCTCCCTCCTCGTAGCCCCGGACAACGCCTACATAAGCACATTAATATTACCACAATCTCAATACAGCGCGTCCGGATGTCAACGGGCATTTTCAGATAACCCGGGACAAGAAGCTGCTCGGATGGCACCGTTAAGACCCATATCATCATCTTGGACAGGCGGCTACAAATTCCACCCCTTTCTCATCAAAACAACCAATCTCGAATTCGAATTCAGTAGACGACGACGACCACAAGCTACTCCCAATACTACTCCCAAAAATCCCAAAATCACGCCCAGCAACATCTCCACAGCCCTAACAGCATCCGGCCAAGAAGAAACAACTCTCAACGGCGTATTACAAGGTCGTAAAGCCTCGAACGCGCATATCCTTGGCGCGAGCTTCGCCTCGAGAAGACACTTATGGATAACAGCCGTCACAACAACAACAACGACAACAACAGCAACAACAACAACAACCATCATCAAAATCAATCAAGAAATTCGAGACGCGCTTTATAGCAAGACGGAAGAGGGGCAGATGACGACTTATGCCGACGTCAAGAATTCCCTCCTTCTGGATCCTCGGAGACGAGTGAAAGAGGACGCGAGGACGTTGGCGCTCAAGGGGTGGGTGAGGAACTTGGGAGATGAGGATTTTGTGTTGCGAGAAAAAAAAGGGCGGAGTTAGTTGGGTTATGTGTTTTCCTTGTTTTTTACCTGGGTTAGGTAGGTAGGTAAGTATATATATAAACTAGAGCTGGTACAGAAATATGGAATGTTGTACGTGTAGTAGTGTTATATGTATGTCTACCATACTTTTAGACCCCCGCCCCATATTACCCATATCACCTAAAGTCCGAATAGAATGTACCTACATCGTCCCAACCCAAAGCAGTAAAAGCCAGACAGACCATACTATATTACCACTCAAATTGCCCCAAACAAGGTAAGGAGGGTATTAGGGGAAACTGGTGTTCCAAGGAGCAACTCAAGCCCGCCTACATGTCAAGTTGCTTAAAAGGAGCAGCAGTTTCTGCCATCCTTTGATAGAAGCCCTTGCACTCAGATGATGGCGATAAGGGTTGAACCAGACATGGTAATCCTGCAACAACAAAGAACTGAAGAAAAAGTATAAATAAAAACAGGAGTGCGAGGATGAGCAACCCCTCCAAAATCTTCGTCATCACAGAAAAGAACGTATGTAAACTCAACCAAAACCCCAATCTACTGCATATTCTCATAGTCAGAGCAGCAAAAACAAGGTTGTAAAGTTTGCCCTTTTGGGGTGATTTGACGGATTTTTGGTTATGTATATCCCTGTCCTTCTACTACTACCCCTTGCCCTTTACCTTGGTGGCACGGTTGACGACATGCATGTAAAAACATAGCATGAAACGGAACCGCTATAGCCAGTTCTCTTCCTTGTTGGGGGCTTAGATATGAATAAAAAGACTATCCGAGCCAAGCCAGCAACAACTAGGTACGATCCATCAACAGGAATCCCTTAAACATACCGGTTAACAGGCTACCAAACTCCCTTTTCTACCCCACCACACCCATTTCTCCGGGTTATCAAGCGACAAAGAGATAGACAGGAGAGAGGGGAGGGGCCAAATGAGTAGTTCGTAACAATTCATTCATTCCCATGACCCCTACCGGTCAAAAGACGAGATCCCAAACCAGGGTTTTGTCTTCCACTTATTCGTGTCTCATTCCGAACGACCCATAATGAATTCCATGGCTTAGTAATTAAAAGACGAGAAGGGCTTGCGGGGTCAGGTTTTGGTCCTTTCTGGGTGGCGGCGGGGGAGCATTCGGCATCGGAGCCGGGTATATTTATTCTACCTTGCCCTCGAAGTTCTCACCGGCAACAAGATCCGGGATGTCGTCGTCGCCATCCTCACCGTCCTTGTTCTCCTTACTCATGCTCTGGTAACTCTCTGCCAACTTACGGAGAGAGGCTAGAGAGTCAGGTCCTAGCTGGTTTAGGATGCCCGGTACCAGTTCGGTCAGCTCCTTGTCCTCGCCGGCACCATAGATGGCAAAGGTGTTGGAAGGAACAGCGGCGTGAACTAAGTAGAAAGCGCCATGTTAGTCCATACATATACTAGAAGACAAAGATCATATCGTGTCATGCCCCGCCGAATTCACATTGTTGTCCCTTCCTTAGCGCGGCAACTTGCCAAGCAGCAGGGAAGCCAGGCCAGGGGATAGGCGGGGGAGGGACCAAGTATATCTCGGCAAGACTTACCCTTGGGCGCAGAGAAGTGGATGACGTTGCCGTCGCTCTTGAACATATTGACCTCCTCGATTGCCTGAATGGGCTGAGTGTTCAGCTTCTTCAAGGTAGCCTGCAGTTTCTTGTCGTCATTTGCACTGCGGGGAACATTCCGCTTCTGCTTGTGTCTCGGGGTACCCTTTCCACCTGATCAATTAAATCCAATTGAGTCAGCCTTCAGCCTCGTGTAGTAACCATCTCTCCTCGTTATGTCGCTCATATCAAATGTATTTCGAAGTGGCCGAGGCCGGGGTTGAATCGCTTTGCGGTTGAAACATACCGGTACGTGCCGGGGCGGCGCCTCCAAACTTCTTCTTAAGCAGTTCCTGAACGTCAGCCATGGTGTTGGGCAAGCTATCTCGATGCGGGGAGTCAACGTCGAGATCGAGGGGTTTATAAGTTCGGCGTCTAAAGGCAAGAAAACAGAGCAATTAGTCAGGGTCTCCTTCTTCTTGCACGTCTGCTTTTCTGTGTCCGTGCTGGTGCCTCCTCTAACTCTATTTTGTAGCTTTGACGGCACGTCAAATAGCTACAAATGCCAACTACCAAATCGACGGCCATCCTGGTTTCTTGACTTACCTTGAGAATCGCTCGTGATTACGTCTTCTGGGGTTATTCAATCGTTCAATCGGCAGTGGATGCTCCGGCTCGTTAGGTAGGTCGGCAGAAAATTGGATGTGCGCCGCCAAGACTTTTGGCAGCCGTCGCTACAGGAGAAACCCTCTTCCGCCTAAAGTCATACAGAGCAGGAACCCCACCCCTTTTACCACGGGTCTGCCTTGCTCCTGCCTTCAGTGAGTACAACCCCGCTAAGTTTATAATCTTGGACCTTTACAGTATTTTCTTGTATATTTTCTAATGTCTATTGCACATACTGCCTGCAGGTGTTCCTTTACTTTTTGCTCTCACTACCAATTGTACTAAAAAGCATACCAGAAATCATCGTTCAATTCTCATGTAACTGTGCTGTGAACTTACACGTCTAAACGCATACGTAGCTATATCCTTCCTCCGGATGTCCCCGGTAAAATGATATAAACTCGGAATCTAAACTTCATACCCCTCATCGCTATACCTAGTTCAAAGGTGCTGGATCTTTACACCATGTGTTTGGCAGTTCGGTACTATCCCTGTATTTTTTATCGAACTGAAAGCTGTCCCCGTGCTAATGATCGTCTGCTCGGGAATTCGCTAAAAAAAAAAGATGCCGTTTGGCTCCGCTTCGCATCCTTTATCGAGACCAAAGCTCTGACCCAGGTTTTACTCATCGTTCATCAGTAACTCTAGCTCATCCATACCGGTTCTCTTTTCCTCCAACACAACCAGCTCCTCCTCGTCAAGGGGGGGAAGAGAATCGGCTTCACTACCCTCATTCCCTTCAGAATCCTCTAGTTTGGGGGCGAATATGCCAAGACCTAAGAGCTTCTCGTACTCCGTATCGTCCTCATCCTGGGCATCGCCCTCTAGGGCATCCGCCGGTACTTCCGGCATTTTGTCCAGTCGATAATCCGCGGGTCCGTTAGCTATGCGGCCGAGCTCCTGGTCAAAAATCCAAGGGAAGCTGATGAAGGGCATCGGTCGTTCCTGGTTTGCACCATTATTGTCGCGGTGGTTCCCTGCCTGGATGGCGGCTTGGACTGCTTCCCATGTGACTCGATATACTGCTGCGATGAACGGATATAGAACTTCGGGCTCACGTGACCCGGCTACCTTGATGCAGGCGTCTCTGAAACGCTCTCGGTGCGCAGCCATGATCAGGCCCATCGTCTCTTGCATCTGATATTCAGAGCCTGCCCGTGGCCTTGTCATAACAAAGGTACTCCACACCTCGAATTCCGTGCCAATCTCGCGCTGGTTCATGATCTGCCTTAATGCCCTGTCGTGCTGTGCCTTGACAATTCTGGCCCTTTTCAACATTTCCATGCTTAGGTCGAACCTGCGGATAATGCGCTCATCGAAGGCGCCACTCATGTTAGGGTGGAACTCGGCCTTGGTGACAACATCGTACAGCTGTCCGAGAATCTTTTTGGAATGGTAGGATCTGCCTGGTTTCTCCATAAAGTGTGGGAAAGATTTCGGCCGCAAGTTTTCTCGTAGATGCGCTGGCTGTCCAGATTTTGGATAGTCGACCGCATTAGAATGAAGATGGGCCAACTCGACGCACTTTGGATCTTTAGGACCGTCTGCGAGACAATCTGACTGGGCTAGGTGGGCATGCGCGATAGTGCACAAGGAGTCATTCTTCATGTAAGTAACGAAAAAGGTCACGAGATCGTTGACTCGTACATCTCGCGAGAGCTGTACCGGTTGCACGGCGTCGTGGCGCATGGGCGGATGATTGCGTTCCGGCGGTACGAGATCAGGATCCCAAATCACAAAGAAATCGTCCCCGTCGAGATCCCCGCCGGAGCACATTGAAGGAATATCGCGATCCCCCGTCGATGGAAAGACTACCACATCACGTAGGTGGCGAAGGGCAGGCACATCTATGGCCTCAACCACACGTATGTCGCCTGGATGTAGTGAGGGATTGCGGCCCACGACGCAGAGTCCCTCGACAACCTTGTAGCCACCCATATCGCCAGGCTGGACCCCTGACTGGGGGACTTGAAGGAATATCTGCGGAAACTCTTGGGTCGTCTGGCACATAGAGGGATCTTTGGAGTCACTTCCCGGTTCGTGGTAGCCACGCAATGTGCCAGTCTCGTCTACACAGCCCAAGACGAATGCACTCTTCTCGACCACTATACGGGCCTTTTCGCGGAGCATTTTCAACGACCAAGCGCGCCATACCTGCAGGACGCAAGCAAGAAAGGGTTCCTTTGTCTGCATGAAGCCGTCTTTTATCATCTGGGCCAGTGCTGTCGTTACTCCATTCTGGTCAACAAATGTACAAAGTAGGCGCATGGCCGTCTCGGCGTCTTCTAGGGCTTTGTCGTAATCCATCAGCTGCTTCTTTTGGAGGTTCATGAATACAGTGTCTGGTACGCCTAGGCAGCTGAGTATCAGTATTGTCTGTCTATTCAGCGTGGCTACCGAGAAACGAGACGGCTTGATGAGCTCCAGATGTGTCGACTGGGCCTTGAACTTTTGCTGCGATGGTCGCAAGAGGATCTTATTGAACTTTAGGTCAGGCCACACGACCAGTAGGCCCTTGCTACCACCCAGTCTGAACTGGAATGCCGACGGCAGGTGTTTCTGTGTCAGCCGGAGTGGCTTTGCGACATACTCGGCCAGGTGTGGCGAGATCTTGCCAACACCGTCAGTGAAACACCAATTGTTCCGCTCAATATCATCGATCTCCTCGACGCTTTGGCTTATAGGGCTATCCGTGAGTGGCCTTGTGGTAGAGAAGCACTGGCCCAATCTTGCTGCATATTTGGCCGTTACTCTGATGTGCGCCACATCTCCCATCCACGCCCTGATGTGGTCACACGTTGTATGCTCCGTGGGGGCAAAGAAATATGCCCCGTTCTCTCTGAACTGGGAATTGCCAAACGCGAGAAATTGAAAGTGCCGACCTGCTACCTCAATACCATTCTGCAATGTGCGGAACACGCGGTTGAAAAGGGCATTATGTTTTCTATCTTGGGGGGCCGAGTATATTCTGCCCTTTACAAGCTCGTCCGTGAATTGGACTCTCAGGAATCGGTCGCCGTATCTGGCAAACTTGCGAAGTACGCGATTGGAAGGTTCGGGAGCCGGACTACTCAGGTACATGGTAGACGGAGTGATAACCACTTTCCTAACCCAGGAACAGTGGGAGGGAATGCCGAGGTCTGGATAATAACACAGTGCCTTTCTATCTGAGAAGAGCGCCAGTGGGTCATAGTATCTTCTAGGGTAGAGATTCAAGGCGTCACCTGCGTCTGGTCCTCCCGAATCAGAAACAAAAGCGAGTAAGTCTTTTGCTCGATTTCTGGCCCCCTTCTGTCCACTTGAGAGCTGGCTTAGCTTCCGGAGAAAGGTTGAATCGATGTTGACCTCTTCAAAGTAGCCCTGGGAGATGCATACTTCCAGTTGGTACCGTACTTCAAACGGAAGGAGTATTCCTTCCGTGTCTGCGAGGAGCGCCGAGTTAGCACAGGGGGCGCTGTCTTCCGATCCCAGCTCCAAGGTTTGCCAAAAGGTCGACTTGGTGGCGGGGACGGTGCTGAACTTATCGGCAGCGTCGTGTATCGACACGTTATAGTCTCGCAGTATCTTCCTCATCGTGTCCCAGGTGGTGAGTGTCGATCTGTCCTTTTCAAAGGTAAACTTGTATGTTGTCCATCTTCCAATATCGAGGAACTGGTGTTTTCTGTGGAGGGCGACTTTTTCATGCTGGAAGAAGCCTGTGTCGTAGTTAATATCCGCCGCTCGAACCCATGCATCGGACTCGTTCCAACTACTCTTCCCCTCGGAGTGTTGCGCAGCCATCTCGACCTCTCTGAGAAATACTGGAGGGCTCCGCAGTGGAATAAGCAAAGAGAATGTCGTCTCATCCTCGAAGACCACGAGATTCGTCAGGTGTGCGAGGAAGATCTGTGCTTTGTACGTTGTTGGTTGCTCTTTCTCTCCGATAGGTGAGGGGTGATCGGTTTTAAGGCCAGCTCGGCGTGGATCCTTCATGTTGCAAGAAAACACAACATCAATCGCTCTGAACCTTAGATCCAGAAGGAAGGAGAATGTGCCTTTATCGCCCGATGGGCTTCTTATGCTCCTCATCTCCATGAACTCGCGGGGCCGGGACAGGACACCAAACTGGACTCGCACCGGCTTCATTGTCAGTCGCTGGGGATACAGCGGCCCCCCTGGGGTAATAGACACCTGTGGCAAGTCATTTCTCGGCAGTAGTTGTCCTCTGATCTTGTATTCTTTCCCTCTCATCTCAAACAGCATCTTGCTATCCCAACAACAGTGGGAAGGAGGTGGTGAGAACCGAAGCTGAGCCGACTCTCTTCGCGGCTCGTGGATTTCGATGTAGGCGATTCGGCCATAGCGATGGAAATGTTTTGCCAGGTCTAGTGTTGTGATCGAGTTTGGAAGACCCGAAAGCCGGATAGCTAGCGAAGGCCAGTCCTTCCAATCCGGGCGCATGTGCATCTGCTGCATAGCATGGCCAGTTCGCGCTCTGGTTGCGGGACGGGGGCTCTGGACTGTCATAGAGGGCTTGGGTCTTGAGCTTCTAGGCTGAGGAGCCCGAGTTCTAGTTACCGTATTCATGTTGCGTATTGTTCCAGTTCATCGACTGCGGGTAAGAGTGGATGGAAGCTGGAGAAAGAGAAAATGAACCAGGTGGTAGCGGGACAAGTATCCCAATCTCGCCAGCGAGAGATGAGTTTGCCCACAGCAAGGCAAGCAGTTGTGCAAACCAGGTCTGTAGGAGACGAAGCGAGCGGGGGGGGGGGGGGGCGAAAAGTGTAGGTACCGCTGCGAAAAACAAGGGTGCCGATGGCGAAGAAAGAAGAGCAGGCGAAATGCAACAAGTTGAGAGAATGTTATTATGTAGGAAGTACCAGCATCCGTGGGGCGACCCGAACCTAATCCCATTCCATTGATGTAAGTATGTAGATAGGTACCTTGCAGATTGTGATACCTTATCCAGTCCTGGGTTGTAACTTACTGAGAGGGCACTGGACATACCTAGGTGCGTGTATCCTTCCTCAATAGGTACGTCAGTCTATTGAGGCTTGTGGCAATGGAGGCAGGCGCAGACAACCTCAATGGAAGGAAGTCCCGTTGCTGAAACACGCCAGGATGTAGAATTTCTCAGTCCAAAGGTGTGTATCCTAGTACATTCCCATTCAGAATACGGAATAATCCCAGGGCAACCCAAGGTGAATAGAAGAGGATGGAGAATAGGCTTGGGAATTTGTATCTGCACAGGAGGGGACAACAGGGCGACTTACCAGCCAGGCAATACTAGCATAGACAACGTCTGCTGCCCATACTTGGAGTGAGAAAGGCGAATGCCTATGGATTGTCAAGCACAAACAAACGTAAGAAATCAACCCTGCGTGTAGGTTTTGTGGTTGGAAGGAAAGGAGAGTACCGAAACCAAATATCTAGTAACACTGGCAGATAAGCACACCAAACTTGTTGATGCGCTCGCTCATCATACTACTTCTGGTTTGGCAAGTAGTACCTGAGAATAAACAGGTGTTCGTCGGGCAACACTTGTGACGGGGACATAGGTGGTATGGTGATTACCTCTGTACCACACTGCTCAAGGCGATGGTATATTTGCCGTATCTTATTGAGTAGGTAGGCATTTAGTGTAATGTTCCAGATCATTACCATGGACGGGAGAATACAGAAAGGTGCATATTCCGGGAATGCAAGGGAGTAAAAAGTTTGCTGGCGGCAACAGACAAACATCAGCCCTGCGCAGGTTTCATCATGTAACCAAGAGGCAAGCGCTAAGTGGAATAAGGGATACGTATTAATCATGCTACATGCATCCCATGTGCAGGTCACGGGGTCACGGGGTCTCTGGGCTTGTGGAATCCAAGTGTGCCATATATTTGTACTCCTTCTTATGATGCGCCATATAAAGACTATGCTCCGGTACGTGCAATGCTTTGCGCCCTGCTAAGTGAGGCTGAGATATAAAATAGTAACCGGTAAGAAGCCACCAAACAAGCCAAGGAAGGCTATTGAGGAACATCAAAAATCTTGCCAGGATTCATAATCCACTGCGGATCAAGCGCAGACTTGATCTGCTTCATAACCGCCAAGGTTTCCGGGCCTACTTCGCGAACAAGCGACGCCTTCTTTCCCCAGCCGATGGAATGCTCGCCGGTACAAGTACCCTCCATATCGAGAGCTCTGTTGACCATGTTCTTGACGCACATCTCCACCTTCTTCACCTGTTCCGGGTCCGTGCGATTATACATGATGCTCTCGTGGAAGTTGCCGTCGCCGATATGGCCCAATATCGAGGCGAACAGGCCCATCTCGTCCATCTCTTTCTTGCTGATCTCTATAAGCTCGGCCAGACGGCTGAATGGCACGGCAACATCGGTGCTCCCTTTAAAGTAAGTAGGTTAGTTGCCGCGATATTAGCCCCCTCATCATACCTATCTATTTCGCAGAGGAATGAATGAATGAATCAATCAATCAAACTTACAGACTTCCTCGCCCTCTTTCCTCATAGCCAACATAGACCAGAGCGATTCCTTTCTCGCCGACCACAGAAGCTTCTGCTCCTTCTCATCCTCGGCAAACTCGAAATTGCTACCCTTGTTCGCTTTCGTGATCCCCTTGACTCGACTTATGTTATCCTTGACGCTGACGCTGGTGCCGGAAAACTTGAAAAACAGTGTCGGTGCCTCCTTCCATATCCGCGGGGCCGTGGCGCCCCCGATGTTGATTACTTTCATCTGGACCTCGTCTAGGACTTCCATGGCCGCCACAGGGATGCCGGCCTGCATGACGCCGGCGGCGGCCGAAGCCGCGTCGCGTATGGAAGGGAAGCTGACCACGGCTACTGACGTCTCTTCCGGGACGATTGCGAGTTTGAGAGTGGCTTTCAAGTTTTCAACCACAGGTTAGTGATACTCTCCTTTCTCTGATGCGCGAAACAGATGTCCAGATTGTTAGACTAGGCTCACCTTCCGTAACGAGACCCAGCGTCCCTTCACTTCCTACGAAAATGCCGTTGAGGTTGTAGCCGGCCGAGCTTTTCCTCGGTCGCCTTCTAGTCTTGATGACTGTTCCGTCCGCTAGGACTATTGTGAGGTTGATGACCCAGTCCTTCATCGTCCCGTACCTTACGGCATTGGTACCCGAACAGTTGGTGCCTACCATGCCGCCAATCTTGGCACTTGGACCTGCGTGACAACGATTAGCCGATACTCAAGGTTCTTCATCGAACCACCTTGGCGCGTTATGCGGATGTAAGAAACTTACCCGGGTCTATGGGAAAGAACAGCCCGCTGCTCATTTGATTCAACTGTTCATTCAGATCCTGCCATCCAATACTCGGCTGGACAACGACATCCATATCGTCTTTATTGAATTGTAATATCTTGTCCTGTACAAAAGCGAAAGAAGTCAGTATCCAATTGTAATCATTCATTTCCATTCATGTGCCCGTGGCCACGTCGAAAAGGAGCTGGGCTGTTAAGGACAGAAGAAACTCACCATGAACGCAAAATCCACACTAATACCACCATAAGGAGCCGAGAAATGGCCTTCCAAACTCGACCCTCCCGAGTAACCGATGATGGGCACGCGGTACTTGTGACAGACACGAACAATAGCCGACACCTGTTCCGTTGATCTGGGATACGCCACTGCGACGGGAAGACCGTCCGGATTCACCGTCGACCATTCCGAATAGCCGTGCGCATGCAGATCTTCGGGATCGATGCTGATAATATCATCTTCTTCCCCGAGTTTTTTTAATTCTCGCCGTATCTCATCCAATGCCTTTCAAACAAAGTTAATTCATGTCCAACCCCAAGTACTCGTAGGTGCAGGGCAATTAATTTTTTATTTACTCACATTCATCATCTCATCCACAGATGCATATTTCGGCTTTGACGACGCCGACGCCGTATCATTGTATAGCGAAGAAACATTCTTAGTAGTAGTAGACGAGCTGCTCTTCATCGTGACGGCGGCAATTCCGAAACCCAGCGCTGCCGCAGATGCCGTGAGTGCAAAGACAGAACGACTTGTCCATCTTGCACCTTTGGCTACGTTTCCGCCGGCGCCATTTGTTGTTGTTGACGATGAAGGTCTCTTTAGAGGCGCATTAGTCGATAGTGTCCGTCGCCAACCGCCCGCGAGGCGTCGAGCTACATTTTTCGTCGACATGATCTGATGAGATGAGATTAAAATGTGAGGATAAAAAGGTATGCGCGATTCCCGAACTCTACGACCTTACGTTTGCCTGTTGGCGCGGATGAGAGATGGGCCAAAAGAATACGTCCCTAGGTTATATGTTTAGAGCTTCGTCGTTTGTCCATTAACCGAAACTTGCCTCGTCGGTTGTTGAGCAGCAAATTGGAGGCCGACAATGTGAGAAAATAATACGCGTTTAAAATGAAAGATAGAAGAAAAAAAAAAGGGGGCGAATAAACTGTCGACAGATCCCAGGTTAAGAGGAAAAGAATAACCGGCGACTACCTACCTAATGACTATCATCGTGAGCGGGGCTGGCCAGAGTCGAGGTCCGGTTTATAAGCAAAACTGACCGTATACGGTATACTCTCTAGGTTAGGTTGTTACGGGCTTATAATACCTCATTCATGGCAGCATCTTTCCATGATCATGTAAAGGACGCTCCCAACAAGACTAAGTCAATAGAGTCAGTTGCACTAAAAAGCAGAGTTTCCAGCAGAAAACACAAGAAAGAAGATGAAGATGTTGACATTTGTCGGACTACTAATAATACCCATTGCCTATACACGTATTCTCTCACCTAATTGATACCTACAGCAGACTAGGTTACCTACCTGTCAAGGCCCCGTGGGGGATCTAGGTTGTCAATTGCCGGCTTTCGTGACCGGAAGTGGGGCCTTACAGAACTGAGCAAACTGACTACTGTCGCGGGATGGGTCACAGGAGTCGGTTTCCACAGTCTAGCAGCTCAAGGGATGAGCCTGCATGACAGGCACCAAAAGATGCTCTATAAGTACCTCTTAGTGAAAGTCGGAAAGGATAAAAGAGCAACAGGAGCCATAGGTATAGGTGGTGAGTGCTGACGACCGGCTCTGTAAAGTAAATGAGTGGCGTATGCGCCGTACGCTGAGATCCTTCTTGAGCAGAGGTGTTCGTGTTTTCTTTTTGCAACCAATATGAGACCTGATACAGCTCTCTCGCCCGAGTTTAGTTGAGCAAGCCGAGCGTCCGCTGACTCTTATGCAGAATGCCGCATTGTAAAACTAAACCAGAACTTGGTTGGAAAAGGCTCAGGAATACCATGATCGTGTTGGATAAAATGAGCGACGATCACTTTTGGCGGCTGGGGAGCACACCGAACAAAACTAATTTTGTTTTTTTTTTTTTTTTTTTTTAAAAAAAAAAAAAAAAAAAAAAAAAACCCGCGAGAGGAAGACCTTGAGAGTTTTGCAAATAGCATTTCATATAAAAGCACGACTCTGCTGAAAACATTGGGAACTCGAAACTGAAAGAAATACAAGAAGACAATGTCCAAACCAAGCAAAAGGGAAAGGGAAAGCAAACATGGGGGTTAGGTGGGGGTCAACGAACAAAACGCTAAGGTTAGCCAAATACCAAATGATGGTCAAGGCAAACAAAGTCGTATGTACAGTCCATAGAGGACATGAGTACCAACATGATTTATAAGTTTGAAAGAGCCCAAAGTACCAAGACGATGCCGGACGGGGTCTTTGCTACAAGACAACCGCAGTTCACTTGAACTGGCCATCGAGTCCGGTTACGGATGGAGAAAATGATCGTATCCACGATCGGGATGAACGTTGGACAAGTGCCGGGGCTTCGGTGGTGAAATGAAAATAAGGCAGTTGAGAATGAAGATGTCGGAAGTAACTACTGATCCTATCTCGTAGGTCGTTGTTCGTTACAAGTACATCTGTCGGATGTCTGCGAGGTATGTAGACAGTAAGGTAGGTAGGTACGTATTTAGATAGGAAACCCAACCCATTTCATACACACACACACACACACACACACACACACACACATTTACATCGATGCAGCAGCCCTTGGTTGCAGTCACACTTGATATGGGCAGGGATAAGGTCAAGCACGGAATACTTACTACGACCTGACATATCATAAAATGGTTATAACGTGGGATCATGATCCAAAGGTCGGAAGAGGTGAAATATGTGGTGGTGGGGGTGACAGGATGGGGGCTGTGGTACCCTTTTACGTTACATGAGGAAACCCCACACTGGAATACCTGAAAAGGAAAGAGGGGTTCCCCATTGTCATCGTAGCGCATAATGCATCTTGACAGCCCCCCCACTAGAGCTACAGAATGCTCCAGCCATTATTAGAGTTTTGTGTAATCACGACATCTAACATACAAGGTCGTACGTGTACAATTAGTCGAATCGAACTAGGCAAAGCATTTCTTAACCTAGAACGCCTTGTGTAAAGCCAAATTATGTGTGTGTGTGTGTGTGTGTGTATCCATGCTACGGCTAACTAGAATAGGATATTGTGACTTACATACGCACACACAATAATAAGGTGACTTGGACCCCAAAGACGCAGACAATATTGACTTCTTTCTTTTGCTCTCATTACTTGTAGTCGGTACGCGTAGATCGTATGCGCGAACAGGAGGGATTCAAGCCGCAGAAAGCAGATACCCGCCGATTACAAGACCGGAAACCCTTCCCCCCAGTTACCCGTGTGTTTCCGGTCCAATCCCCGATCACCAAGGGTTACATTGGTACTGACACTGAGCCTCAACGAAATTTCAAACCCAGAAAATACCACCTTACTGTCGCGTAGTCCGAGGCAGGCGGGCTTTACGCCAAGGCGAAAAAGACGCTTCTTTCTTTCCACTTTCCTGGTACCAGGTACTTTACTTAACTTAGCCTGAGTTTGGACTGTCGTCGTTTGCTGACCGATTCATAAACCGATGAAGCTTCGGTTATGCAACCTCGCTTCACTTCCAACTTGTTTCAGAAGACATTTTGAAGCCCTTACCCTTCAACCGAAATACATACTACGAGATACTTGACCTGTAAGTGGTCTGGATGCAGGCTAATGTTGGAGATTGCCTACAGTAGGTATACATTTGCATCGTGTCACCAAAAAATTCAACAACACTACCTTGCCCTATAAGTCTTGTTCTAAGGTGATTATTCGCCTCGGTTAGGTACGTGTACTTTACTTACATGCTTCTTCAACAGTCTCTCGTTGACGAATATAAGCCTTCTACACAACTCACGAATGGACCCATGTTACACCTTTAGTCAACGAATTAATCCCATCGACGATGGTTGCGGACACACTACATGAACTAGTATAGTACCTATATACCCCCATTTATTCAACAAGACAAGGCAACATCAACCAAGTTTGCCGCGCGGTGTCTCATACGTCCTTACAGGGATCCCTACGGGACATGTGTTGTTCCAAACCCCCTTGGATTTCACGACAGATGACTGGCCGGCTTCAGAAGTATCCCGTGTCAACTCAAACATATATACCTATTTACCGTCCACGTCGACACACGAGAAGAAAACGGGGACAAAGCCGAGGTAGTAACGATTAAATAGGCGCATGCATAAGTCTACATCGGGATCCGTTGGAGACGATATAGTAGAGTAGGTTTTAGTCGATCGATGTCGTGTACGTACGCCACGGGCTGGCAGAAAATCCCTTCGGCATTTTCGGTGCTTTGATTACATATCATAGAGCGGAGATACGAGTAGGGGGCCTCCTTCTTTTCGTCATAACTCCTGCCGCCTTTTGATAATTCTAAGCTGTTGACGACGACGACCCTAGCGACGATGGATCTGCCGTGTCACCGAGCAACGTCATGGATTATATACTATGTACATATACCGTAGGTAAAAGAGTAAGTCTAACACTCGCACGTACGAGTACGAGTAAAAAAAACGGCCGACCTTGAGTGAGTAAAAAGTCTTACGAGTAGGTTAGGTAATAACAAACCATCGGCAAGCGAGCAAGCAAGCAAGCAAGAAGTCGATTATCTACGAGTACCTAGCTACCTATCTTCCTACCTAATAAACGACTCGGTACCTAAGACCATACCTTGTTTGTACCTAGGTTACCTATATCACATTCGAAGCGAACCAAAGAAAATCAACGTCAACCATGCGGGTGTGATTCCTAAACTTTGTGGACGGGGGTAGGTAAGTAAGTAGGTAAGGTAGGTAGGTACCTAGGTAACGACACCCACCTTACCTACTTTACCTACCTACCTTACCAATCCGCTGTTCCTCACCCTCTGAGAGCACGTGGCAGTAAAGTACTCGCAAGTAAGTAAGTAAGATCTTCAACAGGAGCAAAAGCCGCGAAAAGAAAAAGAAAAAGAGCCCTGACTGGCGGCGATTCGACGAAAGAAAAAAAAAATGCATTAGTACCTGAATATTTTATTCCATTTCAGGGTACGGTTATGTGGTGATTCCCCTTTGATTCCCTGTAACCACTTCTACTTCGATATTATATACATACATACTTACCTAGACAGGGGGAAGGGGGAGGGGGGGCATATAAAGGGGAAACACAAAACCAGCAGCGAGATTAGGCACGTACCCGTACATATAGATCTCATCGTGTCCCGTGTCCACTGTCGGGTAACGAGCCGATGGGTGTGGGTGTGACCAATGTTGCTATCCAGATCCTTCCCACCTCTCTCACTCACCCTGCAGGATATCCAGGTAACCTAGGTAGGTAGGTACATAGTTATCTTGCACGTACTCGTAGACATTATAAACTGGAACTGTAGGTAAATTTCTAATATCAAGAATCAATTCCAGACACTACCAGGCTGCATGACCGGCTCCGGAATCCGGATGGCACACGTACGAGTACTCGTACTCGGAGGTAGGTAGGTAGAGCACGACATCTGATCTTTAAACAAGGACAGACTACAGTGACTCCGAGTTTTCCCCTGTACAGCCCCTGCCAGCCTTTGGTCAGGAGGTAAATTCCCCAGTAACGGTCGTACCTAACCTACCTTTCTACCTACTTAAGGTACACAGCAGAAAAAAACCAGTCCGGAGGAGTCTAGCTGTATGTAAAAGCCTACTCATAAGGCCCAAACAATGAGATAAACCAAAAAAAAAACCTGCCAGCCCGCAGTCTCCAGCTTCCAGATCGAACGTACCTACGTTGTAAATTAAACCTACCTACCTATTCGTAACTCGCTGTGCAATCACCTCATTCCACACCTACCTCAAGGTATGAGCTACTTGTACATATAATCCACCTACCTACCTACATGTAGGTACCTCTCGAAATCGAGGTTCTTCAACCGAGTCCGACATGTCTGTTGCATATAACCTAAACCTAACCCAACCGTCCAGGGCCCCCCAATTTTCTACAACCCCTGAAAATGTGACAAACCATAAGAAAATATGACAGGTTCTCTTCTTCTCCTCCATACCTTTCCAAACAAGTTAAAAGGTCGTACGAGAATTTTTATTCAGCTCTCATGAGGGCTCGGCATTCGGATGGCGTATGCTTATTTACTTACCTACCTACATCAGTGAAAGCCTGTTTCGTGGAGAGCTTTCGTGCCTAAATGGAACAGCGGTGAGTATCTACTAGTTAGGCAGGTCGACAGCTGGCCGAGGGCGTGATACACCTCCAAGGTGAAAGGCGCAATATACACGTTTAACCCATCTACACGCTGAGTGTTGGGCTTTTTAGCAAAAGCCTCAACTGTGATAGAAAGCTCCCAGCTCATCAGCAGTGCGCAGATGGGGGCAGCCTGAGCTGAAACCAGCATGTTGAAATGGACAATACATTGATTACAGAACCCAAGATGGGTCAAATATGACACATCAACAAAACATCGTTTTGCATAGGGAATCGTGGTCAATTAGGTACGTCTTAAGTTCTCATTTCATCATTGACCTAGACCGCGTGTTCCTGATCGCGGTAAAGCACGCACAGTGGATATGCCGTAGACTCCAGTTCCCATGCGAAAAGACAAAATCGTCAACCCTTGCCCAGATCCCCTCCTTTTTTAAGTTTCACTACCTAGTAAGATACCGTTTAGTGACCAGCCAGAGCGTGAGCCCGGCGGCGATCTCTCTCCTCAGCAATGGTCAACTTGACACCCTTGCCCTTGGGTAGAGAAATCCAGGGCTTCTCAGAGCCGATGACGAAGACGTTGTTCTCGCGCGTGGCGAACGTGTTGTCAATGGCATCCTTGACGTGGACAATGTTGAAACCACCATCGTGACGCTCACGGTGAGTGATAACACCGACACGACCCATGTTACGACCACCAGTGACCATGGCAATGGCGCCGGTGTCGAACTTGATGAAGTCGGTGATCTTGCCAGTGGCAAGGTCAATCTTGACAGTGTCGTTGACCTTGATCAGAGGATCGGGGTAGCGAATGCTGTTCCGGGAGATCACGTTAGCAGCAAGATCAGAATGGGGGAACATACCAGCCATTAGTTCGAAGCTCGATAGGTACAACGTAGGGTATCGTTGCGTTGAAGGGTGGTTCAACCAAAGCTTGATCCAACGGCTGAATGATGTCTGACAGAACACTTACGTTCTCGCATCGTGCGTGACCAAGAATGGGATGCCGCCCTTGCCGAGTTGTACGCGCTTGACCTTTCCTAGCTTGTAGGTGGCCTCCTCCTCTTGAATACGGTGGACGGTGTATCGGCCCTTGGTATCGTAGATGAGACGGAAGTTCTCGCCAGTCTTCTCGAGGGTGATGACATCCATGAAACCGGCGGGGTAGGTGACATCGGTGCGGACCTTGCCGTCGACCTTGACGAGGCGCTGCATGAGGATGGCCCTCGTCTCACGGTAGTTCAAGGCATACTTGAGGCGGTTGCGGATGAAGATGATGAGGGGAAGGCATTCTCGCTGCTTGTGGGGACCGGGCGAGGCCTTGGGGGCGTAGGTACCCGATAGCTTGTCGAGAAGCCAGTGGGAAGGGGCGCTCAGGCGCTTCTGGTGCTTCTTACTGTGAGGCGAAAGGCATGTCAGCTACAACTTCTAGTTCTCGTAGTTTTCGATCCACGAAACTAAGCGTCTCCAGAGCGCGCGTCTCCGACGACAGCGGATTCGGGTGCATGTGAATTTTACACCAAAACGAAACGCTTAGATTCTTTTGAAAGAGGTATTCACTTACGGTCCTCTACCCATTTTGGCGATTTACCGGTCGATGGTTGTCGTGAAAAAGTGTGGAGGATGGGCGACTGGCTCTCAATTCGGGGACCTGCGAAAAGATAGGAATGATTATTCAAGTTTTGGAATAAAGCGAAAAGGGCTGTTGTGCCCTAGTGGAAATTGATAAGATAAGGTCAATAAGGTAGGTCCAAGCGCAGGCATTTGCTCTACCAGCTGTTGACAGTTGAGACAGGTACCCCACCACCCCACCTCCAGAAATAATAGACAACCAATAGGATAGGCAATTACATTTCGCGCTTGTACGTTGTACCTACCCGTCATGTACAAGCAATTGGCAATTGTATCTATCTGCAACGATTACGAGACAGCCAGATTTAACTGAGTTACTAGATCACAACCTTGTGATATTGACTAGGTTAGGTAGGTACAAGTTTCCGCCTCTCTGACCAAGTGGAAGAATAAGTTTGTGTGGATGTATCGCGCAAGAACTCTAAGATGGCACCATCATAAAGGCTCAGTGTAAAGGGGGCAGGTTGAAGATGTCAGTACGAAGTGAAGTACCACCTGTGGAATTGAAGCAGAAAAACCGGCCTAGACGTGCTATTTCGGCGGGCGGATGACAGCTTGAGAATACAATTTATTATGCAGTCCGTCGTACTCCAATAAACTCAGACTACGGCACACTGGCTGGCAAGTGAAGGTACCCATTTTGAGAGGTGCATTTAGAGTGCTATGTACGTCTATGGGCGTAACTAATACACCTTTACCCAGACTCTCGTAATCGTGGCCTGGCGAGCATGGGAGAGCAGCTATAGCCGTATAAGCCTAGCATATCTTCATAAAAGACAAGAGCGAACCAGGCACCCATGCTGCAGTGAAGCGACTGGGACTACAAGCGCTGGCACACCAGGTAGTAACCCGTAAGAGAACCAAACCCACACAAGATCATAGCAGTTCGTGTGTGTAATTGGGTATTATTTTTCTTGTTGCGCCATCATCAAAACGTGACCAGTCCTGCCCGAAGTGTTTTTGGTTTGGATCATCGGATTGTCATTCATGCTATCGTTTCCGGGTTCCCGATTTCTTCTGGATTCCGGATTCCCTTATTTCCTCTCTATACGTCAGCCAGCAAGCAAGCAGGTTGGTTCCTCCTTTATGCTACTAGCTCGATAACACCGCCAGCCTCTGTGATCTTCTTTTCGGCATCCTTGCTGACGTATCTGGCGCGAACGACAAAGGGGATGTTAGGGCACCGGCCCTTTCCGAGGAGCTTGGAGTATCCGAGGGCCAATAGGTCGATGACGGGGGCAGTATCCTTGGCTTCGCCGGAGACGTACTTCTCGCGGATGTCCTCGGGGAGAAGGGAGGCAAGCTATGAGTAGAGATTCGTTAACGCCTTCCGTCCACCGCTTCCCCCACTATCGGGTCTTTCTGAGGGAGGGGCCGCTAAATACCTTGTCGACGTTGACGGTCGGGTTCCATTGCTGATTTCTCAGCAAGTGGAATCGTCGCATACCAACCTTACCGAAGTAACCGGGATGGTACTTGTCGATGTTGGTTCTGTGGTGGTGCTATTTCGGAGCGGAATGGTTAGAAGCGATCTCCTTTGGCCAATTTCGTGCTGAGATCCTTACCTGACCACCGGCCATACCACGACCACCGGGGTGCTTTCTGTGCTTTCCTACACGACCATGTCCAGCGCTGACATGGCCACGGTGCTTCCGTGTCTTTGAGAAGCGAGTAGGCATCTTGGCGGTTCTGGTAAGGAATGCGTCGTCGCGATGTCCTGTTGTCGTTAGCCGTGATGTTGGAGGTTATCAATTACGCACAAACAAAAAAAAGGTGTGCTGGATTGTGGGTAGATAGGGCTGATAACAAGGTGGTCCAAGCTTGTGCATTGATACATTTCCAAGCACCAACTGTACCAATTCGTGGCAGCTGCTGCTGTCGACTACCTATTGCCAAGCATGGGAACGAACCAATCGTATTACATCGTTTCGCCTACCCTTAAAATACCTTAGCAGAGTCGGCAGTGCCCCGACTCCCCGAGTGATCGAACCGTATACCTACTGCAATGTTATCGATCTTGTTTACAGCATGCAAAGCTTACGAGTACGAGCAGCTATCCAACAACAAGGCTCTCATCAGTCCATGTATTTTAAATGGTCACGAGTTACCACTGGAGAAACACAAGATAATGCATTTATATTCAGCAGAAGCACTAGCGTATGTACATAAATAAGTGGTCGCACGCTGCGTATATGTTTACTTTGAAACCGACCTAGCTTCGATAAACAAGTTACGTATTTTTCCCACGCAAGCCAATGTTACTTTACTTGCATAGCGATGAACCTCCACCAACGAGGGCAGAAAGTGCATAACTTCAACCGACCCTTGGTGGGCAGATGAAGGTCATACAGAACATCGCCGTCTTGCTCTTTTTCATCTTCTTTAAGTCCTCTTTTCTCCTGTTCACGTTGCTTAGTTGAATCATTTGGCCCTTGCCCGTCGTTTTTGAAAGCAGCGCTGTACCTACTATCGTTATCAATCATAAACTCCTAACTGCATGCAATTGGCTTTTTTTTTGGAATTGAGGAATCAGAGAAATCATGCTCGAGACGAATAAAAATGTTCCCCAACTTGGGAATCGTCTTCGCCCAACCTCGGCCTACAGTGATGTGCCTCACTTGGAGTTTTCAATTTTTCTAGTCGTCGCGTCCAAGCAGACTCGTCGGCTAGCTCGATCGGAAGTTTCGTCGAGTAGCTCGCGGTTTGTTCAACCGAATCCTCTTCTATCAGTAGGCAGCGGCTCGCCAATGACTTGGTTGTCGTCGAGAAGGAGGCGTGAGATGTCCATCTCTCCCGAAGGGAACCCCGCGCCAACGTCAGTGCTCCAGGGCATGTTCTGTTGAAATGGGACTGGATCACCAATCTCGGGAAGTCCGCTTGGCAACGGCCATTTCGGCATGTCCTCTCGCGAGCCACTTCGGTTTAACTGAGGCTCTAGCAGTGATGACTTGGGCATATTCAGGGAATTCTTGATGGCCATGGTAATAGACGGCTCCAGCAGATTATTGGCCCTAGTGTCGCGAATCTGCATTGCCGTCTTCTCTGTACCCACAAACTTTTCCGGGTATTTATTCCGTAGCCTGTCTCGCAAATCTGTGGGCTGGCGACTAGATAGGTTGAAGCTGGGGTCTCTCTGGATTTTGGTCCAATGCGGACCATACTTTTCATAACCTAGAAGGATTTCCCGGTCATCCTGTTCAGAAAACGGCCGCCTCTCTCTCCGCTGCGATTTCTTGAACGGCCCTCTGATCCCGAGTTCGGCAAGATCCTCTAGCCTTTTCCGGTGTGCCCGGCTCTTCCGTTGTTTTGGCGCTAGATCCGAGTCATTTTGCATCCACGCTGATTTCTCGATTTCAGCTTCTTCATCCGTATCATTCAGGATATTCTCCGACATGAGCCCCTTTTTGGGCCTCTTGTCATTCTTGTGCACGGCTGGTTCTAGTCCGTCGCCACCTTTAGAGGCATTGCAAAGCTCCGCTGGGCAACATGTGCGGAACCTGTCTTTGAGATCCCCGGCCGTCCGGTCTTCGAATTTGAACTCCCGATCCTCGAGAATGTCTGTCCATCTCCCCACACCATGCTTACTAACGCCCAGTAATAAGTGATTGGTCTCCTCCTCGGACCATTTGCGCCGCGGCTTTGCGGCTCTCCGCTTAATCCTGCCCGTGAGTGTCCGGTCAGTATCCCCAGAGGGGCTCTGCGCTGTTGGTTCTTCGGGAAGGCATTGGACGTCTTGTGGTTTGGTGATGCTTGTGACTTGGTTCAGAGGTGCGGTATTCGACCGATCGCCAAAGGAGCGCGGGGACATTCGCGGTGAGATTGGCGGGAAGAGAGCGGCGTTCGACGGTGGTTGATTGAGGCCTACTATTATCGGAGGGAACCTATGCGTAGTGGCCTTCTGCTTCTTAAGAGGCTGTGGCAACTGAGGGAAATCGTCTTTGACCGGCCGCTTTTTCGCGAATACATCTTCGTGATTATCGGAGACCGAGTCGTTGTGGACGATGCGCGGATCTTGTGACGGTACATGCGGCGCAAAAGAGCGATCCCCGGCCGTATACGGAGGTATGTTATTCCTCAAAGATGATGCTGTCGAACAATCGTCCGACCGGGGATAACGTGGCGGAATGGGTTGGCAAGTACTGAGCTGGCATCCGCTGCAGTTGATATCTAATGCATCGGGCCTCTGACCGGCACCCGGTTCGATGGGATAGGGGATACATGGCGGACGATGTAGGGCGTGTGGGTATGGCAAGTGTTTGATCGAAGGCAATTCGGCGTTGGGTGGTCGCGGTGTGGTTGTTGACTCATTCAGTAGATGGATCAGTCTAGGTTCGATTGTGGCCATACTGCACTAACAGGCAGAGGCAAGTATGAAAACGCCTCTGTCCACGGTTATCCGAACGAGCGCACAGAATGGATGAGGCCGCAAGGATGTGGGAATATGGGCAGTTGGTCATGTAATCAAGCCGGTTTCGAAGCCTCCGGGCAACATCGGCGTATAATTAAGTCGGTATAATGGAAGGCGCGCCGGAGCAGGTTGGAGCAACACCGATCTCCGGCTTCCGGCAGTCCGTTCAACCGTCGTTAGTTGGGTTGTTCGAAGAAGTGTGTAAGTCAATATATACTTGGGGGGTTTGGGTAAGGTGAGTTGGACTAAGTCGCGAGCCCGTAAGTTGACTAGAAGTGCGGGTACAGGCAACCTTGATGTTTCACCCCACGGAGCTAACCTAGCCAAGTTCGAGCCTTCCTCATATAACGGCAGAAGGCGCACGAGTGATGGAGAAACTACGCTCGCTATCAGAAGTAAGAGCAGTTGCTGCGAAACGCAATAATATAGCATCGACCAGGCCATGCAGGAGAATTGTTCAGTCAGAGAAGGCAGCAACGAAGAGAAGGCAGCAAAACGGGGCCCTTGGGAGCCAATTGAGACGAGCTGATAAAAAGGTACAATGTATGTAATTTGAGTCCACAGTGGCAGAGGCTTCAAGGTGACACAAGATAGCGTCAAGTGGTTTTCTCCTTCTCGAAGATGCCGTGGTAGCAAGAACGAGAGGCAAGACAGCCGAGGAGTCGCGAGTCGCTTAACCTAGTAACCCCGGGCGGCCGAAAAATACCGATTATTGGGGGACCGCTGTGATTGCAACAAGGAAAGTAATAACAAGAGAATTATAAAGATGGCAATAAAATGACATTGAAATCTCACAAGTGACAACGGAAAAGATGGAAAGAGCCATGCAAGGGCAAGTTGCCGCAAGTACGCGGAGATGGAGTGACAATTCCAAGGTAACTGACCCCCAAGATTTGAAGCGGTCACGGTATGGTGGGCGCGCAGGGAACGGTAAGAGGTAACCCCGGAAAGCAGGTAGCAGTATACCTACCATGGGTAAGTAATGAGACCAGGCACGCGAGTGCCCTGCCAAAGGGGTGCTTCGGCCGGCTGATGGTACATATGCCAGATACTATGTAAGTATATGCTGGCATATAATAGATTGCAATGCCTTCTGCTTTCCAAGGAATGCGTCTCTGCGGCACGCAGTAACTGACCACTTGTTATTCTGTTGGTTGACGGAATTGAGATGCAGATGCAGGCGCAGACGCAGCAGACGTTGACGAGGGTCCAGATGCACTTAAGCTAGACTAGATGGAGGTACCTTATTCGTCGCTGCATGTGACGGTGCAACGTCGGACTTTGCCTGTAACAACCGCCAACCCAGGAGCCGATCAACATCTACACTACCCAGCGAGGTAACAACATTCCCAAATGCATAGCCTCTGGTGGTCAGTGTCGGTCTACGCGTAGTCCCGACTCCCGACACACGTTTACATGTACCTACCTAAGGTACTGCGAGATGCACAGCCGTGCTATCCAAGGTCATTTGTACGTGTACGTGCGTACGAGTACATGTAGATATATTGGATCTAAGCAGGTACAAATAAAATAAGTGCTTACAAGTGACATTATCGGAAGGTTATTCCCGGGCCCCTTAGCTTTGTACATTATGAATGTTTTGAGAATTTCTGTTCTATGGCAAGAAGACGGCACAGTTTGTACCTAGATGTCAAATCTCCAAGGCTACCATGTACACAATACTTTTCATGTAGGGATTCCATGCAGGAGATTCTGTTGGGGAATGCCTGTCTGCGTTGTGACTGGTAGACGGAGCGCCTCAAAACTTGGCCGAGGCGTCTTCCAACATCAAAATGGTAGCCTACTCACAAGCGAAAAATGATAGATCATAAATCCTGATACCCAATCTCCTTATTGATACCTACTACCTACTCGTATGCAGCGAAGTAACCCAACATAACCACGATACCTAAATACCAAATCACACCCTAGGTTGGGTTAGAAGCCGAAAGAGTATACTTTAACTATCAAAAACCGATACATACAACCATGGCGTCGCGGCTCCCCTCATTCCCACGCACCGTCTTTACCGTCATCGAACCAATCTCTCTGTAAGTTGTATAAGCGAAATCTCGGCCAGCGCACACCTGCCTGCTTGGCTCACCTTGGGGATTTTTTGCTCCGGAGGTTCCTTCCCTTCCCTTTCTCCTTCTCATTAGAAATTACTAGGTACCTACCTACGAGTATAGCTGACTAAAACCCCCCTTCTTCTTCTCTCCCTTTGAAAAGTATCGCGGGTTGTTTAGGACCCCTGATAGATGCCGACTGGTTCATAGCCAGCCAGATCGACGACGGCCCGGGTGCCAACGTCGCATCATCCGAGAATGCGCGCCTCGTCGCGTTGCAGTTGGGCAACGCCTATGGCCTGTTGTTCCTGGTCGGCGTGGCCGTCCTGTATACGACGACGGAATTGAGAGTTGTGCGGAATTATCTCATCGCCCTGTTGTACGTGGCCATCCTTCTCTCTCTCTCTCTCTCTCACTCAACTCAACTCGACTCGTTGAACAGAAAAGCTCTCCTTATCTCACACACCGGTGCTTTGATGTCTTGTCTCTGTCTTCCATTCAGGCGCATACCTACCTACCTATCACCTAACCTTGTTGAATTCATGCTTTGTTTCCCCCTCCCTCCCCTGATATCCATTTTCTTCCTACCGTGAATGCGCTGGCAATGACATGACACCCCGGCATGTAAGAAGAAGAAGAAGAAGAAGAAGAAGAAAAAAACCACAACACGGAAACAAACCTTTTCTTCTTTCTTTTTTTGGTTAGAGAAAAAGAAAAACAAGAAAAAGGCTCAACTAACCTAGAGAGCAGAATAGCAGACATAACCCACGTAGGACTCACCTGTCAGGGGCTCGGATATGACAGGGCCGTAGACGTAGCGGGTTGGAATGCCGTGACTTGGGGCAACGTAGGATTCACCGTAAGATACTAGTGTACTCCTCAACCTCTTTCCACCCATTCTTTCTGTCTTTCCCTTCTTCTTCTTCGTCCCCTCCTTGCAAAACATTACATCTGTTTTCTAGTAGCTCCAAAAATACTGAAAAATATGCAGATTTTCCTAGGCGTGACCCGAACCGCCTATCTCCTCGGGTTGTTTGGACCTGACAAGACCCTCGCTTCTTCTTCTTCTAAGAAGGAGTTGTAGCGTTACCTAAGTATGTATTATATAGTCGGCGGTATTGTATGGGACCAGCGGCTATCTACCCCTTTCGTTTCAAGATAACTCAAACAATTCAAGTTGCCTAGTAATTATTATTTTCTCGACTCATTTCGCGTGCGGGCTTCGACTTCCCCTTGATGACCGGACATCTCATTAATACCAAGATGGAGGGTCATCTTCTAATATAAAGTATATCAAGACGAGTATCTACAACCGTCTTTTTATCTCCTGTACTCTCGTATCTATATACAATTCACTATGTAGATTGCCAACTGTATTCAACAAGTTTTCAAGTAGGTACTGGCATGACAAAGTCCAAACTACTTCTCAAAGGTATAAATAAATATAAGACTCCAAAGAAAGAAACCCAACCATATTTTTTTATACACGGATCGAATTTCATTTTTGGTATCTATGCCATTCCAATCGTATTTCCACTTTCCCTTTCATCTTTTGCCCGGATCCCTCTTCCTCAGGTAGGCACCGAAAAGATACAGCCTCCCGAGGAAGATGATGCAAGGAGTGAAAGATCAAAGATGCAATTAAGTAATCTACACGAACCTGACGCAGACAGAAGACGCTTGCGAATCCAGCATGATAAAAAAAAATATGAAAAGAAAGGGCAAAGTTGGAAAGGGGGCGTATGCGAAAATAACATGACATTTTTTAGGTTGAAAAAGAATATTATCAACCAATTACTTTCTTCTGGTCTTTCCTTTCCTTTCCATTGCCTTTCCGAACCCCTGTACCATACAGTGAAATCAAAAGAGAAACAAAACTCCTACAAGTAAAAAAGCAGAAAAAAGACCAGCCAAAGACTTCAGTGTCCCACCTGAGCAGGTAAATTCTGCTGCTTCGTCGGCCGTGACACGGCTCCACCGTGCAGCTCAGTGCGAGGTCCAACACGAGAAGGTTGCCTACTCTCCCCGTGGCCTTTTAGCTCCGTGCGGGTTCTGCCAGTCCGTCTGCTGATTGCCGCCGAAAAATGCCGGGTTGAAGTGAGGTTGCTGGAAGGGCATCATGGGCATGGGCATACCACCCATGCCACCCATCATTCCGTTGTTCATACCCGGGTTGACACCCGGATTCATACCAGGGCCCATGCCGCCCCGGCCACCGCGCATGCCACCTCCTCGCATGCCCGGATTCATATTACCGCCCATCATGCCGCCGCGGAAACCGAAATTACCGCCGGGACCCATGGGATTGTTGAAGCCAAAACCGCCACCGCCGCCGCCGAAGCCGCCTCCACCTCCGCCCATATTGTTGTTGTTGTGGAACCCACCACCGCCACCACCACCCATATTACCACCCTGGAAGTTTCGGTTGAAGCCACCCCGTGGGCCGTTAAATCCACCGCGACCCCTGAAGCCGCCGCCGCCGCCGCCACCTCGGTCGTTGAAGTTCCCAGCGGCACCGCCTCTAGCGCTGGGAATATCTTTGCCTCGACCGGTAGAGTCCTTCGGTAGTGTGCGGAACGGATTGGTTGTTGGGCTAGAATAGATCACTGTGTGCTTCTTCGCGCCGGGCTGTACACCCGCGCCCTCGGCTTGTTCGATCTGGTGTTTGGCGGCGGTAGCTGCTTGCTGAGACCAGAACTCCAGGTATGCTTGTCTGGTCAGACTGTTAGCAAATACGACGATCCCCGATGTCACAGGAATATTTATTCGACGCACCCTTTGCTCTTTCCATTGACCTTGTGTTCGCTAAAGGTGATATCTTTCAGCTCATCCTCACACGAGGCCTGGGCAACCCAGCCACGGATATCGTCATCGGTTGTCCACCAATTCAGATCGGAGATTTGAAGGCAGTTCGTGGCGCCAGGGTCCACTGGCCTATCATCCGAGTCACCCTTTCGCTTGACACCTTGCTGGTGCGGTCGTGTTTGGCCGCCGTGGTCGCCATGAGTATCCGACGGCCGTCGGTCTTGAGCTTCGTGGTCGGCGCGGCTGTTGCCCGCATCGTGGGTTTCGTGCTCTGGCGGATTCGAACCGTGTGCAATTGTTATATTCGTGTTGTTATCGTAAGATTGGCTGTTCACATCCTCAATCTTAGAATCGCCATCGGCGTGGCTATCGCCATAGACGTCTATCTCGAAGTCCTCGTCGGCCATCTTGCGAGATACGATTGGAGTCTATGGAGCTTCAAGTGTTATGTGATCAGAGGGACGGTTGGTATCTTTCAACCAAATGTATTCAGAGTAGATACAGGATGTGCCTGGCGTCTTTGGTTCCATCGTATCAGTCATCCCGAAGAGTACATGTAAAAAGACAAATGCAGCCTGGCGACAAAAGTGAAGGACAGAAAAAAACGGGAAGGATAAAATATCTCACAGGTCAGATAATATTATACGTACACTTTGAACCGTTGACAACTTGCCTCTAAATAGGCTGGGTTGGCTCTACCCCTCGAATCAAGGTATGTGTTTGTCAGAGACAACGTGGAAGAAATCCCAGCTAACAGGCCAGTGTATAGTTGAATGAACGCAGACGTCAAGACGAAGCTCTGTGCTCGCAATCTCGGTCAACTAGCCCCAGATATGCGCGAACCGGTTCTGCTCCGCTCCGTATAGCCCTTGGAAGCTCACAAATAGAGTTATGTGAAGAATACAGAGAGAGAATGCTCAGATATGGATTAGGTAAGAAGTAGTCGCCCGAGGGAGCAGGACAAGACCTGATCCGGTACCAACCGTCTTTTATGACACTTCGACTAGGCGGTACTGTTTATCGCAGTTGCTCGAGTTGTCGGGAAAAGCTGTTCCCGATCAGAAGTGGTGGTTAGGTACGTCAAGAGGTGCTGTGATAATCCGTCCAAGGAAGCTCGATTGACAAGCAAGTCAGAGGGCGCGCAAGCGATGACGAGCGTCGAAGGCACGATGGACGAGGGCAAACGCGTTCGTCTCCGTGTCTGAACTAAGGTCATGAAAGTTTGTATTTCGGTGACGTGGCAGGCCCAAACAAACGTCGAGAGAAATGGACCGATAGGTTTGTCTAGAAGGAACAAAGTTGTTCGAAGCTTCGAATTGGGCTGAACTTTATATCGAGGCTGGCCTTGTTTTATGGAGGTACGTTTGCTTTTTGGAGAACTGGTTAGTGGCCCACTGATGGGACCAGCCAAGTTCAGCCTATCACTAGTGCTTGCTTTGGTAAGGTTCCTACCTTCAGAGTGCTTGGCCCACTATAACATTGCACTTAAGGGGCTCAGCGGGAGGCTTCCGGTAATCAATCAGTGGGGGACAGTGAGGCTCACCACCGATTAGAATGCAACGTATGTACAGTACCAGTTCATATCTCCAATTAGTACTCCATAGACACCGTACACTGGTCTTTGATGTGGCTCACGTACCGAGAATGTGGCACAGGCGTTGTCACTACTCTTCATTGGCAGCTGAAACTGTACTTTCAATTTCCCCGGCATCCTGTAACAGGCTGACAGGTGACAGGGTACCTACCTTAGGTACGAGTACGATAGCTGGAGGTCCAGAAATTGGAACAGGGGAGATCTGGCCGTATCTGTAAATGCACTAGGTTTTAGGTTAGCTGTCAGCTTTGGACAGCACACCCCGTTCTCGTCCCCGGATCGCAATACATTCTTCCTCGCCCATCGCCTCAACATTCTTCATAGATTGTCCAATCTAACCCATAAACACCCCTTCCGACTTGTGTCTCCGCAACCTTTTTGAAATCTACCGTCAAATCATATATCCATACACAAACACACACAATGGCCGACCAAATAACAGAATTCTTCGATGTCCAGAAGGACTTCGTCAAGGACGGCACACAGTTCATCAACCGTTGCACCAAGCCCGATCGCAACGAATACATCAAGATCTGCCAGGCTGTCGGCGTTGGTTTCGTGGTATGTTTTAACAACATTCATTAACAACCGTCGACGAGAAACGTAGCTAACATGTCGGGATTGCAGGTCATGGGCGCCATTGGTTACCTCGTCAAGCTGAGTGCGTACACCCGAGTTCCTTCATATAACAATTATCTACGACCATTGCGCGTTTTCTCCTTATAGCATAATGCCTCGTCTAACACGCACGCGTTTAGTTCACATTCCTGTCAACAACGTCCTAGTAGGCGGCGCATAAATTCGACCACCACTATGGAAGTGCGAGGATGTTGAGGGGCCCAGAGCGGCTTGGGAACTTCAAGCATGCACGGGATAAAAGAGAAACACCGCGCGATTTTTAAAAGCTCTATCGACAGCCAGTAAGTAGGCTGCGACCTACGAATGAGTTAATACCTAATCACGACGATGAACCGAAAGGGGCGTTGGGTATGACTTACAACCGCGGCCGGGACGTAGATGGCGGTTTGGACGTCACCGAGGCGAATTGCTATACCTTTTTCTATGTCATTGTACAAAATTGCATTGCGACTATGCGCGGAGTCAAAAATATGTGTTCAAGAAGATGGCCGATCAACGTGGCGAGGTGTGGACGAATATATTTTCAATACCCTATGCGTCTAGTTTTGTATGGACGTCCCATATCGTAAAGTCATGTTGCCTATAAATATGCCGACGTGGACCGGAGTAAACCGTCAGTCGACGCAAACCACTCGAGGAAAAAGCCCTACAATGCGCAACAATCATACGGCGCCCTTCTCAGCTAATTAGACCTAGAGCGGGCCCAAAATCAACTTTATCATCATTGTCGTTATTGTTGTTGCGACCCTGTTGAGTAGCTACTCTTGGTAGAAGTAAAGATCGGAGAGCTTGATAATCTCTATTATAACACTCAAATAGTCGGAATGTCATTCACTGGACGCAGTGTCTCGTCGTAACCTGCACACATCGCTGGAATGCCCTCGTCCTGATTACCCTCATTATAGCCGTGTAATGTGACGGTGCCATACGAGCTATCCCAGCCACTCAGGGCAGATGCTGTTAATACATTCGCGTTAGCTGGGGGTCCGATAGCTACTCAAGTCATATATCACATCATGACATGGAACTTACCTGCTATGAAGGGCGCAGTAGGGTGCCAGCTCGCATCTCTGACAATAGCAGACCAGCCCCCGAAGCGGCGTCTGACGTAATATGGGCGGTAATCCGGGGGAAGTGCCTTCTCTTTGGCTGTCGCTTCCCTGACATCAATGGTGCCGGCGAGGGTGGCATCCATGTTCCAGATATAGACCTTCCCATCATGGGATCCGGAATACACGTAGCGGGAGTTTGTACTATTCGGCGGCGAGAAGTGGCAGCGAATGAGAGTCCGGAGGACAGTGTGGCCGCGGAAGGTGACGACCGAGTTGTCGTCAGGGTGCGGGAACCAGTCGTCGTCTTCGAATCTGCTCCACCGATAGTCGAATTCGCTATACGGGATGTGCTGTCTCGGGTTCTTCTCGACGAATTGTGCCGATGTATACATCATCTTCAAATCCCACAGCTTCATGCTTTGGTCTTTGCCATTGCTTAGCAAGTACCTCCCGTCGTCTTTGCTGTCTATATACGTCAATCCCTCGATGTGGCCGACAAAGGCGCCTGCCTCACGCCCGTCTCCCATGCTTCGTCTATCCCAGACTTTGATGGTCGTATCGTCACTGCCCGAGTACAAGATGTGTGGTGACGATTTGTCCGCGAAACACACGGCGTTGACATCGTTATCATGCCCTCTGATATGGTGCAGTACAGTCCGCGATTCGATATCGTAAACGACGAGAGCATTTGCGTTGGTACCAGCCACCAACTCGCGTCCATCGCCAGAAAAGCGAACAGACCAGATGCCAAAAGTCCCGCGGTAACCTGCTCGTTGGCTCCCGTGTTCTGTCAGGCTCAACGTATATGGATCGCCTGTGTCGTTCGGGTCCGTGGGGGCTAGGCAGACATTGCTTTGGATAGAAGTATATGCCAGCCATTTGTTGTCCGGGCTCAGGGTTGCATCCGTCAGCGTCCAAGACCCGAATGGAAAGGTAACCGTCTTGTAATGCCTCCAGTTGTACGGGTTTGACGTGTCGTACATGCGGACCTGAAAGTCCTTGACGCAGGCGTAGAAGAAATTCCCGTCTGCCGAGAACTGCCCAGAGTAGACATTATCGGGGTAATGAATAATCATCTCTGGCTCAGTACTTGGAATCATAGACTGTGAAATATTTAGCAGAGAAGAACGGTTAGTTGATCGAAAAGGCCGACTCACTTGTGCCATTACCCCTTGATTCATCCTGCGGTATGCACCATCTCCGAGCCCTAATTCACGGTCTAGGATGCGACGTGCCAGCCGCTTCTTCTTATTAAGCGGCGAGGAAATGTCGTTGGCGCCAAATGTTCCCGAATTCATCAGCTCCCTTCCCTTATCACTAGGAACTTTTGGAAACCTGTTGGGATCCAAGTGCCTCCGCCTCCGTATTCTGTAACCCCAGTCCTCTTCTTCATCATCATTTAGTAGTGAGCCAAGGCTGCGGCCTCGTAGTAAGTTCAGAATCTCCCGTTGCGTGATTAATCCAGCACGGCGACTGGCGTCTACAAACCTACATGTTAGAAAATGACATGGCGGCTCACTGGGGCTAGTTGGACATATACATACCTGATATCAAGCTGGCAATTCGACGTTCTATAGCTGACCGTGCGGCATCGCCATCAGCTCCACCTTCCCCACCTTCATCGTCGTCGTCGCTGCCAACTTCGACAAGGAACTCCATGCTCTCACCCTCTGCATCTAGTACAATTCATGTTAGGAAATCATGCCGTCATATCACTTAAACTGCGCAGCATACCGTGGTAGTCATCCTCCTCCTGGAGCAATTGTCCAAGTAGTTGGTGTGTTAATTCGTCCCCCTCGGAATCACTAGGCTCGTCGCCTTCATGGTAGTCCTCATCATCATCATCGCTTTCGTCGTCGTCTTCGAGCCAGGGATTCGGATGCGACTCGTCCATCTCCTCAGGGTTGTGAGGCGTTGGGCTGGTCATTATGACAAAGGTGGATGTACCGTCACCCCGTTATTTGTGATCCGCTTCTAATCAGGTCTTGGCACGATGAAGAATGACTGTGGATGGAAAAAGGCTGCGCAACACCGCCTGGTCAATTAATGACAACGGTGAGGTACTTTTTTTGTATACCTGTACCGCACGTGTTGGTGTTGTATACAGCCGAATGCAACCTGGTCGGTGTTGGAAGAGGGAGTAACGTGGTCAAGAGCACATGACGATGACACAAGTACGTAGTGCTCCGAAATTCCGGACAGGATTGCCCTTCGAGCTCACCTACATAACTTTACCACTCGAGGTAGGTACCTCAGACCTTCTGACAGTCCTTCTTTAGGTAGGTGCAGCAGTACCTGGGACATACGTGCAGGTCTGGGATGGTGGGGTATCGGCTTTATGGCGGGGTTAAGATAGACTTTGAATGTAAAGCTGACATATCAATATGCCTGAACCGCATTGTACAAGACACAATATCAATAAGTACGTATATAGCCCAGATAAACAGCCCAAGAGAGCGTTTACACTAGGTATTCTATGTGATTTGGATAGTTTTATGATAGTGTTAGTATTCTTTCTTCAATTTCTCTAGTGCAGCCTAGCTACATTTGTGACTTGGTATACGAGTATACATGGTAGGTACATTTCAAGAGATGGTAGGACGAGATGAATTTCAGCTTCACAGCTTTATACACCTAAACTAGCACGTGTACACCCTTTTGGTCCATCTCTTCAGTACACGTCTCGTCTATATGTATCATCATAATAGCTGCGAAGTATATTTCTAGGTCGGTCACGTTGAGATTATAAGCATAGAGGTCAAATAACACCTCTATTTCTTACCGTTTTTCACTAGATCACTAGCGCGGGTACTGAATACGCAAGTAACTTAGCTCACCAAGTGTAAGAGGTAAGGAACCTCTTCCACTCCGCTCAGCTATTAGAATATATACTCATGTATTCCTAACCTAGAGTTATTATGTGCCTATTTAAAGTACGAATTACTTGGATTTCATAATCTCTACTCTATTTCATAGCAGTAGTTAAAGTTAAGGTTAGACTAAGTGACAAGGGATGAACTACCGAAATCCGGGGAATTGCACCGGACCGAATAAACGGGTGTCGGTGGAGAATTTGCTTTTGAAAACACCGAACCAGTATCCGTGCAGCGGAATGCAATATCAACAATCAACCTTCCTCAACCTTTTCAACCGACCCTATACTGACGCTATATTGTTCTGCAAACGTTTATCACAGATTTATAAAACTGTAAAATTACTTACCTACTCGCCCAAACTCTCGGCTACATTCGATCAGGCGCTTTCCAGACAAATGATTAAGTCATAAGGTTTTATCCGGCCAAGGACTCCTTCGTTATTTGTGGCCATACCACAAGGTCAACATAGTGATGGATCCCGTTCACGAGTTATTGGAATGGGCGACGAGCCACGGCGTGAAACTGAACGGGATAACGCCCCAACGCATTCCAGGCCGAGGTGTCGGTGTTGTCGCAGCGCGGGATATCAAAGTAAGTTGAGCGGCATAAAGCTAGCCTAGCCCAACCTTTGCGATCATCTCTCTAACTTTTTTTTTTTTTTTTTTAAAAAAAAGGCCAATGAGACGGTTCTAGAAGTGCCTACGAACTGCATCCGGACTTTCTCCACGGTCCCCAAATCGCGGCTACAGAGATTGCCGGACAACGCTTCCGTGCACGGCATACTAGCAGCTGACCTAGCTCTTGAGCAAGGCGGGTCCAAATACGGCCCCTGGGACGCGATATGTCCTGAACCAAAGGACTTCATCTGCATGCCGCTGTCATGGGAGCCAGAGCTGCAGGCTCTACTACCCTTGCGCAGTCGGGAGCTGGTTTCGAAGCTCGAAGCGAAATTCACCCGTGACTGGGCGCACGCAATGATCGCGTTCCCGCAAATTGCAGAGCAGGGCATGGATAAGTATAGACATGCCTGGTTGCTCGTCAACACACGGACGTTTTACTACCTCAACGCCGCGCTGAAGAGGCGGCGGGGTACGACGAGGGAAGACCACCTGGCGCTTCTACCTGTCGCCGATCTGTTCAACCATGGTGATGGCGAAGGAAATGGAGGAGGGTGTTGTCATGTGGCTTTTAAGGCTGATGGGTTCTCGTTCCGAGCTACGACGCCGTATGAGAAAGGGGACGAGGTGAAGATTTGCTACGGGAGGCACGGGGGCGACTTCCTGCTGGCTGAATATGGGTTCGTCATGAGCGATAACCGCTGGGATGAGACGGTCTTGGATGAGGTTGTGCTTGAGCGCCTAGACAAGAGCCAGCGGGAGAGGCTAGATGAGGCCGGTTTCTTAGGAGGTTATGTACTGGACCGCGACACGGTCTGTTATCGAACACAGGTTGCGTTGCGGCTACTTTGTTGCAAGGTAGGGGAATGGAAGAAGTTTGTCTCTGGGGCTGATGATGGCGAGGCTAGCCAAGAGGCTGTTGACGAGTTGCTTCTGGGGCTATTGAGACAATATAGGATGAGGGCTGAGAGCAGGATTGAGCAGGTCCGTGGCTCCAAGGTTGGCGAACAACAGCAGAGGGACATGCTCATAGAAAGATGGAAACAGATTCATCATCTGCTTGATATTCGGATAACGGCCTTAGAACAAGATCAGAGAATATGAGTTGAAACAACCAATTGCGGCGTATAATCATGTGGAATAATGACCGGGTATTCTCCTTTTGTTTCACGTTCGGCATATGATAGCACATCCCGTATATAGCACATTACAATTTGTCTCCGATGCCTTGACCATTCCCCCCAGAACACCATACTCCTTGAAGGCCCTCGGGCAAAAGGGCCCCCGTATCGTTGATAATACAAGCCCAAGACGTGAGATGTCCTCGAGGATTTATATGAGTGGGTTATCGGTGACCTTGGACTTCCCTGTACACTCTAGTTGTCCACCACCTTGCATCAGGCCGGCCTCTCGTTTCATGGCCTCTTGTCTCTTCCTTACCTCTTCCGCATTCTGTTTTTCTTGTTGACGTGCCTCTTCCCTCAATTTTTGTACTGCTTCCTCCTGCACTTTCCATACTACACAACAGATATCGTCAGCCGCAACAAGTCACTATCTCGAGGCCTAAAGCCGCCAATGTCTGTCGCCGGTAGCGCAGCGACTCGGGGTGTAGAATGGTATAAAGGGGTCGCATACTCGGTTTGTCCGACTTGGAATATTCCTTCAACCGGCCGACGAAATCGTCAAAGTCCTTTTGCTTCTCGTATCGGCGCTCTAGACTCTTCTTTTGTAGATCGGGGTTATATCGTTGGAACAGCTCTTCGTCCGTGGGCTGTATCCACATCACAAACGCAGGACCACCGACGCATACTGCGCCACCTCTGTTTTGCGCCCGATAACATTAGCTGGCTGTTCCATGGTCCGCTAGAAAGAGGATTGTAGTAGCTAGTTGTAGCTACGCCGCGACATGGAGGCATTGGAATTTGGGAGCTTACGCGGCAATCATCTTCAGCCATGTACCTAGTCTTCCTGACATTGTGGCTGGTGTGCTGTTCGATAGAATTGGCCGGTGAAGTGGGAAGGATTCTGGACAGGCGGCCGTGACTACCCCAGTTACTATAGGAAGCCCCTACAAAGTAGAATCGAATTGATTGAACAGGTTTGACCCCAACACCACAAGCGCACAATGTGCAGTAAGGTATGTAGGTTCTAGCTACAGTCGATGACGGAGTAGGTACCTACTTACTTACTCGTACGAGTAGTCAGTCAAAGGCTGGGTCGATCTCTTTGAGTTTACTTGTGTGGCGGCGCGGTGTGGCTTGGCACGGACTAAGGATGTACCATCCATCAAACCTCCCCTGACCCATGCCTGCACAATTCACCTTTTAGTTTCCTTAATTGTATTTGGGTGGTAGGTAGGTAGGTATTGCCTTATTCCACGGTGTTTAGGATGTGGTCGGATAGTATTTGTATTGAACTGTACGTTTTCAACGCCTGTCCTCCTGATCTTGCCCATTTAGAGCCATTGCGTTTTACATGTACTCGGCCTGGAAACCTGCATAGCGTGTTTGCTTAAACTGGTGGCTTGAGGTCTTTGGAGCCTCATTGCGCCTGGAGTCCTGGGCCCTTTGTTCGACTAGTATTATCAAGGGAAATAAAACTGTCTCAACCTCAATATGCCTTATTGCGTTATGTAATATGACCGCCTGAGTAACCGTCAAAGAGGAAAGCCAAGAGGCGAATCCTGTAGGAGCTTTAATAAGATTCTCCTCATTATTATACCTCCCCTGTTTTTCATCACTGGCATGCATGATGGTTCCTTGGAAGGTTTAACTTTATAAATTCTGCTGCTACCAAGAAACGGCTGACCTTGGTGCTGGTGCTGATGGCTCCAGTGTACAGGCAGCTGATCCTGCAATCTGATACAACAGGCCCAGTACAAGGTGAGACCAAGGCGTTCTTAGGTCGTTGAGATACCCTTATGCAGCAGACTCATAAATTCTACAATATTTACTACGTACTAAGTACGTGTCGATGTTGCAGCTGGCATTCCATTCATCATTGCACAGCACAGGCGCCTGTACCACTTGATGTTGGTAAGCTGAAGACATGTGCGCCGTTACTTGTCACATAGTTAGACCAACAAAAAACAAAATGTGTGGCCCTAAGACAGGCAGACAGGATACAACTTTGCTCATTTCTCTTTACATATACTTGGGCAAGGGGGGAATTGCTATCTGGCAGGCAAGAGGTTACCACATAACAGCCTAACCATAGGCATTGCCTGCTCTGTTGTTACGCGTAGACATGCTACATAAGAGGATTACTACCTCTGATTGTTGGACCACATATGATAGCAACAGGGCAAGTTATAAGAACAGTGCCATGTCACAACAGGTCTATTAAAGCCTGGTAGGAAAGATACCTACTATATAATTTGAGTATGTGCTGGAAGGTGGTCCATTTTGGGATCTGTATTTACGCTCGTCTAAAATCGCACCTGATGAATTTATACACGTACTAGACATAAAGCCGGGGGAATGCCTCTTTGGTCTTGGTAGGTGCAGACAGGGACCTGGAGTTCTGCTGGAGGTACCTACTTGTAGAAGTGATAACCTACACATTCCTCCAGTACAGAAAATTAGAGGTATGTTTGGTATTAGCCTAGGTAGTGCTACTTTAGGTTACAACAGCACCTGTTATGGTGTTTGTACACAAATGAACAGGGGACAAACCTCAGGGAAACTTTGCTCGTGACTTGCTCCTTAACATCTTCTTTTTGATCTAACCTAGGTATTGACACCAGCCTTATCTCAAGTTCCTATGTCTTTACTTTCTTTGAGCACAATCACTGAGACAATATCCTAAGTCCCCTGGCTTGCAATTACCAAGCGCCTGTCTCCTTTCACTTCTATCCGTTTTTTCTTTCCCACCTCCCTGGTTTCTTGCATCGGACGCCACAGTAATCCGGGCTCAGCACACAAGACGTTGCAGCCATTGAAATTATTGGTTGGTAATTTTCAAGTGTTACCTACTGATATTCCACACCAAACGAACTCGACATTCCCAGTGAATCCTACGTTATTACTGATACAGTGACTGTTGCTGGCATCCCTTCAACGCCTGGAAGCGCCAAGATATCTCAAAACACAGCTGCCCTTCAACTGACCACTGGCCGCCCCATCATCTCTGTCCAACAAAAAGCACTTGGCTGGTTGTTTGCTTCTTACGCTCTGCAAAGCCTCCCTGTATGTGCATACGGGCACCTCATGGCAAATCAAAATAAACCCACAGCTTTGATAAAAAGAATCGGTGCTGATTATTTCTCGGAGTTGTGCGTTCAGCTTGACAGCCTTTGAACAACGTGGACCACCTTGCATTAAATGACCTGCAAGCCGCTTTGACGCTGCATTACCTTCCCAACACCCACCCATCCAGCAGCCCCCGACTCAACTACCCCCATTTTAGCCCAGCGCGTCTCGAGCCGCCTGCAACCCCAATCCGCCACGCTTCTTTTTGCGGGCCTCCCCAAACTGACGATCATTATTGCGCCGAGTTTCCGACCACCAAACATTGGGCGCTTTTACAAATTGATTTTTTAACCTGACTTGGTCTTTATCGACACTGCCTTTCTGGCATTCGCTCTCCTAGGACTCCCTTGAACGCAACAATTGGCATGGATGTTTTCTTTTGACAATAACTGCGGTTCGAATCCAACCTAGTGTGCAAGGCATCCATGGCTTGCTTATAGGTTCAATAACCCAACTCGCGCTGAAACCAAATCTCACGACGTCGTTTTGCTGGTTGTAAGGTGTCCGTCCCGTGATTGACAAGATATAGTATAGCGCGTAACTGTCTGGTCCTGGGACCCCGCGCACCCCGCCTAGCCCCTCCCATCCGTCCTGCCTCTGTGTAAAACAACGGCTTTCTTCCCATACGATGTCATACGACGGCAGATATGCTGAGCGACCCTATGCTGGGCCAGCTGCGCGGATTCCTCGTGGTGGCCCTGGCGGAGCGTATCCGCAGCCACCTGCCAGACAGCAAGAACAATACCAGGATGACTATGGCTACGGAGGCTATGAGCAATACGAAGATGATGGGTATGGCCAAGACTACGGCCCGCCGCCGCAGGACATGAATTACGACAGAGGCGCGCCACCACCCCAGCAAGGATACCCCCCGCAGGATATGTACAACAGAGGTCCTCCCGGTCCGCCAAGAGGCCGGATGCCACCGCCGAGAGGAAGGGGCGCGCCGATGCGTGGTGGCCCCGCACCGCGTGGCGGAGGACCACCACCACCACCAGGTTCTGGCAGGGGTTATCTGCCCCAAGGACGTGGAGGCCGACCGGGACAGTTTGATCGAAATGGTGGTCCGGATTCACATAGTAAGCAGGCACAAGGTAGCGGTTTCCTGCCGCTCATGGCTAACAGTTCCCAGTACATCGCCCGGGGCCTCCCATGAGGAGTCCAGAAGAAGAGTACGGAGGTCCCTATTCTGCTTATCCGGGGCACCAACGGCAGGCCGATTTTGAGCGTGAACCCCAAATCGTCGATCGTATGGCTGGGCTGGACATGAATGGACGAGGGCCGCCGGATCGAGGACCAGGACCGGGTCCAAGACAGCATGGCTCGATGGACGATTATGTGCGCCCCTCCATGGATAGTCAACGGAGTGGCGGCCGCGGGTATCCTCCACAAGGCTACCCTGACCCCAGAAGAGGCCCTCCCCCGCCGCAGGCCCAGGGATTCGGAGGTTATCATGACGACGGGTACGCGCAACCCATGTCACCTGGTCGAAACGAATTTGGCCCTCCATCACGAAGCATGACTATGCCCATGAATCACGAGAGCACACTGCGCAATGTCGTGCCGCCGCCACGAACGGACAGTGCGAATTATAACGGACAAGGCGGCCAACCAATGCCCATGGCCGGTCCGAGACCCTCCACGTCACAAAGTAACCGGCCTCCGCCACACAGAACATATCCAGACCAAGCACCTCCTCTGCCCACCAACAATGCCTCCTTGCAACCGGGTTGGAATGAGGAGCCCGATCGAGCATCGATCGGCGACTTTTACGACACCTACTACGACCCGACGATGAATGCCGGGCCGAGAGAGTCTATAACTGATTACGATGCTGTTCCTCCGCAAGATCAAAGACAGTCTTATGACCAACCGGTGCGGGCGCCTCCGCCACCCGGGCCAGGCATACCTCAACCTGGGCCGGCTCGGTTTCCCGAAGTGTCTCGCACTAAATCGCAACCAAACCTGCGCGAGCCACAATCAGCAGTGTTTGAAATGGCGAGCGAAGCTCCCCCGATGCCTTCTGGTGGATTCCAAGCATACAACCCAGGCTTGCCTGCCACTCCCGCGCCTGCAAGACCGGGGTCTCAGGCCAGCCCGCCAGGTAGCCGACCTGGTTCTGGGCACCCGGCACCCATCCGGCCGGGTCTGATGCCGAATTCAATGGTTAATATGAACGACAAACCGGTTCCTGTGCGGAACTATACCGGTGGTACTCCACCGGCAGCGGCAGCAGGAGCTCAGGGACGTCCCTCACCCGCTCCCCCGACAGCTCACATTGCGGTTCAGAACGGGCGACCGTCGTCGGTGAATGAGCAAGCACCCGTTACTATCGAAGAATTAGAGCGTCTCCGTGCCATTATCAAAACCGACCCCAACGACCAACAGTCGGCGCTTACTCTTGCCAAGAAGCTGATAGAAGCAGCGGACGTACTTGTCCCCAGGCTGCCTGATCCGAAGGCCAGGGCAAGGTCGCGGGAACGATATATCATGGACTCGCACAAGATTCTGAAGAAGTTGGTAGGCGCACAGAATCCGGATGCCATGTTCTTCTTGGCCGATTGCGTGGGTCGAGGTCTTCTGGGACATGAACCTGACCAGAAGGAGGCCTTTACTCTCTACCAGTCAGCAGCAAAACTGGGTCATGCCGCTGCGGCTTATCGAACGGCCGTCTGCTGCGAGATTGGACATGATGATGGAGGGGGGACGAGAAAGGATCCTCTCAAGGCTATACAATGGTATAAACGCGCGGCGACTTTGGGCGACACGCCAGCCATGTACAAGGTCGGCATGATTCTTCTAAAAGGGCTTCTCGGCCAACCGAGGAATCCCCGCGAAGCTATCGGCTGGCTCAAACGAGCTTCAGAGCGTGCCGACGCGGAAAATCCGCACGCCTTGCACGAACTCGGCTTGCTGTACGAATCAGCCCAGCCCAACGACGTGATAATTCGTGACGAAGCTTACGCGTTACGGCTATTCGAGCAAGCGGCTCACCTTGGTTACAAATTTAGTCAGTTCCGCTTAGGATGTGTCTACGAGTATGGCCTGATGGGCTGCCCGATTGATGCGAGACAATCTATCATGTGGTACAGCCGGGCAGCTACGCAAGAAGAGCACCAGTCGGAATTAGCACTTAGTGGGTGGTATCTGACGGGAAGCGAGGGCGTACTACAGCAGAGCGATACAGAGGCGTATCTGTGGGCTCGCAAAGCCGCCCAGGCTGGCTTAGCCAAGGCAGAGTATGCGATGGGCTATTTCACCGAAGTTGGTATCGGTGTCCCGGCCAATTTGGAGGATGCGAAGAGGTGGTACTGGAGAGCGGCTGGTAAGTCGTCCTGTCATGAACGATTCGGCCCACTACTAACACGCATCACCATCTACAGCCCAAGACTTTCCCAAGGCTCGGGAGCGGCTCGAGGATCTCAAGAGGTCGGGTCGGAATGCTCCTCGTGAACGTGAGCGCATCACTCGTAGCAAGATCGGCGGTAAACAACAGGAAGGTGAATGCACTGTGATGTAGAACGTCCAGGGCCTGACGCCACAACCCTCGTTGACTCGCTGGGACATGGACGTAGACAGGGAGTGGTTGTTCCAGCCAACCCCTAAAACGGTACCGGGAGAGAGGTCGATCCTCAGACGGCTCCGAACGATTTTATGAAGCTGGGAGTTTAATCAGTAGACTAGCGCCAGCCGGACTTGTACAGATGAATAATGAGGAATGTGCGCCCTGGTAGAGACCAAAAATAGAAGCGAGCGATTTACTGTTAGACATGTCATCTTATCGGGCTTAAGAAATCAAGAACGAGTACCAAAACAAAGTCACAAACATGGAAGGGATTTGGTGGTTGTAGTATCCGTATCCCGAGTGGCAAATGGCCAAACTGAGGAAGAAGGCTAGGATACACATATTTTATCCAGGGGTACATAGAGTCTTTCGGATAGACAATAGCATGCCGTCCGTGTCACTCGGCAAGATGAACCCGCGATTTCTGTAACATGACGTTCGCTGATCCGGGAAGGGTCTGTTGGTTCTCACATGCGTAGGTATATAGAATAAATGTACGGCCGGGACCCCATCTCGCACACCTGCATACCAATTTCAACCTGTCCCGATACTAAGTTCATGGAGTTAAATAGTCCTCCCGGGCGACAAGATTAACAGAGTTGTATTTTTCATTCCATAGGGGGGTTCAAAGATTCCATTCTCGAATGTGGCCTTCTGGTACTTGACTCTCGTCTGTCACGTGTCACTACCCCTCTACTCGTAAAACCAAGGACATACCACCCTTTAATTCCCCTTATTCCGTTTGCCTCAGCTTAGAATTGCCCGGCAAGCAGGCGGAAGTACAGAGTCTGCCATACGAGTACAGTAGATCCAACCTCTACCCTTGGGTAAGAGTGTGCAGTGGCCAATGTGTTCCTTCCTTGTCGATGGAAATCTCAGTACTTACTTACCTACCATAAGATCTTTAACTTGGGGAATGGCGTGTGGACCAACGATCCTTCGACAAATTAATACTTATCGTGGCAGGTGCTATGTCATTTAGGGCGGGAGACAGGAATGTTAGGACTACCTTACTACCTACTTCCTTGCCTACATACTAAAGTAGGTAACGCAACAAGCAGAAACCCTTGGGAACTCAATCTTTTCTTACTGCCTGAATTACATTGTACTTGGTTACTTTACGAAATACCTTGACCACAACTTGGCATACCGACGGCTGAGATCTTCTCATTCGGACACGTTGATAGCCAGCAGCAGTTGGATAAGATGGGCAGAGTGGCTCACGGATTCCTTGGAACCTGGTGTAAATTCCTAACTTCACATTCTTGCTACGAACAATAACCTTGTCTGTTAGATGGCGACACGAATACCACTTTCCTACAGCCTTTCTGAATATAAATATAATGTTCTACCCTTCTCATCTTTTTCTTTTCCCTTCCCATGATAAGATACATAGCATAGCCGACACTCCTCAAAAATGGCTATCCCAGGTCTTCACATCCTCCCGTCTATGAATGATCTTGAAAGATCATGCTTGTAAGTCGGCGCCAATTAAAAAAGCCTATGTATATACCTATATTAACCCCTCTTGCTAGATACATAACGGCGCCGTCGCGCCCGGAATATGCCACAGGGTCTGAATTATTTGATCTAGCATGCATTTTTCATCAGTTCGGGGTACAGAACCTATTTGGACTCCATTACCTTACCCTGCCGGATAACCTCCTCATGAACCCGGATGACATTCTGCTCGGCAAGCCTCTCACAGCTTTCCCTGGGTTCTGGACCCGAGCGGTCCCTAGATCGGCCGTCAACCCGGCGGATCTCCACGGGCATATTTTCCGACTGATCGGGAGGTATTCTTGGTCTATTTGGGAGTACCGTGAAGGCCCGGCCGTGGATGTCGGCGGAGTTGACCCAGCGTTTTTCATCGCGGTGGCCGAATATCTTGATGATCATGGTCTGAACGCAAGACTCGGGCTTCGGGTACGAAGGCAAGACGATCCGGAATTTTGGGTCGACTTTTGTCTGATGCTCAATGGGAATGTGAGGATTGGTTCCGAGTATCTTTTAGAACCATATTCTACTGATAGGATATGCTCGAGCGCCGTCGTGAAGGACTGTGAGTACGACTTCCAGTGGTGCGAGTCCCGTGACGAAGGCACTCGGCGTATTTCCCGCGACGTCGATCTTGTTGATCAGCCTCAACTTGCTCTCTTATTTTGGAGCCATGATATTATCCGCAAAGAGAGAGTAAGAAGCGATTGGGCGAGGTTCTTGTTTCAGAGCTGTAGGCCCTTGGAGACTACACCTGGGGAGTATTTGCATAGCACTTAATGGTTGATTTTGTTGTGCAGCGTTGATTTGAACCTTGATTTATTATAGTTAATAAAACTAATACTGATGGCAATGACATGTATATGGTTCCGTCCCTGTCGCGGATGGCATTTATGACGTTGATGTTGAACAGCGTTTTCTTTTAACACAGTTTCTCCGATAACCCCCAAGCCCCTTTCCAAGTGAAACGAAACCGGACATCCATCCGTTGCAGGCCATTACCCCTTAACTCATACATACCGTTGACTAAACTGTTAGACATCCAATAATTAGCCCCCAATCGAAAATCATTAATTTTGACTTTTGATGGTTTCGTTACACTTGTAGTAACGACTAACAAGCATCTACTTGGGAAGTTAACGCACATCATATCATCGGCAGGAAGCAGAGAGAGCATCATGAAAAACATAGACAAAAGGTGCCTCCTTCCTCCGATACCACGGTCGACCATCACCGCTAGCTACTACTACTACTACCACCACCACCACCACAAGAGGGAGTCATAAATGTAGATAGTTTGACTTTGACCACCATGTACGCGAGAAATTCTTGTTTAGCTACCTACTTAAGGTCCTCTAGACTAGGGAAATACCTACCCCCTTCTAATTCAACCAGTCAGTAAGTAAGTCCCATTAACAAACATAGGGGTATTGTTATCAAAGGATGAAATGATTAAATATCAGAGACAACCACTGCGTTATATAACCTCCTCTACCTATTTATAATATACAGCGTGAGTATGATTTTCTAGCTCGGTTTTTTTTAAAAAAAAGCAAAAGCAAAAGCAAAGTAAGATAATCGACGAAAAGGCGAAGAAATCAAATCAAACACGAGATTTTGATGGTGAACCCAAACCCCATGGAAAATATAAAAATGATGCCATTAGGAGAAGAAAAAAATAAACCCCTGCCTGCGCCTATCTGCCAAACATGATTATTTGGCATATGCCCGGAGGACCTGGGGAAATGAATGCTGTTTGTTTGTTTGTTTGTCTGTCTCTCCTGTGTTGTCGTAGTTGTTGTTGTTGTTGTAGTTGTTGTTGTTGTAGTTGTTGTTGTTGTAGTTGTTGTTGTTGTAGTTGTTGTTGTTGTAGTTGTTGTTGCTGTGTATGATTCCCATTGTTCTATATGGGGAATAAACAACCACACATCTGACTTCTGACTTGACTACCACACCACGTCCCTCTCCTTTCCTCATCGATCAGGGGCATCTTGTTCTCATCAAGTCTACCGCAATCCCTCCCCCCCACCCCCAAAAATGATAACTCCCACATAAAAACCACACACACACACACACAATCCCCAACCATTCATTTACGACTTGACACTCTCCTTGACAGCCTCGACCGGAGCCGGCAACTTGTCCCTCTTCTGGGCAGAATTATACATGGCAATCCTCGACAGCTGCGCAACACCGACGCAGCCCAGGAAGAAATTCACGGCGGCGAGCAAGTAATTCTTGGGCGTGATGATCAGGCACCAACGGGTCCAGATCGCGCCCGTGGCCGTGAGAGCGGCGTTTTGCGTCAGAGATAGGTTCTCCGCCGGCCGGGCAAAGTCTCCGATGCCGGCGAGGACGAGACACCATTTCATTACCGGGGCCCTTTTTTTTGTTTTTTTGTTCAATGTCAGTTTCTTGCCATGTAGAACAGAATAGAATAGTGGGAGGTGGGGGGAGGGGGGGGGGGAAGCAACTCACCAGAAATGTACAGTCTTGAGACCAATAGGTGAATCCCACATACGCTTGAACCAACTCTGTTGCTGTTTCTGTTGAGATGAACCACCTCCTCCACTTCCTCCTGCCGTTGTGCTTTGGAATCTTCGTCCGGCATTATTATTGCGGAATTGGTTACGGAAAGCGGCTCGGGAAGTTTGTTGGAATAGAGGCCGGCTGGCTCGGAACATGGTTGTTGTTGGTGGCATTCTGTCCTGCAAACTGCAACTGCAACTTTTTATGCGACGGATTCGTAACTCGATGGGGGGGTTTTTTCTTTTTCTTTCGCGGACTACGTGGAGAGGGAGGGAAGGAGGAAGGAAGGAACAGGTTGTCCGACGACGTAAAAAAAAAAAAGAAGCCCCGTGTTGTCGCGTGATGGTTGGTTTGGAGGTTTGAGAAAAAGATGCTTGTACGTTACGAGTAGGTACGGTACGTACAGGTTGGGGGACAATTCGATTCCGGGGATTATCGGAGAGACACCCCTGTACTACCTAAATCATCATTACTTTTGTTCAATCTGCTACATTTGAACAAATTTAGCTTAAGGAGATAGCCCTGATATACCAATATCGATTTATGTGTCAAGCAAGTATTATGCCTATATGCCTTACAAGTTCCATTCTCCCCCAACCCAATTCAGAAATTCAATTGGCCGCCGCTACATGCAGCACGGCTGGTAGGTAATGGGAGCCAAGACAAGACACCTTACGCTTGAGCTCTAAGCCGCAATAACCTACAATACCTACGAGTAGGTACCTAGTCCAATCCCCAACGACAGACGACGACGACATCCCCGACGACGACGACGACGACCACCACCACCACCACCACCATCACCTCCCCCATACCCAACCCTCCCCCCCTCCACAATCCAGCAAGCCAAGATGTCCAGCAAATACGCATTCACAAAGACCCTAAAGGAGGTCCGCTTCCTATTCTGTCAAGGCGAGACCAGCGCCGCGACAAGGTAATGTTTTTTTACCTATAATTAATTATGCTCAATACCTCGCGACAGCTAGCTTCGAACACCAATGGGAAAGGAAATAGAGTACTAATCATTCATTACCTTTTCTTCTTTCCAGATCATTCCTAACCCGCGCCTACCCAACAATGAAGAAAAACAACCCGCACACGCCCATCCTCCTCCGCGAAGCAACCGGCACGATTCCCAAGATTTACGCACGATATGGTTCGAATCCCTCATCCCCTTTCCCATTCCCCACGCCCGGATATTCGAACTAACCCTTTGCGTGCCGCAAACAGAATTCGGACAGGAAAAGAGCCAGTCATTAGAAGGTGAGAGAGCGAGCGAGCGAGCGACATCTATATTCCTAAACTAGCTAGGGGAAACTTATATAACAGAAACTAATCGTTGGTCTGCAGGCCTATCCGATAAACAGATCGAGGACGCGGTTTCGACACTAGTCAAGAATGAATCTGTATAAAAATTGCTACCTTATTTTCTGTACATATTTCAACCAAACCAATAGAGCGACGGTTTAGAACCAGAAAGGCATCCTCGAGAGTTCTTGCCTAAGGGGGAACTTTTGTGTCGTGACGAACAGACTCGGGACTGTGTATAAGAAAAAAAAGATATCCAGAATAATACCCAGACTGGCAGGGAGATGGAAGTTTGGTGTATCGTTCATATTGGTGCAGCCTTCATGTGCGAGCATGGCATATGTGTATATTGAAGAGACTTGGGATTATCACTGGGGTGTAACGTAAGTCAGAGAGGATGTAAGATTACCCCTGAAGCATAAGGGATCCGGCAAAGAACCGCCCAGAAACAAAGGCACGTGTGGCATATATTCATCGTTGTTCATCGCCATGAATCATCACCTAATCAGTTAGTCCTCGTCTTGTATATTCGTACAATCGTAAAGCTCATGGGTAAAGAGCAACAGGTAAAAGCCAGCAAATAGAGCCAGGAGAGATACAACGCCACCAAGAAAGAAAAAAAGAGACAATATACATAAATCAGACACACAAACCAGCTACTCCAACCGCACTCCTTGCTTCCCTCATATCCTCAAAGCCCATCCCTTTTTATCTATCCTGTCCCCTTTTTTGTCTTGCCCCTTTTATCCTTTACTCTTCTCTCCCCATACTCCGATTTTCTATTTTCAAGCTCACCTAGATGGCAAGGGAGTAAAACCTTAGAAATGCATAAAACACGAAGCGCCCCCTCTTGGCTATCAAGAATCATGATTGAAAACCCTCTAGGCTATCAGGAATTATGATTGAAAATGGAAGATTCAACCTCCCTTCCGCTCACCATCAGGCGGAGGCATCTCAGCGTGTTCGCTAATCTTTCCCTTTTCTTCCTCCTTGGAAACGGCCGGAGCAGAAGCAACTCTCATGTTTCTCGCCATGTTGAACAGTGGGATGGGCGCAAGAGTAGGTTTAGCTTTGGGCTTTGCGACTTCTTGTTCTGCGATTGCTGGTAGTGTGGGCAATCGGGATTTCTTAGGCGGAGATGATGGCTTGTCGGTTGTTGAAGTAGAAGTAGGGGCAGTGGAAGTCGAAGTTGAAGCGGTAGGAGTAGGAATAGAGACCATCTCCTCTACGGATTTGGCCAGCTCCTTTTCCTTGTTCTTGCCTTCGTCTCTCTGAAGCTTGGTGGCCTTATTTCTGTTTCGTCCTCCTCTTGACTTCTTAACTCCTGAGGAGGATGAAGCGTTTTCGTTTTTGTTTGTGCTGTCAGAGACTCCCGGTAGGCTCGTACTTTTATCTGTATTGGGTGTGTCCTGGCCTTTACCCTTCTTGTTATTTTTCGTTGTCGTGTCAACGACTCCCGGGTCTAGGTTTGGAGTTTTTTCTGCGTTATCGGGCGTGTCCCGGCCTTTGCCCTTCTTGCTGTTGTTCGTAGTCTTTTCGACAGCTCCGGGTAGACTTTGATTCTTCTCTACATCGGGTATGTCTCGCTCTTTGCCTTTCTTGCTGTTGTTCGTCGTGTCCATGGCCCCGGAGTCTAGGCTTGGATTTTTCTGTATATCGGGCGTGGCCCGACCTTTACCCCTTTTGCTGTCGTTTGCTGTTTTGTCAGCAGCTCCTGGGTCTACTCTTGGATCCCTCTCTACATCGGGGGTGTCTCGGCCTTTGCCCTTCTTGCTGTTGTTCGTTGTATCGGCGGCCTTCTTCGAGCTAGAAATGTCTTCCTTTCTCTTGCCCTTGCTGTTGCCCGTGGTGTCGACGCCGCCCGGGTTTAGGCTTGGAGGTTTCTCCGTGTTATTGGGGGTGTCCCTCCCTTTGCCCTTTTCGCTGTTATTCGTCGTCGTGTCGGCGGCCTTTGAAACGACTTCCTTCTGCTTGCCCTTGCTCTTGTCGTGCTGGTCGATTTCTTTTATATCTTCCTTGCCATCATTGGCCCTGTCGCCTCTCCAGTCGCGTTCTTGTCGGGCCCGCTTCCACTCTTCCTTACGAGCCTTCCGACCTTTGAAGTTGCCTTTGCGTCCGCCGTGTCTCCAGCTACCTCCAGATTGGCCAACAGGGTTGTTGTTATAAGGTTGTGATCCGTCTTGCCTCCAGCTGCCTACGCCTTGGTCCGCTTCTGTAGGCGGGACTGGATTGCGGTTATGAGGCTGCGTGCCGCTGTTTTCTGGATTATGCGCGGGAAGGGGAGGCCCATACATGGGCTGCGAGGTTCCAAGTGGTGCATTACTGGAAGCTGTCACGCATGCCATCTGCATAACAGTCGGGTTATACACCTGTGCAAGCACGGGTGCCTGATGCTGAAAGTTCTGGCCGTAGAACGGGAACTGGGCATTGATCGTCGCACGAGGACGATTGTTATGTAATCTACCAGGTAGACTGTAAGAGTGGTAAGGGGGGATCGGAATGGGCCTCACGGGCGTTGTGACCATGGGAGGCGGGACGAAGTCCTGGGCACTTGGATTCAACTTCATGTCGCCCTTTCGAGATGTTGTGGTTGACGAATCACTCGTTGAGGACTTGTACTCCCCTATGCTGACGATGGTGCCTTCGAGGTATTGGACGGGGTTCTGTCCGGACATCAGGTCTCGGTATGGAGGAAACGGCTCTTTCTTCAAAAGTTTCTGGCTGACAGGGGACGCAGACAGCCTCGAAACCTCGGTGGTTTTTGGCTTGGGCTCGGGGCTAGTTGGAGCCGTGGCCTGTTTCTGTTCCTCCTCTGCGACTTCTGCCACTTGAGGTGGCTGTTGAGGATAAGATGGTAGTTCGGGCTCTTCAATTGCAGGCTGAAACGTCGTAGTTCTCGGGGGAGCTACAATGGAAGAGGCACCTTCAGTGGCAGGGAGTGGAAAAGCGGCACCACGACGATTTTTCTTCTTATTCTTTTTGTTGTTCTTTTTTATGGGAAGCGTAGAGTGCCCAAGACCCTTAGCTTCTTTCTCGGAGGCATGTTGACTCTCCTCAACATCGTTAGACTCGATGGCCTTCGCTAGCTTCTTCTTGGGCCAAGTCTGGCCAAATGTCTCTGGGTCTTTGTCCGTCTCATTAGCCTTACGCTTGGCATGGGCGTTGTTATCTTGAGGCTCATCGGGTGCCCCTTGATCTGTAGGTGGCTTATCCTCTTGACTTTGTTTCCTGAGCAGATCGTCATGCGCGGCATCTGGTGCCTGTTTATCTTGATCTTGTTGTTTCTTGAGGAGATCATTGTGCGCGGGCTCTGATGCCTGTTCTTGTTGGGCTTCTTGATGCTTTTGACTAGCAGCGTTGTCGACCTCTGTTTTTATGGTATGTTCCTGTTGGATTGGCTTCGTCTCAGGACCAAAAGGATCATCATCGTTTGTTTGCGGTTCTTGTTGGGAAGTCTCCGCCTTAGGACTGAGAGAGCCGTCGTCCTTCGTTGCCTGGGGCGACGCCTGGGGAGAGTTCTCACTCCTTGGTTTCTGCGATGTTGATTCCTGTCTCCACTGAATGGGGATAGCTGTGTACTTTGCCTTTCCAGGTCGCACAACCACTGTTCCATAGTCTATGGTATCGTCATCATCCTGCTTCATTGATCTCTTTGAAGCTGGTGTCGGGCTACCCGGAACAATCCTAGGGGGGAAGTGGGCAGGCGGCGACGGCCCTGGCGGGTAAGCACTTTGGCTGGATGGGACGAAACTTCGAGGTAGCGTGGACTGGTTGGTGAATTTGGGAGTCCGTTGTTCAGCGAGAGACCCAGACGACTGTGGAGCCCTCTCATATGCCTGGCTTCGGACAGTGGTCGGGCTTCGAACCGGAAAGCCTACTGTCTTTATGGGGGTAAATCGGTTTCCTCCATTAGGTCGAGACCATTGCTCACGTTGGAAGGGCTGTGGCGGTGTAGTTATTGAACCACTGGGCTGATGTTGATACTTTTGGGGGCGGTGCACTTTGTAGAACTGTGATCCGACGCGGTATTGCGCATTGATGGAATCCCCTAACCCTGCTATCGTCACTCGCTGCGCTGCGCTCACCGCGGCTAGGGCAGAACTTATGTGGTAGTACCTGTGGAAAAGTGCGTCAGTTGAGTCAATACTACGTATGTATAGAGAAACGGTGACTTACTTGACAAAAGCACAAGTACTGGACCTCTGCGACGAAAACACCAGTTCAATCTCGCCATATTGGTTGAAGTACTGCGCCAACCGTTCGTTTGCTTCAACGGACAGGGCTGCACCGTCCGGCAATCCCCTGACAAAGACGGTCCGGTCTCTCTCGGAGCATCTACGACATTGGCAAGGATCGAACTGTGTGTGCACGTCAGCAACCTTTCCGGCGTTGACACATGTTGTCCGGGGTAGGGTCTGAGTTGGGTTCGGAAAGCGGAAATTATTGACATGGTTATTGTTGTGCCCATACGAGTGCGACCCATGGCGTTGAATGTTGCCAAACCGCCCGTTGTTGCCATTGCTAGCTACAGACGCGTGTCTCTGGTGGATCACGTGTTGACTGTGCACGCTTCCTTTGCGGAATATCACTTTGGGGCCATGAATGTCGTCGGATCCGATCTGCTGCCATCTTCCATTGCTGGCATAATAGGTGTTGGGATTAGTTGTCGTCTGTTGGCCAGTATGACCTTGGCCCATGGCAGGTGACCGTGATACTCCTGACTGTCCGTGATGAGGCGCCTTGACATGCACATAATAGCCCTGTTCTCCAGGCCGACCAAAAACAGGAGGGACATGATTTGGCTGTTGCATCATCGACGGTGGCTGGTTCTGGGACAAGGCGTAGGCTGGGACCTGATCAGCGAACGGTATCTGTGCCATATCATCTTGTCGATTCACTGCATGTGCGGACGGCCTCCGAGCCCAGAACTGTCGACCGGAGAGTTGCCTCGAATGATTAGCGTGGTGAAGAGGCGGGTGTGCATTCACCATAGGTGGAACTTGAGTTATCACAGGCGGGGCCCGATGTGAGTTCTTTTTAAAGGAAGGCACGTCGGACACAGCAACAGTATCCGGCACCTGCACTTCTGTGGCTTGTGACGGGATAGGTTGGCTTGGCACGTCCTCAGTTGGGAGTTGAGGCTCATCGGGCTTCACACATCCCCTAACCTTTTCACCCACATTATGGAGAACACCATCATATATCCGGGGTTCCTGACGGGTTGAAGAGTCGCCCACTATCTTGTTTGGGTCACCACCATTAGAGGGGGCGCTTGAGTACCGCTCGACTGTACCTTTGTCCCGCGCCTCCTCCTGTATGGTTTCTTTTCTGCAGCGTACATCGGCACCTGCGGCTGCTTTGGCACCTAGAGGTTTAGTGTTGACCTCATTGGTAGCATGGACATGGGGCGGTGGCAGTTTCGAGGTTCCATCAGCAATGACGATGCCGTTAATAATTTTGTTAGGAATCTTGAACTTGTCCATGAATGGATCAAAGCAGGGGTCGAGGTACTTGGCACGAAGAGCTTGGTAGAAATATATTTGTTAGTTTATCAAATGTGCCGTATCAGATCTCTCTCCGGACTTACCAGCTCTTTCTGCAGCGCCCTTGGGCGTGGCGTGATTTAGAAGGGGGCGGCCCTTCTGTATACATTCATAGTGTCTTTCAAAGATTTCCCGCATTACATCCAGAAAACAGACGTGGTAATCCTCATAGCAATCAAAGACTTGCAAGTCGTACGGGCTGAATGCCTTTAGGACATCGGGTTCTTTCGTCTTGTTCCATGCCATCAACTTGGTCTGCAATACGGGGTTCTTGAGAAGGTCGAATGCGACGTCCTCAAACCACGGAAAGTTGTTCTCCGCTAGCAATTCCATTTGCTCCTTATCCACAATACTCTGAACGTACTGGTTCTCGAACAGAAGTGTGTTGATGACGTTCCACAAATTCTGCGCACCTCTGTAGTAGATGTCGTAGCAGTCAAAGTACTTGTAAAGGTCCCAATAATCTTTGGGCGCCTCGATAGTTTTGCAAGTGTCGGGGAGATTGCGTCGGAGCTCGTCGCACACCAGTTGGATTTCTGCCGCCCACCAATGGTGTCCGCTACGTTCGTAAGTCGGATTGTCCACTAAGCGGAAAGGCTTCGTTCCATTGACGGTAGAAAATACGGCAGGGCTGTTTTCTGGCACTTTATCAAAGAATTCGATAGGTGGCTCGCCTTGATGGAAGATACCTTGGCTTGGGGGTCCGGCTTCGTCGAGGGCATGGCTAATGCTAAACCCGCCGTACAGTTCATATTTCGGCGCCATCGCCGTAACTGTGATGATGTATTCTTTTCTCAAGAAGATAGGAAGGGGAAGGGCTTAAGATGTGAAAGTGTGTGTAGCTAGCTATCCCAAATGGAGGGCTGGTGTAGATGCGCTTCAGTGTTGTCGTAGGCCTGGGATGCCAATGCTAACAAGAGATGGTGCAAGAAGACTGGAAGTCAGGTAGCTAGCGGAAGAATTGGGTATGTAATCAATACTTCAAGCCCTAACATGCAAAGATGATACTGGAGTAGGAGAAGCCACTCTTAAGTACAAGAAGAGGTGAAGGCTGTTGACATTGGAGCCTGGAGTAAGGCTTGAGAACCCATTGTACTGGAACTTGTACTCAGAATGGGAGAACACCAGGTACCTAATATGTTTATACCGGCTGCATGTCAATGGGTATAAGAGCACAGGTCACTGGAACAGTACCAATGTATGTACACTTGGTTCTCTGGAAACAATGGCAACAGGATTAGTGCTTGAGTAGACGGGGAGACATAAAAATCACATGTGAATCAACACGTAAACAATGGAATACAACCATTCTAAGAAAATCAAAGTTAGAATCTGCTACAGCTCAACACAGGCAGAGATAGATGAACCACTTGCCCAATATGTTTTACGATATCTGACAAACTCCTCCACCAGAGACTTCTATTTCTTTCTGCTAGACTTTGATTTAGCTTGAATTGCTTGAAAAGAGATATAGACCAATAGTACAATAGGGCTCAGTGATATTTATGAGATTGATAACAGAGCTGGGTATTTTGTATGACCGATGGGTATAATACAGACGAAGATGAGCATGTGCACAACACGGGGTAACATTGCTACCAATAGGAAATGAATACACGACTCTGGACCAAATTCATCTCAATCATGCCCATGGAGATACCATCCCCTTACCCACGTATAGCGGGAAGTTGGATGTACTGTTTAGTGTATCATTGGGTCATGTCTAGCAGATATATGTGTCATATACCCCTTTCACCATCTTACATTACCTAGGTAACCGGCAGACGCTCAGTTGTTATTCAACTGATTCACCATTTTTAAAATCTCGGATTCATTGTCGGAATGAAGAGCACGGCCATTGCTCCAGTCGACAATCTGTAATGGTGTGAGCAAAGGGGCAGTAACAAAAATGAGGCCATGCAGCCAGCCGTGGGACGATGAATAGGCACACATACCACTGGATATCTGAAGCTCTCAGGGGTCTCCTTATATTTCTTAAGAGCCTCATTCAAGGTTTGCGAGCCTTCCACAATAGAGCCGATCTTATTCTTCCCGGCATACTCGAGGATGGTCTTGAGCTGATCGGGGGTGGGGGGATGTTCGTTTATGTCCAATTCGAACTCTGCGCGCTTAGGATTCGTCTGTGCGGAGTGATCGCTAGCTTGGTCTTCGGTCGCTGCCTCTGTAGCATTTGCCGAGGCCTGTCTCAAGACGGTAGCAGCCCTCATGGAGGCAGGCAAGCCAGCCTTGTGGAAGAGGGTGATGATGTCGAGGGTTTTGCGCTATCCCATTGCTTGTTAGCAGCGCATTCGCAAACCATTGAGTTGCAGCAGCCTTCTTAAAGGTCTCCCGGGCCCGTAGTCACTTACCATTCCAAACATGATGGCGTTTTTTCTTAATAAGAAAGTAGAATTGGTATCTGACTCTTGTTTGATTCTAAAAGCTCTATAGAAGTGATGTTGAACGTTTGCCTGTTTGGGATAGCTACCTCTGAGCTGTATTACCTAATCTCTCTTTCTCTTAAAGTCCGATGTTACGTCAGAACTATACATCATAAAGTATAGGTACAAAGGAGACTAGCCACATGTAATCTGTGCCCTAGCTTCGATGTACGGTATATATGTACCTAGTACATAGAACGTTAGCGTCTAATAGATCCTACACGTACCTATCATGTTTGCGCCGGCAACCTACACTGGCGGGTAATAAGCCCCGTTGCTAGGGAAGGTGTGCCAGAACAATTTCGTTATTTAGTAGGCATTATGAACATCCAATCTGCATCTTGAAATCCAACCAATATTGGCTCTCTATTTGCAGGCAACAATTATAGACCTTAATGCTGGTTGCTTATGAATCGGAACTTGCTTGATCGGCTTTGAGATTTTCCCGCCCAAAATCCCATTTATTTTTTCTTGTAAATTTAGATCGTCTTGCTTAAGCAAGACTCACGTCTGAATCAAAAACAATGCCGCCTCTAATCCTGCATAATGTCCCGGACGAGGAGCTTTACACAGGCGAGGATGGAGTCCAACGTCCATATGCTATGGTTTGGCCCGAGTATGTGATCGGCACTTATTACGCCCCCAGTCTTTTTTATTTCGTCCTTTTCTCGATTCCACTTCCTTTCCTCTCCATTCAATATTCACTCTCACTCTCTCCCATGCGCCGATAGGCCACCACATGCCTATATCATCGGCTAACCATGTTATCTGACAGCGGCGACCGCCAGCGAACTGTGCCGCGCACCCGCGCCAGAGAACTGAACGAGACAGGATCTTTCGGAAAGTCGACGAGAAGGTCAAGGTCGAGAACCGGCAGCGCACAGCCTAAACGCGAGGATGCCACGATGCAAAACGCAGATAAAATATTCTCCAAGTTTATCGCCAGCCAACAACAAAATCCGAACGCGGCAGATGGCTCGAGTAGGAATACGAGACAAGACGACGCGAACGCGACGAATCCGGCCTCATCTCCCCACAGAGAACCCGTCGAGGTAATCCTACGAGGCTACGCTTCGCCTTCTCAGCAATACGCTGCTATCAGCCAGTACGAACACATCGGTGGCAGGATATGCGAGGATTATTCTAGAGAGCCACCCATCGAGGCCCGACGGTACAAATCCGACTTACGCGATCCGGCCCTGACACGCAGGCAGGCGTTGACCCATGCAGAGAGGGAAAAGGTCAACAAGGTGGCCGGAGGCGAACACTGGATTAAAGTCACGTTTGAGTCGCAAGAAGCAGCCGCCGCTGCCCTGGCCTACTCCCCCCAAAAAATCATGGGTCATCTCGTGTATGCCGAGCAATACCATAATAGACCTCCACTTGAAGACACGGCCGTTCTCGAACTTGCGGGCGATATCGGCATGTTTGAGGAGGTAGGCCGCACAAGCACTGTCCGCGAGCGCTCCAGGGCACCCTTGCATTCCCGTAACAGCGGAAGCCAGACTCTGCCGCGGTCCTTTTCAACGAACAGAGCAGACCGGTTCAGTCGTGCAGGAGTCCAGCAGAGTGATTCTCCCGTTGATTCGCAAATGTCGTCGGTAACGATGGACTCGGCAACGGTATCCGCATCCTCGGCTCCTACGTCAAGCGCAACAACGACGGCCATGGAAATCGATACCGATGGCGAGCAAACCCGACCGGGAGCCGAGGGCGTTAGTAGATTAGTCCCCGGCGCCAGACGGATAAAGCTCCTACCGGCCGACGCAGCGCTGAAGAGGCAGCCTTCATTTGCCGAGCGCATGCTAGCTCTGATACCGCTACTGGGCTGGTTCAGCGGTGCAGTGATCGGGAACGAGGTGCCCCGGACGGAACTGGGCGAGTTCGACCTCACCAAGGCCAGCCTCTACTGGAAGATCATGTACTGGCTGGATTACTGGTTTCATCTCTTCGGCAACGAGCTCGTTAGCAACGATAAGGAAGATTGAAAAGAGATTACGGGATGATTAGGGCGCCGCGGAAGAAGAACATGAAAGAATTTAGCGATCACGAAAACGAAAGGTCTGGACACTAGACCTCGAAGGCATGGGAAAATCCGCGGTTCCTGTTACATCCTCTACGAGTATGGATTAAAGGTCTGGTGGATGCATAGTGCAATGGGATCAAACCGTCACATCGCCGGGGAAGTACCGGACTAATGGTTGCGAGACAAGGGCATAAGGGGGGAGGGCGACGGTGGCATACAGCGGCGTTGCGGGATCCTGCGTATACTTTATTGGGAGAAGAGACGGTGTAGGTATTACATACATGCGCCCTTAATAATAGCGGTGCTTCTCCAGCTGTATTGCAATGAAATTAGACAAAATGTACAGACTGCACTGCAACTAAGTTCCATTGGTTTTATGTTGTGTTGTTCATTTATTCCCTTAAACCTGTGCTTGCCTGCCTGCCTGCATTGATCGATGTCTGCTTCTCGACTTTTCTACCATGTTTAATTTCTATATATAAAGACGACGACGACGAAGTCTCATGCTTGTGTTGAATGGGATAAAACTGTCAAGTTGATATATACATGGACCAAGTTTACTTTAATCCATGGTTGTTTAGAGTGATACAAAGTAGCTATCATTCATTCATTCTCTTGTGTCTAGTATCATAGTATGTGATCAGTAGCCGGGGTCAGCCAAACTAAGCGATTAAAAAGTTAGGTTTGGATGGAGTGTAGTTTGAGATAACCTATCTCAACCCTGACACATTATGTTTAACCTCTTCTAACCCCTTCTCTCCCTTACAAATCTATGTATCGGCTGGCTATCTAACCCGAACTCCTCGCCGGAGTCATCAATCTGTGAGGATTCTTGTAAAGTCTATCCGTCGTTGTAGGTGACACCTTCGGTCATGCTAGGATGCAGTCGAATCCCCCTTTTCGCTCTCCATTATGTCCCCATCTGACGCATGCACGTGTGCAACTGCATGGCCGACAGGAAACGACTCCGAGAGAGGATCTAGGCTCAGATCTCCATCTGAACCCGAATCTGAGTCCGAGTTGCGATTGATATTCTTGTAATGGATTAGACGAGGGCCGGGGTCTTGATACGAATACAAGCCCGGAATCGAATGTGTACCGGGAGACGTACTAGCGTGGAAACCTTTAGACGGGCCCCAACCACGTATGGAAACCCCCTAGGTATTATTATCCGTCGAGATGACGCCCGTTCCCGTGTCCCTTTGTAATCCTTCGTCTTTCCATGGCGATTCCGTATTTTCTGCTTCATTCCCAGTGTCGGTTTCGGTCTCCGCCTCGGTGGTGTGATCAGTCGTCTCGTGTGCGTCTATATCCGCTTGGCCCTCATCTTCACTTAATCGGTGTCCTAAGGGCGATGAAACCAACCCCCTCCTTGGTCTCACGGTTCCGTTCCGATCTTCATCGTCAGACTCCTCTTCCACTTCATTATGAACATTATCTTCGACGTCCGAATCATTAATATACTGCTGCTGCTGCTGCTGCTGCTGCTGTTGTTGTTGTTCTTGTTGTCGAATCTCATCCCGATCATCGTCTTCTTCTTCTTCTTCTTCTTCTTCTTCTTCTTCTTCGCCTAGTAGCAGTGATTCCGGATCCATGATAACATCGGTAGGCTGTCTGCGTATAGGCTGCGGACTAAAAGGCCGCACACCCCGGCTCTGGTTGAAATCGGAAAAGATACTCTCCGTGTCGGCTCCGCGATCAGTCACTGCACCGGCTAGACTCTGATACCGATCACCTTCGGTCAGCAGACTATCGGAACGATGTTGTCCCGGGGCTCTTCCCCTCGGACCGACATCCGATACGGCATCTGCCAGGATGCTTTTGGGCGGCAGTATACTAAACAGTTTCGTCCCCTCGCCCGTCGCGCCCCCCGATCCCGATCCCGAACCTCCCACGACTGCGCCATGGTCTTCCTCGTCCGTTGCGAAGAGATCTCGTCCCCTCTCCAGGAGATCATCAAGTCCACCGCCACTCCAGCCCTTTCGCGCCAGACCCTCAAAGATATCCACCTCGGCGCGCACAAGCGAGCAGCTCGCGTCTAGGATCCTGGTACTCGCCTCCTGGCTCTCGCGCAACAGCGCCTGTGCGTGATCGCCGTGCAAGGCGGATAAACCATCCAGCTTACTCGTCAACTGAACCAGGTGTTCTCGGAACTTGGACAGATCGCGCCGCCGCTGCTTGTGTAGCTTCAGCCCGTCCTTCTCCATCCGACGGATCTCTCGGCTGCGGAGGGCCACTTCCTTTTGGTAAGCCTCGTCCGCATCTTCGATATCATGTCTCCATTTATCGAGGTCGTGGAGTAGTGGGACCTCGAAGGAGCGGTAAACAGTCTCGCTCAGGATCTGCTGGTGGTTGGCTATCAAGTGGTGCACACCGCTCGCACTCATCAGATGGTCGGCCGTGCACGACGTGGCCTTCATGGAAAAGCTATTCGAGAGCACGGAGATAGCGGTGCCGCCGGATGGAACATTGAGTAGCGAGTCGGCGCGGGCTTCTTTTAAGCGGGCGCAGGCTTCGAGGGCACCGCCGAAGGCCGAGGCAGCTGTGGATAAGGAGGCGAGAGCTACACGATACGACTTGGCAGTCGCAAGTAGCTCGGAGTAGGCCAAGTGTGATTGTTCGAGGTCGGCTTTGGTCAATACCGTATGTGACGGCCTCGGCGGCGGTGGGAGGGGGAGGTGGTACGAAGAGAGCTGGTTCGCTGTCGAGGTGTACGAGTACGAGGGGGAGACTGGTAAAGGCAGTCGAGATGGAGAAGGTGTCCGCGCGCCCCTCCCCCTTTCGGGTGCCTTTGAGGCCATGGCGTAGAAGATTTGTCCTTTATGCGTAATGTTGTTTATTTTCGATCTTGTCTTCCCTCTTTTCGCTCTAGTCTTGCGGAAGGTGACGGGGTGAAGTATGACTGGCTGGGTTTATTTACTTGGACCGGATGTCTAGCGGCCGTATGATATACCAACAAGCCAAAGATGATGATTAAGTAGACTAATCACTGGATGAACGGGGTAATAAGATATTATGTTCAAGTTGGCATATTTTCCACACGAGAAATAAACAGAAAAAGGAAAAAAGGCAAACAAGGTCAGCCTAAAAGTCACAAGCCTCTTACTACACAAGGGGCACGGGGGAGGAGGTTATTCGGTCCAGCTGGTAAAGAAAGAAAGAAGGAAAGGGTACGCGCTACCCACTTGATGTCCCACTATTCATGGGCTGTTTTAGCGTTCTGATCACCCGGCTCCGTCGCCTATCGGACCCCACTAGTGGTGTACGCGTGCCCCATAAAGCTTTCGATAGTGAGAGAAGATAGGCGAGCACTTACACGTTCCAACTGTCCAGGTGGTGGGGGTCGTCTGGACAACCCACTCTCCATTCCGGTCCTATGTACGAGTAGACCACCATAGGGACCCCTTCAAGATACCTACTTACATAAACTGTCTCGTGCCGTCGACTAATCAAAATCATGAATACCGATCACACTCATCTCTCTTTTAGAAACAAAAGAAAATGGAACAAGGTAAGCTGAGGGCAGTAGGATAGGATGAATACCCGAGGTGCTGGCTCACCTTTTAGGCAACATGCAAATCAACTCAGTGCCCCTTATCATATTCTAAACATAGTGAAATACTAGACGGCTTATCGTTCAAATCTGACGATTCCGTTCTAAACCATGTGATCTGCCTAGGTCTTTTGTATGGTGGAACAAATCTGGTTCCTATAGTCTAAAGATATCTATCATCTTACAAAGGTCACTAAAGCCTACCACCGGAAAGGTCCCCTTTTCATATTTTCTATAGCTCAGACTTGCCCTCTCCTTGAGGTAGGCGGGTCAAGAGGAAAGTCTCAACATCGTCAAGTTCCTCCTGGCAGGCCGAGTGCCCCATGCCACTTTTATAGGAGATAGAGGTTAGACAAGATCACGTTGCGTAGCGGTAGTATATGAGGAGGGAAAAGGGGGTTAACATACTTGTACAACTTCATCGTAACGGGATAATTCAGCTTCTTAAGCGCTTCGTACGACATCTTGCCAAACGGCGTAGGCACCACCGTATCAACCGATCCATGAGCCATGAACACGGGCGTGTCCTGGTTGACATTGCTCTCTTGAGCAAGGGCGGCGAATTTGCTGTCTAGAGGTAGCCACGCAGATAGAGCGATGACACCGCCGAGCTTGACCTTGGACGTCAGTCCCGATAGGAGTGCCATGGCACCACCCTGTGAGAAGCCGCCGAGTACGATGCGGTTAGCAGGTATGCCGGCGTCGATCTCGGCTTGGACGAGGCTGCTGATGTAGTCTCTCGTCTCCATCAAGCCACGCTCGTCTTGATTGTTTCTGATATCCTCGACCTTGCCTGTCAGAGCGGCCTGGGGCAATCATTTCGGGTTAATATGTATGTTTCGAATGTCTGAGCCGAAAAGAAAAAAAGAAAAAAAAATATCGTATTCGCCGGTCAAGGTGGAAGAAGAGAAGAGCTGAGCTCCGACTTACAATGTCAAACCATCCGGGCAACTGCATCCCTTCAGCCTGGGAAACCTGTCAACCTTGGACATACACAGATAAAATAGTAGCTGATCACATACAGCCGTAATAGGCATGCGCGGAGCATGTGGGAGGACAAATTTGACCTCGTTGAGCTTATCGCGGCGGATCCAGCCCTCGACGGCCGAGGCCCAGCCGAATCCAGTATCACCTAGGCCATGCAAGAATATGACTGTGGCCGTATGTTTCGCAGAAGCGGCGAAACGCAATGGGACCGCCCGTGGCATAGCCATATCGACGGGGTCGGAGGCAGCAGAGACGGTGCCGGCTATAGAAGTGGGGTTCCAGGCCCCGAGGAGAGTAACGAGGAGGAAAATGCAGATGTATCGAAGATTACGTGTAGGCTTCTCAAATAGGAGAAGTAGGCCCGTAATCATTTACTAATTAACTAGACGCGGTGCAAAACTTGAAAGCAATCGTCTGTGAGAGAAGCGTGCAGATGTATGTGAGATTGCCAGTATGGTTCGTTTACCTCTGATATCGGAGATCTCTCAAACTCAAAAACGCCGATCCACTACAGGAAATACCTCCTTGGGGGCCGCGCGGCTTGTTATGCGTAAGCTAAGGGCGTGTTCGGTCTGTTACTTATTACTTATTAAGGTAGGGAGAAGCAATAATCATAAGAATTGTGTTCGGTAAACTACTTATAACAAATATCCACTTTTAGCACACTAAAATTTGTCTACCCCTGCTTGCATTACACAGCCAATTAGAAATGATTATTTTGCTAAAATCCTTAGCATTCTCGTCAACAACTTTTCACTTGATTATCTTAATTATATAACATCATCTAACCTAATCTGGTCTAGTTACAGTGCCTACCCTTCTATAATTACAGCGCATTGTAGCACATATACCTCAGCACATACAACTCAACACTATACATTACGCGTTACTACTGTATTCAACACCTAAACACAGCCTCACGCAGCATACCTGCGCAGCCAATTCCAACATACCTTCGCAGTCAATTCAATTCCAACATACCTTCGCAGTCATTTCCAACATACCTTTGCAGTCATTTCCAACATACCTTCGCAGTCCATTCAATTCCAACATACCTTCGCAGTCATTTCCAACATACCTTCGCAGTCAATTTCAACATACCTTCGCAGCCCGCTCAACGCCATAAAACGGTATCACCAACATAACTACACTATAACTACAGCCTCATGTGCAGTTACTACTTACTTAGTATACCTACTTTATACACAGTACCAATCCATTTATCTCCACAATAATAAGAAAAAAATAATAATCCTCCTACTAAACACGTTTTGACTTATTTGTTATAGTAGGAAGGAAGGATATAAGGAAGGAATAGTTAAGTATAATATTAGGTATATTAAGTACTGTAGTTAATATAAACTAATATTTAAAAAGAAAAGAAATCTTTTTTAATATAAGGGTAAAACGTATTTTTTATATAGGTTTAATAAAGGTACTTTGTACTTTTATTATTATAATTTTTTTTTTTTTTACTATACTTAATTATAAGTATATTAATAGTATTATTTTAAGTATATATAGTTTAGCTATTTATATATTTTTTAGCTATAACTTTTAATTAATTTAATTAATTAAATTGTTTAGTACTTAAGTACTTAAGTACTTTTTAATTAAATTATAAATATTAAAGTTAAGTTTATTATAAGCATATTTTATAGTTAATTTAAATATATACTAATATACTTTTATATTTTACTAATATATATTAACTTTTTTATTTTTTATTTTTAATACTTTTACTATTACTATTATTTTAATTTTACTTTTTATTTTTTACAACTCTTATTACCCTGGCCAGCATTACCTTTACCTACATCACCTTTGTGTTGGCCTTCGTCTTTATCATCTTCTTTGTGGTAAACCACGGGATCTGCAGCGGGAGCCGACATTGAGTTGAATTAAGTACGAAACGAAGGGGAAAAGAGGCGGAAGAAGGGTAGAATAGGTGTCAATAAATATAAAAAAAAAAGAGTTGCAAAGGATAAAAAGTAAAATTAGAATAATAGTAGTAGTAAAAGTATTAAAAATAAAAAATAAAAAAGTTAGTATATATTAGTAAAATATAAAAGTATATTAATATATATTTAAACTAACTATAAAATATGCTTATAATAAACTTAACTTTAATACTTATAGTTTAATTAAAAAGTACTTAAGTACTTAAATACTAAATAATTTAATTAGTTAAGTTAATTAAAAGTTATAGCTAAAAAATATATAAACAGCTAAACTATATATACTTAAAATAATATTATTAATATACTTATAGTTAAGTATAGTAAAAAAAAAAAAAAATTATAATAATAAAAGTACAAGGTACTTTTATTAAACCTATATAAAAAATACGTTTTACCTTTATATTAAAAAAGATTTTTTCTCTTTTTAAACATTAGTTTATATTAACTACAGTACTTAATATACTTAATATTATACCTAACTGTCCCTTTCTTATATTCTTCCTTTTTACTATAACATTATTTGTCTTATAAAGACCCGCTAGTGTTACTTAATTAGCTGTGACTTTGCCCTATAAGTAACCCACTTCGCGTTCTACTTATGACAAGGATGTCACGGGCTATAAGAATAAGTAATAAGTAACCAGACCGAACACCACCTAAAGGACCTAGCTACGCACCAACCCCCTTACGCACTAGGTTTTCTTATATAAAATCACTAAAAACGACCCTTGCAAACAACGTTAATAAAATAGCTATTACATTTAAATTTTTAAATTAGCTTTATTACTTAATTATATATTAGGATTAGGTTAAATTTTATTTTTCTAGTTTTTTTATAAACTAGAATTTAAGTTTAAATATTAAAAATTTAAAAGTATATTAATTTACTATATAGTTTATATATAAAACTAAGTACTTTTGTTTTTTACCTATAATTAATTAAATAAAATAGCTATAAACTTGCTGTTTTAAAATTAAGATTTAGCAAAAATTAGTTTATCTTATTTTAAAGAAAACAGTTTTATTGTCTTATTTACTAGCGCTTGAAATATTAAAAAGTAAAAAATAAATTATAAAATTATATATTTTTAAAGATAAATAAAGTATAAAAACTAGTAAGTAAAATAATAAAACACCTTTTTTTATAAAAATACACTATGTTTTATTAAATTTTAATTTTTAAAAAGCAAGTTTATAGCTATTTTATTTAATTAATTATAAGTAAAAAACAAAAGTACTTAGTTTTATATATAAACTATATTGTAAATTAATATACCTTTAAATTTCTAATATTTAAACTTAAATTTTGCTTTATAAAAAAACTAAAAAAATAAAATTTAACTTAATTATTATAGTAAGAAAAAAGAATATAAGGAAAGGATAGTTAAGTATAATATTAGGTATATTAAGTATTGTAGTTAACATAAACTAATATTTAAAAAAAAAAGAAATTCTATTTAATATAAAGGTAAGACGTATTTTTTATATAGGTTTAATAAAGGTACCTTATACCTTTATTATCATAATTATTCCCTTTTTTTACTATATTTAACTATAAATATGTTAATAATATTATTTTAAGTATATGTAGTTTAGCTATTTATATATTTTTTAGCTATAACTTTTAATTAACTTAATTAATTAAATTGTTTAGTACTTAAGTATTTAAGTACTTTTTAATTAAACTATAAGTATTAAAATTAAGTTTATTATAAATATATTTTACAATTAGTTTAAATATATATTAATATACTTTTATATTTTACTAATACTTATACTAACTTTTTTATTTTTTATTTTTAATACTTTTACTATTACTATTATTTTAATTTTACTTTTTATTTTTTATAACTTTTTTTTTTTATATTTATTAATACTTATTTTACTTTTTTTTTACCTTTTTTCCTTTTTATTTTATACTTAATTTAACGTAATATTAGCTTTTGCTATTAATTTTATAGTTTACTATAAAAAAGATAATAAAAATAAAAGCTAATATAAAAGTAATAAAGGTAAAAGTAATGCTAGCTAAGGTAATATAAGTAGTATAGCTAGTATAGCTAGCATAGCTAGTAAACGTGCTTATAATAAGCATTGTAAACTTTATAGCTTATATAAACAAAGTACTAAAGTGCATAACTAAAAATATAGTACTTATAATAGCTAAAAAATTATTTTAGTTTTAAATGCTTATTAGCTTTGTTTTAAGCATATAATATATAATTTTTAGCTAAACAAAAGTTTGCTGCTTTATATAGTATATATTTATAAAAATCTTAATACTTTTTTTTATAAAACTTATTAAAAAGCTTATAATACTTATAAGCCTATATATTAATTTATACTTTTTTTATATACGTTTTATTAACTTTTAATATTTTATTTTTTTTAGTTGCTAAAAATGTTATAATTTAATATAATTTAGGTTACTAAGTTATTAAAGTAGTTTAAAGCTGCTTTTTTTTTACTTATACTACTTTAAGTAATTTTTAAAGCTTAGCTGTTGCTAATAAAAATAGTACTATATTTTAAAATAGTTTAGTATTATTTTATAATAAAATTATAAAGGCTTAGTTTTGCTTTTATACTGCTTTTTGCTATATAGTTTTAATATATTAATTTATATATAATTTAACTAGCAAAAAAAGTTTAAGCAAAAAAAATGCAATTTTATATAGCTAGCATTGTTTTTAAACTAAAACCTTATTTTAAAGTTTAGTTAAACAACTTACTATTAACATTATAAGTTTTTTAATTTATATATATTTTAAACTTGTTTTTAATAATTTTAAAGTCTTAATCTACGCTATTAGTATTTTTATACTACTTTTCTTTATTTTTAACTAATAAAAATAAGTTTTTTAGCTTAGTTTTTAGCTATTAGCTTATTTATTAAAAAATTAAAAAAAGCTATAATTAAAAAGTATAACGCTAAGTTATAATAATAAATTATTATACTAAAAAAAAATAATAATATTCTTATTTTTAATTAGTTATAGTTTTGTAGTATTTTTAAATATTATTTAAAGGCTTTAAACTATTAGTAGTTTAGCTTTTCTAGCTAAAGTTAATTTAATTTTGTTATTGTTAATATTTGTTATTATTTTATAATATAATTTAACTATTGCTAACTAGCAAATATAATTTCTTCTTTTTTTTTAAAAAAGTTAACTAAATAATACTAGCACTTAATTTATATTTAAATTAGTAATGTTGCATTAAGTAATTAGCTTAAATTTACATAGTCTTTTTAACTTATAACTTTTATTATTTTATTTAGCATTGCAAATTTTCTTTTTAAATCTCTTAAAAATATAGCTTAAAAACTAAAATAAAAATAATTTAAAGCACCCTTTTAATAATATATATTAAAGTACTTCTTTAAACTATACTTTTTTATATAAAAAATCCGGTTTAAAATAAGTTTAAAAGCCTATTAGATCTGCTTTAAAAAGCATACTTATATGTTAAACATTATAATACCTTTTTTAACAACCTTTTAAAGTTATACTTCTTAAAAACCTTAGGACAGCACTTTCTAATTTTATATAAGTATTACACCTATACAAATAAAAACATAATATAAAATTATTAAATTTTTTATTTATAATATAGCTTTTTGCTAATAATAATTAAAGAAAATCTAGCTATACTTTAATACTTCTTTAAATCTTAATTAAATATAACATAAGTGCTTTAAAAGTAAGTAAATAAGTAGCGTTATTATAATATAATCATATAAGTAAATAATTACTTTATATAAATAAAGTACAATATCTTATATAATTAAATAAATATTGTATTATTAATAATATATAAAGCAATACTTATTAAAGTTGTTTAATTTAATAAAATAGCAAAAATTATAAAAGCTATATAGTATATAAGCAAATAGTACTTAAAACAAATGTAATTTTTTTATAAAAAAATTACTAACTATATAAATATTAATATTTTAATATTTATTATAAGTAACTATTAAAAAAACATTAAAATTGTTATAGTAAAAAGGAAAAATATAAAAAAAAGACAATTAGGTATAATATTAAGTATATTAAATATTATAGTTAACATAAACTAATATCTAAAAAAAAAAAGAATCTTATTTAATACAAAAGTAGGACGTATTCCTTATATAGGTCTAATAAAGGTACCTTATACCTCTGTTATTACACTAATCCTAATATATAATTAAGTAATAAAGCTAATTTAAAAATTTAAATATAATAGCTATTTTATTAACGTTGTTTGCAAGGGTCGTTTTTAGTAATTTTGTATAGGAAAACCTGGTACGTGAGGGGGTTGGTGCGTAGCTAGGGGCGTTTGCTTACACGGTTAGTAACGGAAAGTAACTTAAGTAACATACCCCTATAGCTACATATATATTTATCTTGTAGATAAGAAGTGCTCTCTATAACCATATCTGGGCAAATCAGCCGTCTAAGTTATGTAGTTAACCTCAATAACTCCCGGAACAAATGGGTCAAATTCTCAAGTAACAAACTCAGTAGGTAACGACTTGGGAGGCAGGTCAAGGTTAAATGAGTTGCTTCCTGTATGAACTTATTTCTTCAAGAGCAGAATGGCTTCCTGATCTATCCAATTATATAATGGAAAACTGGTGGGTGTGCGCTTCCTTATAGCTCACCTCCGAGATGTTATTCAAGGTGACAGGAAGGAAGGATCCCATATTCGGTTTCCGACAAGTCATCTTCCGACTCAGGAGTTCTGAATCAGGACTCGTTCAGCCCATAGCATCCAGGTCCCGCTCCCGGGTATCTGTCCCGCGTCTTGAGAATTGCTGACAGATTCTTGGTAATTCTAGCAAGTGGGGAAGCGTTTTTCTACCTAGTACCTACCCTATCCTAATTACTTACCTAGTTTTACCTTAGTCAGTCTAGTGTATACAGGTATACTCGTATTAATATTTGAAGATATCACAAACTTACAAAGCAAGACAGACAAACAGACTCAAACTTCTACTACTCAAGGTCATCTTATATATGTTTGGTAATCCGAGGTCCTATAATAGGGCCCTTGTACTAATTTCAGTTGCCGTTGTAATCGTGGCTTATTATTTTTCTGGCCGAATAAGAGGTCTACTTCCTCTCGCATCATCTGCTACCTCTGCGATCACCACACCGAGATCATTGAACTTGTACACGTCAAAAGCCATGTCAACGAAAGCCCCTGTTTACTTCGTGAGCCATGGAGGCGTAAGTGAACAACAACATTACCGGAGAACATAGTCACCGGTGTAGTAATGGATTCTATTAACACGCGTGATAAATGAATAGCCAAACACCATGTTCGACACCAAACATCCGGTCTACCCGGTCCTACAGAAACTCGGCCAGGAAATCACACAAAAAGTGAAGCCGAAAGCAATCGTGGTTTTCTCTGCTCACTGGGAGGCCGGGCCGCGTAATATAGAGGTCAATAATGCGGTAAAAACCGACCTAATCTACGAGTTCGTCTCCGTCCAATTCTTCTTTTTTACTTGCTTATACAAAAATGAAAAGAAAATGACTCATTAACCAAGCGGAAATATAGTTACTATGGATTCCCTCCCGAATATTATAAAGTCCAATATCCCAACAGGGGTGATCCAGAACTTGCCTCCAAGATCATCGGGTTACTTCAAAATGCAGGAATCAAGGCGGAAGGCGTGAAAAGGGGGTTGGATCATGGCGTGTATGTCGGCTTTTCTGTTGGTGAGTTGCACTCCTATTAATCTGCATCTTCACATTCAAAAAGACCTCGGTAGGCAACTCTAAAAAAGACACTGCCTAACGATAATACAAGCTTTCCACCCTGAGGAGAACCCACTCAATATCCCGATAGTGCAGGTGAGCCAATACGACAGCCAAGATGTGGACCTACACTATGAGCTCGGACGTGCCGTAGCCGCCCTACGGGACGAGAACATTGTCATCATCGGCGCAGGCATGTCAGTGCATAACCTGTATGACCTGCGCATGGCCTACGGTCGGCCCCAACCTCTGCCTTATGTCGTCTCTTTTGATGAAGCTCTGAGGCCAGCCATGGAAGCGCCGCCTAGCGAAAGACAGGCACGGATGGCTGAAGTAGCTAAAAGACCCGATGCTCGTCAAGCCCACCCTGTAAGTTCTCTAGTCTATTCGCACATGCCCTCCCCTTGTCGTTTCTATGTGGAATACTGACCGATCCCTGTGATAGCGATTTGATCATTTGATGCCGGCTTATATCGCTGCTGGTGCAGCTGGTGAGGATACAGGTAAACAGATTTGGACGCATCATGAAAGCTCTATGGGATGGGCCATGTATCGGTTTGGCGATTTACCAGCATGAGATCTTTACTTGTATGTTCCGTAGATGTCCATAATAAACTTGAAAATAAACATGGTACCTTGGCAACATTTCTCAATCGATGCTACCATTGCTCTACTGACATCCCTAATGATCCTGTAAAGCCATGTCAAATTCTGCGAGCTCAATGTGACACGCGACATAATCATTAGTGCCGCTACTTCTATACGTACTACCTACTCTATCTCTAAGTCTACGAGCATAGGGGCTTAAAGATCTATAATATCCCCCCTCAACCAAGCAAAACCTCCCTCGCGAGATCAACCTCTGCAGAAGTACCACAAATCAACCCGGCCGTCTCATCCAGATCCACCAACCGTCTCTCCAATATCCTCCTCCCATCAACAGGATCAATCGCCTTACCCCCCGCACATTCCACAACCAAAGCAACCGGCAACAATTCATACGCCCTCCTCAACTTCGCCTTACTACCCCGCGTCACAGGCGACAAATAAACCCCATGTCCCTTGACCAAAGCATGCACAACATCGGGAACCAACCCGCCACTATACCGCAACGTATATCTATCCCGTATATACCTCGTCACCAGCGCCAAGTATCGCGGATCTTCGGATGCGGCGCGGAGATTAGCCGGCGCGAAATATTTATTATTTTTTCTCGACTTTCCTTCATCTTCCTCGTCTTTATCTTGGTCTTGGTCTTGGTCTTGAAACTTTACATCCTGACGGATGATTTCAAAAGATCCATCTTCTCCCCCATCTTTAATCCCCACCTCGAGACAAGCCGCCTCGTCTTCCCTCCCGGGAACACGCACTGCAATGATAGCCGTATTCCTCGGACCGAAGACGCCCAAGACGGCAGCGATCTGTCTAGTCGTCGGGTCTTGACCGAGTGCCGTCGCGCCCTCCCATATACCCAGGATACAGCCGACCGACCAGTTGGGGCCGATGATGGAACTTCCGTCTAGAGGGTCGAAAGCCACTGTATAAACCCCTTTGGCGGTAGCGGAAGTGGAAGTGGATTTCGATTTCGACTTCTCGACAGGATCTTCCTCGCTGCTTGCCGTGACGATATATTCGCAACTCTCAATCTCGCGACGGAAAAAATCCTCGGCCAACACGTCCACGTTCAATTGGGCGTCGCCGAAGACGTTGGCCGACCCGGCTTGTTGCACGGCGTGTTTGGTGCGGAGGGCCTCGGCCGTGCGGCCGATGGCCCGGAGGAGAGAGGGGATTACGTGATGTACGAGGTTGGGGTGTTGGCCTCCTGTGGCGCGGTGGAGGGGTTCTGCTTCTGGTATGGGGATTTCTTGGGTTGACATATTTTTTTTTTTTTTTTTGTGTGTTGATGAATGTTTCCCTTTTTTTTTTTCCCCCTCTACTATGTGGTCAAAGTGGTGTAGGTATCAACTTCTGATGATAATTAAGTAATGTATATATCTAGGTTAGGTTAATAAGAAGGGGGTTGCTGTTGTGGAAAATAGCTCAGAACTTCAACTGTCGGGACTCGGTGGTGGAGGAGGAGGAATGGAACTTGCCCGTTTGGCCATTTCGGGGTGTTTTGTTATGATGTGATTGGCTGATGTCATATTTTAAATCCCTAAAATTTAAACAACCTTTGCTTCTCTTTGGGGTTGATGTTCTCTTTTTTTTAAGACTACCTATTTACTATGAGATCGTTACCTACTACGTGTATATACCGCTTATTGTTCATAGCAATAGGTACTTACCTAGCTAACCTAGCCAATACCGTAGTCGAAGTTATTTTCTACTTTAAATGCCGTTGTAAGTCTGACTATCCGTATAGACAATGGGGAATCTTATCCAGACAAAACTGCCTGACAAAGATATTATTAATCGCCCTCTCTCTAGGTATAAAGGGGTCCTTTGTCGCTGAGTAATATAAGACAAATAAAATCTTTTTCGACGTCACGACGTCATCCGATCATTCCTCTCATTCAACATCGCGACCATCGCCCCCGGGCCTAAGCCGCTCCAAATGACTAAACCAAGAAAGAAGAAAGAAAAAAAAAAAAAAAACCCCTATAGAAAAACGTAGCCAAGCCCCCAGAGTGGGTTGTAGATTCTAGAAGATCATGAAAATGTGACAGAGACGATGAAAATAAATAAATAATAAATAACAATGGTATATAACAAAAACAAATGGAGTCGCCGTACAAGCATCGCGCAACTTCTATACACCTCCTTTATCGTCATATACCAGAACAAAACCAAAACCAGCCCCTCCACAAACCGTCGTAAATCCCCAACTCGTTCCTTAATCATGATGACGAGATCACACATCAGCCAACTAAGGACCATGCTCTCATTCCTAGCCACCATCAAAGGCGACCTATCCAACATCACCGCCCCACCATTCATCCTAGCCCCTATTTCCGTCACCGAGATACCCGCCTCCTGGGCCGCTCATCACGAAATATTCCTTCGGCCCGCGCACGAAGAAGATCCGGGACGTCGGGTGCTTCTCGTATTAAAGAATTTCTTCTGTAGTCTGAATCATCAAGTCAAAGCCACGACTACTACGACAGCAGAAGCAGAAAACCCAGACGAGAAGAAGAAGAAGAAGAAGAAAGCAGGAGGGGTAGGGATCATAAAAAAACCACTAAACGGCTTCCTAGGCGAAATATTCATCGGTTCCTTCGGCGGCAGTACACGCGTCGTAGTCGAGCAAGTCTCTCATCACCCCCCCGTGACAGCCTCGGCACTATATAACCTCGAGCAAGGAATCTCTTCGTCGGGCTACGTGGCGCAGGAGACGACGTTTACCGGCGGCGGCAGCGTGTGCGTCAAACAGGTCGGTCACGCGATATTACGCGATCGTGTCCATGAGGAATCGCACCTACGCACGAATCTACCCACGATGACTATTCGTGGTCTACTTACGGGACGGCCGTATGTGGAGTTGCAAGGGACGTGTTACGTTTCTTCTAGCTCGGGGTATTTGTCTACTATTGTCTTTGGTGACGACGGCGACGACGACGACGGGAAGGGGATGAAAAAGAGCAGCTTTTGGGGCAGTGGTGGTCCGCGTCATTACGTCCGTGCCGTGGTGAGGAAAGATGGGAAAGATGTCTACGAGATAACGGGACAGTGGAATGGTCTTCTTACTGTGCGGGATGTTGCTGCAGACGGTCACGCAACCGTGATAGAAAGTTTTCACGTTGATCATATACCGTCCGTCCGACTTGACGTCAAGCCGATAGAGAAGCAGAGCCCGTGGGAGTCTAGACGGGCATGGGAAAAAGTGACTGGAGCGATCCGCAGAGGAGACATGGGGGATATAGTCAGGGAGAAGGGAAAGATCGAGGAGGCGCAGAGACAGATGCGGGCGGTTGAGGAAAATAATGGCTTGGAATGGCCTCGGGTCTTCTTCCAGAGGTCGGGGAAAGGGGAAAAAAGTAAAGAGTTTACCGTCCTGGCTCGCGCTTTGCCGGATCCTTTACTGCGTGAGCCTGAGATGGATAGGACGGCGGGGTCTTGGAGTTTTGTTGGGGTCGAGGCTGCTGAAGTCTTGATCAAGGAAGGAGCGTATCATGATTCTTTGGAACCCACTGGGTAGATTCTGGAATGACCTGTATAACGTGTCTTTTGTACGGCGCGAAAGAGCGGGATATCATACTCTAGAAGTGTTTTTTTCTATTCTGTCTGGTGAGATAAATTACTACGTAATGGTAATAAATATTCAATAATGATAAATTGTTGTTGTGGTGGCGAGAATGCTCGGTGACAAATGAAGAGACGCCCGCAATACGTCTTAGCATGTCTAGGGAACAACATCATTGAGCCTCTTTTAGGGATTAATAATTCCTACTCGTAGGTTAGGCACTTTGTCCAGACAAAACCCTTATTGTCTGTATAGATGACTTACAATGGCATTTAAAGTAGAAATAACTTCTACATGATAGCTACCTAACCACTAGGTTAGCTATTCCCTAAAAAAAACACGCAGCAAGTAGTTTTAAAATCACCACAACACAAGAAAAGCAGAATTTAAGTTTTTTTCCTTTGTATTTGTTTATTTTATTAGACTACTTTATCTAACAATAGCCTTCTGACGGACTCTTAAGTGTCCCGATTCCAGGCATGTCAAATACAAGTCCGTCAAGTCCATGCTTTTTTGTATCGTGTACAGAGTGGTATATCACAAGCAGAAAAACGAAAATCATTCGCCTAATTCTCCATCTGTCTTTCGTCCCGAGAATCTTTGCCTTCCCTCATCATATCAAATCGTTCCTTTTTTACCGCTTCTTCTTGCTCTCGCTCGTCTTGGGCGGTGCACTATACAGCCATACAGCGCAAAACGCAAGCCATCCAGTGACGGTAGCTCCGATGCCTGCTATCCACGGCCACGCGCCACTGATAACAAAACTGCGGGGCCACTCGTCATGGGCAAAATGTCGTACAGAAACAGTGTTTTTCTCAAACACGGTGGTAAAGAATGGTCGCTTGTAGTTGACTAGGAAGTTGAAAATTCCATGCTGATCCGGCAGCTTGAACGAGACAGAGAAGGTAGTGCTGTCTTTGGAGGAACTGGTCGGCTTTAGTTCCAGCCTGTGGAAGGGTGATAGCATGCTGAACTCGAGTTGTAGCGCATCGTTTTCAGGAACCTCGAAAGGAATGTACTTGTCCCACGAATACTCGGATAACGAAATGGAATAAGTCTAGGTTGATTAGTATAAGATGTACTGAGGAATACGCGAGACATATTAAAACTTACCACATCGTTCTTGATCCGATAGATCTTGGGATTCGTAACATTGCGTTCCTCATCCAGATAATGCTCCACGCTATTGACGCGCAATACGCCAGTCTCCTTAAACGTCCATCCAGACACAGCCTTTGCAAACTCGCGGTTCAGTGTCGTAACCGAATCCTTCTCACCGACTTTCTTCACCTTTGCATCGAACCACTTGTCACTCAACATATCGACCGATCCGACGACAACGAGACGGGCCGAGTTGCGGGCCTGGATGGCACTTATGAGCGAGAGCTGAGCTCCGCTTGCGAAGAGTTCGTCGACGGTTTCAGCTTGCTCCTTGGGGTTATAGCTGTAAGATGTCGAGGGACCGCGCAGGATTGGCGCGAGGAGGGGACCTCCGCCAAGGGTCTGGCCCATACCGTTGGGGAAGGCGATGACCCCGTCTTTGCCGACTGCGAAAGGGTTGGACAGGTCGGGTCGAAGGCGGCGTGGGGTGGGGAGAACAAGCACATCGTGTTTCTCGGAAGCGGAGATGGTGTCGTAATTGAAATGATCAACAACGAGACCTTGGCGATCGGAAGGCAATTGGATATCAAGTTCCAGGAGTAGGGAAACAAGACTTGACGGGACGGTTGAGGAACCAGAGAGCGTCACGAGAATATTGCCATCTGCATTGACAAAATCGAGGAGGATGTTGGGTGTAAGGTTGGGTCCGAGACCTGCATTATCATAACCAACAATTAGCTTGATTCCAGGATTACACACAAATGTCCTGTAAAGAATACACACAAACCTTTTGACTTCGTAGGCAATAGTAGGAGATGGTCGTATGATCTCTCACCCAAATGGAAGAGACGTAGGCCTTCACTCTTGGGAGTCTCATAATCTATTTCGAAACCACGACCTGTGACCAAACCAATTAGCACAATTGAAAAGTGTAGAGGACCCGAGTGCTACCTACCCTCAAGGTCGCCAAAGAATTTCGAATACCCTGCCTTGTCGGCGACATTCTCCAGAACAACAAGCAACCTGTTGCCGCTTGAGCTAACAGCCTGGACGGCGGCGACAAGGCAAAGAAGCAGAAACGACACTAGGGACCTCATCTTTGCAATGTCACTTGACAAGAGAGGGGGGGAAACAACAAAAGTGATTCGTAATGCGACAGCATGAAATGACTTTTAGCTGCGCATAGGAATCATGGGAGAGAAAAGGTCAAGGTGGATATGATGTTTGGATAGGTATTACAGGCAGGTATCGCGATTAGACCAGCTGTCTCAAATATCCCCAATACCGTTATTAACAGATTTGGAGCTCTGGCATACGTAGCCCGTTCCTGCCAAGACATGTCTTCTTCTGGGGCTTCTGCGGGGACTGTTCTGAATGGTTTATTCAGTATACAGTGCGTGACAAATGGAGCTCACGTAGCGTGCACGTTGGTAAAGTATCCATCAACCACAAAATAGAGCGTTTTCCGCTGTAACCAGTAAAGCGGTACAACCCCTTCACAGCAAATACAGTTCCTGTAGTGACTAAACACGGTACATTAAAGTGCCATCACCAGCTCCCATATTAACCAATAAAAACGCAAGCCTAGCATAGAGAGCTCCCGAGTCCCCAAAGAGCCTCATTCACGATAACGTACAAACGGCATCCATCTTTCTTGTCAGTCAGTCAGTCACTCAGTCAATCAGTCAATCAGTCAATCACGCCGGCAAGGCAATCAATTCCCCTTATAATCAGGCAGTGACAAACAATCCAACCGAAATAACACCCCCCCAAAAAAATGGTCAACCCGACCCCCCGATTCTGGTCCGGTCCCCTCCGCTACCTACGCTGGTCAGCCCGCGAAAAACCAGCGTACTTCTACTCGTGCGTCATCGGCGCCATGGGTCCCGTCATCTTGTTTACTGTTCCTCCGACGTTGAAGAGGCTTGGTTATGAGCGTGCTCCGCCTATTCCTTTGACTTATCCGGGTATGTCCGCCTGCCTGCCTACCTTTACAAACTCGGATGAAATGGAATGGCTAATGGGGAAAAACGGAAAATATAGTTCCCACAGGTCCTAGGAAACAACTTTCCGGTTACGACGATTAGATAAAACACGAGCACGAACCACGAACCACGACCGACTGCGCTGCCTGTATGAATATGCCAGAATCGCCCGGGAGAACGGTGCAAGAGAAAGAACTCAACAAGGAGGTGCAAACAAAACAGACGGACAGAAATACTAGAGGAGTTGAAGGGCAGGAGGGAGACGCAGAGGAAGAGATAGGGAAGAGGTACTTGTACATATAAGGGGAGGAGCAAGAAAGAAGAGAATCAGACGACAAACGCGTATTGCACAAGGCAATATATGTTTCCTTTCGTTCACGGAATTACATATGCCATATCGGATCAATGGTAACATGAAGACAACGAAAGGATTCCCTCCCTTCCCTTCTCCATGGGCCAAAATACAGAAACATGCCATCGCGGAAAATAAGTCAATCAACACGCAACAAGGGGTAGTTACACGTCTATAAAAACACCACCAAAGATACCGTATTTCATTACTGTCATCCGCTCGTCTGTCTATGACAACTATGCTGCTCTTGCGATTCAGATATATATAGGGCAAAAACAGCTACCTTATTAAAATCAAAGGCTAATTAAACCGCAACCGTGACGCCTTTTTCACTTTCCATTTTTATTTAGGTAAGCAAGGTCCCCATACTTTTCGCTCGTGCTTTGAAAGATTTTCTTGGTTTCTGCTCAAGGGAAAAACTCTATCTCTCCCTGTGAATCAGAGTCCATTCATACTAATGTGTGTCATTCATAGTTAGTAATCTCGTGGCGAAAAGAAATAAAAAGGGGGAGCAGGCCGGAGTAAGAGATCATGGTAGAAACTTACAACTCTCCCGTCGTCATCGCCCGTATATACCAATTGTGGCATCGGTGTAATACACGTGATAGCAGCTTCGGTATTGGCACCAGTTTCGCTCCGAGAGTCGATGTGGTCGAGGCGCCTGACAAGTTCCAACACCCACTTTCCATTCTTGATAGAACGTTTCCAGATGTTCACACGCCCTCGTCTGTGGCCGGTGAATACCAGATAGCTTTCTAGCCACTCATTGCCGGAGCCTTCGTAAAAGGCACACGAGTGCACATAGTCATCGTGTTCGGTGCAGACGTTTTGATCCAAGAGTAACTCGCCATTCAGTGTATAGAGTGCCACATTAGGGCCGGCACAGAGCATAATCTCTCCAGACACGTCATTGATGGACGCACACTCGACGAACCGGTTGTTTGGCAGCTTGCGGATGAACTCGAGGCGGTTTAGATCCCAAAGAAAAGCGTGCCCATCGCCGGATATAGTGACGACCGTACTGAATGCGTTCGACACGGCAATTGTGGTAACGGGGGTTTTGTGTCCGAAAAGCGACGATCGATGCACCAGCTCCACTGGCTGGCCAGACACACTCTGAATGGTAAAGACAGACACCACGCAGTCCTCTCCAGCTGTGATGAGAGTCTTGGAATCCGCAACGACGACACATGAGATCTGTCCAATATGCAGGTTCTCACTTACACCTGCGCTTTTCCGATTTTCACTGGAAAAGAACCGGATGCTATAATCTGCATAGCCCCATTCCAAATATCTTTCATAAGTTGGAGGTAGGTTCAGCCGGAAAGGAGAAGAGCAAAGGAGTCGGTCCAATTTGGGCGAATAGATCAGAGAACCCACTCGCTCACGGCTTTCGAGCAGCGGATGAGGGATTCGGGACAAGGCATAGCATGCAGTATCTAATCTTTTGGCCGGGAAGGACGTGTTCTCTCTTGCCGGGTGGGGCTTGCTGAAGACCTGGTGAGGGGTTTGACCAAAATTGTGGATGATACTTGTTGTCGCGTGTCTCTCGTCCGAGTCGGCAATCTTGTCGAGGTCCTTTGCTCCGTAGTATGATAGGTGGTGGAATACGTTCAGGTTTTCGACTGCTTCGTCGCCGCGCTGCTTGTACCCAAAGACCAGGTCAATCCAATGATGCAGGTTTTGGCTGACATACGGTGACTCCAGTGCCTCGCGATGCTTAGCAATAAAGATCTTGGGATCGCCTTTTGCCCATGGTGGCAGCTGCACATCATTCACTTGACCGCCCGTCCCCTGGCGGCTGCCAAAATTGTATCCGTTGATGTTGGTCAAAAACTCGGGGAGATAGAAGAATTCGGGAATCAACTCGCGAACATCAGACCCGTTGTCCTGCGAGGCTGATTTCCACGATCCTTCGACAGAGAAGAACAAGCGGTCAGCATGATCGAAGCTGCCGCCCTGAAGGAGGATATATGAGTGGACGAACGGGGGCAAGCGGATCAGATATGAAGCCACGATCATGGCCGACGAATAGTGGGTGCCATAGTGGAAAGGAGATTCGCCTATCTCGGCAAGGCTGGTGTATCTCGACCTGTAATCGGCTTGCCGGCGTGCGGTCTGCGCTCCCATAGGCTTCGACAGGTCCCGAAATGTGGCAGGATCTTCCAAGTTGAGATCGTCACTCGTGTAGTCGGCCAAGATCCAGGGGAAAACGGGATATTGAGTCAGGTCGTTGAAAGTCCGACCCGCCATCGTGTTGACCAGCATGAGGTAGTGGAAATTGGAGATTTCGCCCTTTTGCCACTTGCGCATGATGGGGTTCCAAGGAGACGAGTTGAAGATGCTGCCAAACTTGGACCCAAAGGTCTGCGGCGATTCCTCAAACATCTTCAACGACTCCAAGCGCCACGCATCTTCCGGGTTGGGCAACGAGTTTGGCCCGGCCGTGTGAGGCGTCTTCGAAGCGAGCCGGGCATACACTTCATCTCTCGTGGCCAGGTCCTTGGTGGCCAAGAGGTAGCTCCGGCCGTCGGTAAAAAATATTTCGATGGCGACATCGCGAAACAAGAATCGCCGCTTGGATAGGCTGATAACATCTCGCCACTTCCAAGAACGCGATGATTGTGTGTTGTGGTTGGACAGCGGCTGTCCGTCACGGTCTTTCATGCCCGTGATGATTTGCGAGAAGAGGTCCCGTTCGGCGCTTGGTGCCTCCCAGACATTCACAATCTCTCCATCGGCACATTGGAAATAGTTATCCATGATGTAGAGCGCGTTTTTCCCCACCAGCAATATACCTTCGCACGCCTCGAGACCGATGATCCGAGATACGTTGTACACCTGCTGGACAGCATCCCCCTGTTGCAGACGCCTCATAACCCTTCGATTCTTATCTTCAAATCCATCTTCGCCCTCGTTCGGGTCATTTGGGTCATCAACAAGCTCGAAATCGTCTTCCGTCATATCACTTTGCCCCTGACCTTCAGCATTGGCGATGGCTTTGTTGTCATTGTGAAATCCACCACCACTGCCACCGCTTCGGCTATGGACCGCACCTGACGAAGCAGTACTCGTCGAGCGATCGGCTCGTACAGAGGGCATGGACGAGGCTGACTTCAAGACAGAAGCCGGCTGTTGGTCCGTCGTTCGTCTCTTGGGTTGGTAATCTGTATGTATTGCCGAAGAGTCTGGTAAAAGCCTCAAGCGCATACGGTTTCGACCTTCAGTTCTGTCCAGCTTCCATCTTGTCTGGGTAGGGGTATGTAGAACTGCCCCAGGTCGGGTCAGATCTTGCTCCATTTTTGAATACGCAGACGAGAAAAAGGAGTAGTCATCCTGTTTATCTTGGCCGGCACGTTGATGTTTGAAGTGTTCCGAAGCCCAAATAGACTTCATCCATGCCGAGTTGGCCATGTCGTGGCGTAGAAGGAGGCTATCCCGCTCTTTCGTCTCCGCATGCCAGCGCCTGAGTACTTCTTTCCGCTTACCAAGGCGCAAACGAGCAGATTCAAACGTGCGTTGGTTCTCCGATGCAACAAATTCCTCCCATGCTTGCGAGGTCCCTCGCAGGAAGAGCGAGTCTAGAGAGGGTCGGTGCTGATCAACCCAGGCTACAAAGGTATCGTTGTCAAGTTCCGTCACTTTCTGGAAGCTCCTAGCCAATGAGGCCTGTTCCGAATCCATGATAAGTCGGAAGAGCGAGGCGCATTCTTCGGGCTTTTGCACCAGCATGATACGCCAAAGGTTCACGGCGCACAGCCGAACAATCTCTCGGCCGTCCATGAGCTTCTGGTACAACTGATACCAAAACAGTTTCATGTAATCGTCGTCGACAGAGAGCGACCCCAGAACCACCATCTGCCAGTACATGATCTTGTCCATGGAGAAGCTGGCCTCGGCCTCGGTGGCATCTGAGCTGTCCATCTCAGAGAGCCTGAGTAGTACGAGCTTAAGGAAGCAGCTTCGAATCGTAGAAACGGCTTGACTGCAGAGACGTACGGTTTTCAGCTTGGCAACCTCAGGCCTTTCGAGATGTTCGAGTAACAAGCCGGCAAAATCAAGCATGGGTTCCATGCCGTTGATAAACCAGCCCTCGAAAATGGCATCAACCATGTGCTGGCAGAACCTTGACATGTTGAGGAGAACCTTGGTCTCATGCAAAACCTTCCAGTCCAGTTTGATAGTGCTCGAGATATGAACAATCGTGTTCCTCAGGACGTGCGATGTGAAATAAGCATGGTGTTCTTGGAATCCAGGGGGTATTTGGAGGAAGAGGCTGAAACCGGGGAACTCCTTGCGAAGAATTACCTGGTCAACAAAGACTTGGATAACCAGTTCCAGCATTCCATCGACCACGCCATGGCTAATGTTCTGTCCTGCCATCTTCTTCCCCGGGTTTATAGCGTGTGTGATACTAGGCTGCTCAGGCTTGGACGCCTTCTGGCTAGGCAGAAGCACGAACGAAGATGCTTTGCGCAGCTTCGTCCCAACGTTCTGGCCTCCTGGCCGTATTTGTTTGCCAGCTGCCGGACTAGAAGTTCGAATCACAGGTGTCGCCGTCGACGTTCCAAGTGGGCGGAGAATGACATCGGCTCCCTCGAATGTGAGTGCGGAATCACGAGACTCCAACTCGATTTCAGGGCTCACTGCATCTACACTAACGATTGCAGGATATAAGGCGAAGAGCAGAAGACGAACATAATCGGAGGAAAGGGCAAAGTCTCTAAAGTCTGAGGACCAAGCGTGAAGGTCCGCTAAAAACCTAGTCACAGCATGGAGGACGGCTACATTGCCGACGTTCCGGTCTGATCCGGTCTGAGGCATACCTAAGATGCATTTAGCGAGAGATACTCAAATGGCCTGGAAAACTTACGTCGGGACTCCAACTCCTTAAAAAGAGACATGGACCGAGGTCGATATCCGGCACTGGGCCCGCCAGACCCAACCGACGAGGGGCGTTGGGGTTCCAGTCTTCCCGACGGTGAATCGGGGGTTTCTTGGTTTTTCAAGACGTCTTTCAGTCCGTGCTGGAGCATGGAAATGATGACTGGCAATACGTCCGGGTACACGATTTTACAAGACCCAAACGTTTCCAAGAGACTGAAAAAATCAAAGTCTTTGTCAAAATTGAAGTCGGCCACGTCGAGTCCAAAGAGGATACAGAAACAGATTGGCCATATGGTGGGAATGTCCCACCATCGCTTGAGCCGATGTGCCATGATGTTGAAGCCTCCGGTACGGCCCGCAAATTTGCTGGTGTAGGCGGCCCCGTGCGTCACTAACAGTCGTGCAAGTATCTTGGCTCCGTAGACGACGATTTCGGCGTCGTCTTCGGAAAGGAGATAGAGGAGCCACTATCCGAGTAATTAGTCATACCGCCAGGTTTGTCTCCCAGAGTCCGACAGCGTACCTTGTTCGTCACTGTCTTGGCAAACTTGTAAATGATGGCATTGTTTGACTTATCGCATAACAGCTCGGTGTAGATGCTGAGGATACGAATCCCGACCTCTTTCTTGGTCATCGTACGCACCGTACCCTCTGGTGTCACACTGGCGGGGAAAGTGGCCTTTCGGGACAGGGTGTGGTTGCTAGAGTTGTCGAGAGACGTCGACTTCGGGGTCCGAGGAAGCGACCGAGCAGGGGAGTGGAAAGTGTAGGTTATAAATAGGGCTAGAGAACGGTGAACTTCAGTATTGTAGCTACACCTTACAAGCTGCTCGATGGTCTCCAAGTAAAAGGGAAGGACGGTCTCGGGAAGCGGATCCGCCTTGAGGGCATCGAGCAGTCTCTTCACCACCCCTAGAAACACATGTTAGTCTAACCTAGACAACCGGCACCGATAGCCAGGAGGAGGACTCACTCATTCGAAGTAGCCTCCGATGATTGTGCTGATGGTGCTTGCTCTTGACTGCAAAGGTCACAAACTGTCTATAGTAGAGTTCTTGTACGATGTGGCTACATTTCCTCCACCCATCAAAGTCTACTACTAGGAGGCGATAAGCCAGGGGATTGATGATGATGGACTCCAGGGGCTCGCCATGGTTATGTCCTACAAAGTCAAGCACGAGACCGAGCAGCCGCAGCGCAAGGTCTTCCCTTTCGGGAAGCTGGAGTGGGAGCTTATTGGTCACGGTATTAGATTGTCCAGCAAAGCCCAACTTTGTCTTCAGTAGGATACTGAGAATGGCGTACCCCCCGTCCTTCTCCATTGCCTCGCTATTGCGCCAGCTAGAGTTAATGCACCGGAAGACCATCTCCACCGCCCGCACAAGTGAATCGGCCGAATAAGCCCGCTCTATCATCTTGAGAGCCAGGGGAGTGAAGCCAGCGAGACACCACAGGGCGTCATCAAAGAACTGTGGTGCGACAACGAGGGGATCTCCTGCTAGGATGGCCACACCGTTCGAGCGAAGAAGAGCATCGTTGATTGAAGGCATGGCAGTATTGATCGCTATGCCGGTACCATTTTTGAGCACCATCTGGATCAACGTATGAGCAGGGCCGCGAGACAAGGACCGGAACAGTTGGGACTCTCCAAAATGTTCCTTTTCGCGGAATATCGAAGACGGCATCAAACTATAGAGGATACGATGCTCTGGGACAAGGTGGCCTGCTCTGTCCCTAATGGCCTTCATGATATCTGACTCCTCTTTCCCTGTGTTGACAAGCTCGTTGCGAAGTCCGAGCGCGGCCGAGGCTGCATACGTCTGGAATCCACCAAGACAATCTTGGAAGTTCCCCTGGTAGTGGACGCCGAGCCGGCTCGGCACCGCCAGAAAGTCATCGCTCAACACGTCGTCGAATAGATGGGCGGCGGCAAGTGACCATTTGGAATGTATGAGGCCGCAGCCGATGTGGGTTGACAGCTCCCGAGGCGTGCCAAGAAAGGCTTGTATGGGCAGCGTCTTATGACTGGTGGATGTGAAAGAGGCGAAGCTTTCTGTACTGGCGTTTGAAGGGGGCGGCAATGCCGGGTAAGAGGCCCGAAGCTGTTCGACAAACTCCCCATCCACGTACAGAGACGCCTTACTTGCTGACATGGTCTTTGGGCGGCGGTGGACCACCGCGATATGGTACCACTTATGTTCCTTGAAGACAAAACCGCGGAAGCGGACGCTGGGACGCTGGGATGTAACAGAAGTCTGCAATATAAAATTCCGGGTATCTCTTTCAAGGTAGGCAAGGAAAAAACAGGTTTGGGTAGAGTCAAAGACACCAAACAGGGTCGTATGTGAGGCAGGATCAAACTTGTCCACCCTGACCCAGGCGGTGAAAGTGTATCCGGCTGATGTCTGCGGGGGGAACTGGCGACCTAGACTGGGTAACTCGATTGACGAATGGCCATGAAGGGACAAGTCGAATTGGATAAAAGGGGGTGAGCTATGCTTCTTGGTCATATCGAGGCAGAAGTCGGAGGAGTCGGGGGAAGGGTTGAGTAACAAGTGCTGTGCATCTGTAACCGAGTTCATCCCGAGGGACATGAGAGACTGGCACAGGGATAGAATCACATTTCGCTCAGCAGCGTTGACAGTTGAGGTCTCTTGGAAGGCCAGAAGCAGAAAGCGAGACAGAATACCAGTCTCATGCACTCGGCACAAGTTGACGCTCGAAGCTGTCACTACAGCTAGCAGGATTTTTAGAACCAGTAACGAGGCGACATTCTCAGTCGCATCACGATCGCGAGGGATGGATTCCCAGAAATCCACAGCGGTCCGGATTACCTCGGGATTCTGCAAAGTCGACGTCGACACGATCGTCTTGTTAATCGCAGCATCGATCGCATGCACGAATTGATCCGACACGCCATGCTTGGGTTGCTCCGGGCCTACTTGCTGCTTGGGCTCTCCCGGATGAGCTGCATTGCCAGGCAGCTCCTCGACTGCACTACGGGCAGCTTCGCGACATATCCGGTCAACGGCAGGCTCATCCAGTGCGAAAGCAAATAGTTTTCCAAACAACTGGCAACTCGTCCACAGATCCGAACCAGTGCCGACAAGACCGACGCTTGCTATTATTTGTTCGAGCGCTTCCCATCCGCCACCTTCGACGCGTGTTCGGAAATAACGACGATTCCCCGGATGTGCCCGAAAGGCTGCCGTGAGTGTAGTCAAGATAGATTCCAACAGGCTAAAGAAAGCCTCCTTCTCGGCGTCGTTGCGCTTCTGTGGGTTGTAAAATCCGGAATACGCGCGCAAGATGTCGAAGAATCGATGGAAGCCGTGAAGATGTCGGAAATCGTCTTGCACGGAGCTTGGAGGGGTTACGGCTGACAGGTGCTGTTTGACTTGGCCGATTTTTTCCATCAGAGTGTGCAAGTCCGGATAACCATTGTCACTCGGATGTGTCGAAGCAGTAGATATGCCGTCTAGTAATCGTTGGAGGACTTCGGTAGCTTTGGACGTGGGCAAGGTGCTGGACGCAGATGTCGAGGACCGGTAGCGACTACGCGCCGACATGACGGCGGATGAGATGGTTCGACAATGTCCTATGGCGTGTTCGAGCAGGCTACGGCTTTCATATTAGACAGTTGGTGCCTGCCAGTACCCCGGTGGGTTTTAGGCTACAGTTTGTACAAGAGACCATCGAAGGGTGAGATGGAGGAGGAGGATTGTACGAGTACGGCATACACGGGACCGGCCACAGGTAAGATGCTGCGGCAGCGAAAGTACGGATCACGCCTAGGGAAATGACGACATGTAACTGCACTGAGAATATCGACCCTAAAGCTGGTGTGCTTCACGACAGAATAATTCACCACGTCTATGCTTTGTCAATAGTCCAGCAATGCATTTACGACTATGTAGAAATCCTACGCCTGCCAATTCTCATGCAGATTGAGGACGTTGGTGTTACATAACTCAGCAGCTGTTGGTGGTGGTCGTAGGTAGGTAAGTAAGCATCAATGTTCCACAGGTGCCTTGTGTGTACGAGTACATAGACGTGTAGATAAAGCAACAAATCGCGTGTATCGTCGCATTGATATTGGCCGATTGAGTTTGTCCCCAGGTACCGGACCTGCTGTGTACAGTGGAAAGATACATGTACCAATTAACACAGGGTCCACTTTTACAGGAACTGGAGCTAACGTACCTACACGTACAGGCTCCCCAGCTGTAACCACCCGGAGACCCTGGCAACTGTGGGAGAATGACCCTCCCCACCGCCTGCACCCAGCGATGCTCCTATTGCTCTAGACTCTAGACTCTAGTCCAACAGATCCATATCCACATACTCGTAAACTTTATTGAGACGACGTACTGCAAGTGTCCGACCTACTAGTGTACCCCGACTTATTGCAGCGATTGAAACAATTCTTTTGTTCGAACCAACCGGTAGATAATCATACACATGCTTGAGATATAACACCTTGACGCATTTCCGTACAAGTCCCCAACCTCCAAGCTACAGACCGCAGTCATACTCCCTTGTAGTCGATGTGGCTATGAGAGACCAAGCGTTGATGCCAAGCGTGCCAACTCGTAGAAAGAACCAACCCTTTGTTACACAATGTCCTTATGAAGAGATAGCGTGAGTACAAACTCTAGCGGTCTACCCCTATCTACACAATTGCTTGGTCCAATGGCGAAGGCGGTAAAGGCATCTCGCACCGGATTCTTGACGCCGTCGGCTCTGTCCAAACAAGTCTCGGATAGCGAAAGCCATCACTCAGGCTTAGACACGAATATCTCAGAGAAGATGCCAGTATTATGTCTAAATGCAAAGACGTTGACGCCGAGCAGCGGGCCCCTGTGAATATAGTAGCCGTCTATGGTCAGGGGCTCCTTATTCGTAGCGACTTGTTAGTGCACAAGCTTGCTGATATGGGAGGAGATATGCCGAGGCACTCGTCTATGCAAGCACGGAGGTCGTAGCCTAAAGCAAGCTCGCCTACGACATCTATGGCTACGGTAGATAGCTCATTTTCCGAGTCACCTTGACGTGTTCGTTTCGGGCTGGAGTTTGTTTAAGGTGATATGGACGTAGGGCAGCCTAGCGGGCATAAACGGCCTCGTTGCCTTTTCAGAGCAGGGCTGAGCAACAACTTTCTCCTTGGCACTGCGCAGGTCTTGCTTGAGAGTATAAAGACATTGTAAACTTCATTATCGGCAATGAGCTTGCTCGTACGCGAAAGGCCTTGATTATACGATCATCAGCGTGGTACATTGCTATGAGGAACAGTTTGGCATCTGAAGTGAAGAACGTCAGACTTGAGGAATCCGATCGCAGTAAGCAGGGGGAGAAACGATATAAAATCACCCTGCCATGTTTCATCTCTTAGTTGGATGTCTCTACATTAGTGCTAGAGGATATTATGCTTTGTACGTAGTAGTAAGTTTGACAATTCTCGCAGACGAAGATTTCAAACTGGGAGGTACTAGCACAGCGAGAACGATAGAGTCGAGTGTAAATGGTACTGCGTCTGCTGAATTCCAGTCAGACAATATGACAGCATACAGCAAGTGAGGCCGAATACCTACGCACGTGAAAGATAGGGGAAAGCGAGGCTACACGGACAACACAACACAACACAACCCGCATCAAAAACAACAGGAGCCTATGAAAACTCAAGTATTTGGGATCAAAGCTAGAAGGTTACCTAGACGCCGCTGCAGAGGAGCTCACCTTACTATATAGGTACCTATCTATAGACTCATATCGTATCACGAGAGAAGCAAGGCTATTAAAAGAAAGACACATCCACTTAGCTCCTTTCCGCAAAAGGAACCCCAGATGCCGCCGTTGCGTAGTCATGATGTGGCTTCAAGCGGAAGGGAACCGTCTTAGTTGGGTTGAAATTTGCACTACATATACTCGAATGAGCCTGCCCAATCGTGATCAACGTGACTTCTCAGCACCACGGGCATATCGGCCAGGGATGTGGAAGAATACCAGCTCATTACACACAAGGAGATTTGGTTCGGCTTTAGGTGAGATAACCTAGGATTTGTAGCAGCCGTCACCCTACACGATCAAATCCACAAAGCTAACCATTTTTACTGTTGGGTTACAGAGCTCACCATTAGATACCTTCACCCCATGATCATCCTCGTAAAAGAGCTCGGGTCCAATGTCACAATCGAAGTCTGAAAACTAGACCATGCATTCTATAAGCCTGCGACGGCCCTTACCCGGCGGTCAAACTAGCTCAGCCTTTGACTCGATATCGTCACCCCCCAATGCTGGTGTTAACCGTGCTTTCTTTGATCAAAGCTTGACAACGGGTTTCGAGGGGAATTAGCAAATCAATCATCTATCAACCGTTTTATTAATACTGCTACTACTACTACTACTACTAAAGATATTCAGAAGAAAGGGATCTACAGTAACCCCCATCTGAAAAACCGCCGGGTCGCATTGTCCTCCTGGCGTCCGATATGGCTGCGTGGACCAAGTTTGCCCAAAGGCACAAGGCGACGTCACCAGCTGCTCTACCATGTTCCTCTAAACAGCCTATACATATCCCGGAGGCCTTTCTGACTGTCATGAGTGGAATGGTCCTAAGGATAATCACGAGGTGCTGGGATATCAATGAAAGAACCCTGAGATGGAGGTTTTCCCACTTCGAAAAAAATATACCTTTCAACGAAGCCGAGTTCCTTCAGTCGCGCTCGCCGGAAAGATGATGATGTCGCACCAAGACAGGTCTCGAGCGTCGGTGTTTTCTGCTAATAAATGAACTGCGGGTTTCAAGCGATTTTCAGCTCCGCTCAGGAACCCCTGATATCTATTCTACTAGCAGGATGAAATATCGGGGCGGATAAACGAAACAGACTGGCTCCATGCTCTGACACTGGCGTCTCGTCTTGTTGAAGCTCAATCCAGACGGCTGTCGAGTAGATAGATGAGGGCGTTATGGCGTGGATAGCGTGATCGCACGGAATATCGATGCTGATATCAAGGTCGATATTCCCTTCTCGACGTTGAGCTCTGATAAGAACATTACCTAACACTTTGGCTGAGTTGACTGGACATGAATTGCAGACTGAAACCAGTTTATGATCACTATCAATTCATCAAGGTCAAAAGTTATCTCGGTTTGCAGTTGCATCTTGTACTTTTGTCATGTAAAGAACGTGGGCTGCAAGGTGAGTCCTCCAAATACGTTGCGACACGTACTCGTAGGCACTCCGTCACGGTTTCGAACAGGCCACGATGCGCACAGACCACAGAACGAACAGCACCTATCTCTGCCAGCCTCATTTATCCTTTCACGGGGAGTAGTCGTCACAAGTACGAGTACGTATAAATGTAATAAACAAGGAAGTGTGTTGTCATTTGAACTCGACGCTCTGCTCGGGAGGCGGTGAGAGGGTATACTGTGTAAAGCGAACTCAGTTGATACTCGTACACGTCCGGGGAAGTAGGGAGCGCGTGAACCGGATTCGGGGTGTAAGAGTTTGGTCATCTGAAAGGGTAAATACTACAGTATCTCGATATCTGTAGATACAGTACAAGACAGTGTAAACTACACGCAATTAGATACCGCGCGCCTGTACTTTTTGCCTCCTGACCTCTTCATCAGCCACGAGACGACTTCAGGTATCACCTTCTCTAATTGTATATAATCGACTATCTAGCACTATTATCATGTTTTTTGCCTCCTCAGTCTTGGTCCGAATGTATTTACGTTTAAATAGCCCATCTTAGAAGTGTGGCAGTTTACTATCTAGGTACGTGTATGGCCCCTTTGACGTATTCTCATATGCTGCCTAAGTTTGCCGAACACTCCTGGAAGGACACGCGTTTATTGATTGGATGGTGTCATTGATCCATCTTATCACACGACACCTGAATAAGTACAGTACGTACAGTTTGGTAACTATCGTATTACCACGGCCTTCTCGGACTCGCGACCAGCTCAAAAGCCCGATAATCCTGCTGTCCGGGTAACGCAATTTGTTTAAAATGCAATTTCAGCTTACGACCACGGACGTGTATGATAATATTTACCTACTTGTACTCGTATGAAATGCAAATGATGAGAACAAGAGGAAATGGGAACTTACTGTGTCATGTACACGTATAGATCTACGGACGCATTCGGGGGACCAAAGGTCCCTGAGACATGGTGCGTTATCTGTTGCATAATGGGCAAACCGCTAGCCAACGAGAAAGCCTAGTCATAAACATGGCATTGCCAATCCTGTCTTATCATCTAACGATACCGGACTGCGTCGACTACGCGCTACCCTATTGGGGCTATGATTTGCCGGGGAAGCTCTCCACCCCTGGAGGAAGCTTGGTACAGGAACTGGTCATCGGTTCCGTAATATCTACGAGTACGTGTAATTACCAATGGACGAGTAGGTGAGGACAATGCCGTAGCAAAATGTTCATATAACCTTTAAAAATAGGGGGACTTCTCTACAGATTACCATCATGAAATAAGATGATGCAAGGTCTGAAAGAGTATGCAGAAATACCATCGGCAGGATGGAAGACCAGCTCCGATTACGACTGAGGAGGTTGATGACAGTCAAGACGGGGAAGGACTGTCAGATGAGCAACGAGATGGGGTACCTCGGGCGGTAGCTTCGTGGATCCGCTATTTGCGTTTATATTTACAGTGTGGCATTCACAGAGTACATACACAATGCGGCAGTTTAATGAGCAATCCGCCCCAATATCAGAATCAGGGTTGTAAATTAGTAATACTAATGTAGTAAATGCCTATACTAATACTACATGTAGTTAGTAATAGGCTATACTAATACTACAAGGGTTAGTAATTGTCTATACTAATACTACATGTAGTAATACTACTGTAGTATATAGTAGTATTAAAATTACTACAAAATACTAATTTTTTAATTAAAAAACAGTATAAACACTATATACAAATAAAATAAAACAGTGTAAAAAGCAAAACACTATTATATATATAGTGCATATATACAGTATATTGTGGAAAATATACTGTGTATTATTTAATTAGTTATTTATTATTTAAAAAGAAAAAAAACCTAATTAAAAAAAATCGAAAAAAATTCAAAAAAATTCAAAAAATTCGGAAAAATTCGGAAAAATTATTGTAGTAATTTTGTAGTAATTGTAGTAATACTAAAAATTACTACAAAATTACTACATTTTTTGTAGTATAGTAATAGCCTATACTAATACTACATTAGTATTGAGATCTTGTTACTACACCGTTACTACATGTAGTAATACTACATGTAGTACCAATTACTACATACTAAATTAACAACCCTGATCAGAATGATATGTACAGACTGTATGACCAAACACTGTGCTAGCTGACTGATCTCATCTACCCGGGCTAGCCTATCTCTGAAAAGCGTATCTGAGTCAATTGCTAAGCCACCAAGGGACTAGGTAGAGTGGCACACCAAGTTCCTGTGCAAGCTTACCCCAACCCGGCGAGTGGAGGTTGCTCTGCGGTTGCATGGTGCACCGTTCCCAGCCTTTGCCGCCTGGTTGCCCCAGGGTCAGCACCAAGGACCCACTCGGCTGCTACGCCCCAGCCAGGCGTGCCAGGCTACCTACAGTAGGTACTCTCTTATCAGTGGGCTATTTGCGTCACCTGGACTTCTCGGAACTGGGGAAGGCAGCTAGCCAGCCTCGACTTGACAAGTACCTACAGTACAGGCACCGTCATTCCAGGTAGCCACGCCATTTATCTAGCACCCGTTCGCCAGCTTCGTCATCTTGTCCTTCTCTCTTTCTCCTTCTTCACCTCCTCCTCCCGATTACCTCCTTCCCCATCAACCATCTCTAAATCCATCAGTATCTGGTATAAGCATTGTATTTATTGTTCCTTTCATATCTTTATCAAGTCGCCGGTAGACTTATCTTTCGTTGTTTTGGTTTCTACTTCAATCGCAAGGGAGGGAATATCACCATGAGGGGCCTCATCGCTCTCTCGTTCGCCGTCGTTGCGTCGGCAGCGCCTTCTTTCGGCATCGAAACCATCCACGATGGGGCTGCGCCCATAATCTCTTCATCGACCGCTGAGGAGATTCCCAACTCGTACATCATCAAGTTTAAGGACCACGTGTCTGCCTCTTCAGCCTCTGACCATCATTCATGGGTCCAACAGCTACATGGCGACCGAGAGAACCAACGGACAGAACTACGAAAGCGTGGGCAGCTTCCTTTGGTGGGAGATGTCGACGTCTTCAGCGGCCTGAAGCACACCATCAAGATCGGTGAAAGCTTCTTGGGCTACACAGGCCACTTCGATGATTCAGTCATTGAGGAGGTCCGCAACCACCCTGATGTAAGTTTCCCAGTGCCAAGTAACTTCACCCTGTAAACTTGGCGTCAGCGAGTCGTATATCATGGGGAGCAGTTACTGACCTATCTGTCTCCATAGGTTGAATACATCGAGAAAGACCAAATCGTCTATGCCCTTAAGGAGGAGGAGCCTGAGCTAGAGAAGAATGCCCCATGGGGCTTGGCCAGAATCTCTCACCGTGACTCGCTGTCGTTCGGCACATACAATAAGTATCTATACTCAGCTGATGGCGGCGAGGGTGTCGATGTTTATGTCATCGATACCGGTACCAACATTGAGCACGTAGATTTCGAGGGCCGTGCCAAGTGGGGAACGACTGTCCCCGCTGGTGACGAAGATGAGGATGGAAATGGTCACGGTACCCACTGCTCTGGTACTGTTGCTGGCAAGAAGTACGGTGTTGCGAAGAAGGCTCACGTCTACGCCGTCAAGGTGCTTCGATCTAACGGTTCTGGATCTATGTCTGATGTCGTAAGAGGTGTTGAGTGGGCTGCTGAAGCCCATCTTAAGCAGGTGGAGAAGGCCAAGGATGGTTCCCGCAAGAAGTTCAAGGGTTCCACCGCGAACATGTCTCTTGGTGGTGGCAAGTCCCCATCTCTTGACCAAGCCGTCAACGCCGCCGTCTCCGCTGGTCTGCACTTCGCTGTTGCTGCTGGTAACGACAACGCTGACGCTTGCCGCTACTCGCCTGCTTCTGCCGAGAAGGCCATGACTGTTGGTGCCTCCGGTCTCGATGATAGCCGTGCCTACTTCTCCAACTGGGGCAAGTGTGTCGATATCTTTGGACCTGGTGTCAGCATCCAGTCTACCTGGACCGGCAGCCCCACTGCTATCAACACTATCTCTGGTACCTCTATGGCTTCCCCCCATCTTTGTGGCCTCACTGCCTACTTCCTGTCTCTCCAGCCCAGCAAGGAGTCCGAGTACGGCATGGCTGAAATCACTCCCGCCAAGCTAAAGAACAACATGATCAGCATCGCCACCAAGGGTGCTCTATCCGATATCCCATCCGGCACCCCCAACCTACTCGCCTGGAATGGTGGTGGTTACTCCAACTACACCAAGATCATTGAGCAGGGTGGCTACGCCGCGGACAAGAAGTCTGATGGTTTGACCTTGGAAGATCTTGAGGAGGCCATCGAGAAGGATTTCAAGGTCGTCTCTGGCAAGATTGTTCAGGGCGTCTCTACCCTCTCGGAGAAGGCTGAGAAGCTTACCGAGAAGATCCATGACATGGTTGACCAGGAACTTAGAGGGTTCTTGAAGGAGTTCCAAGCTTAAGAGCGTCGCGAGAAGATGGTTTTCCTGCAAGCGTAACATCTTGTTAGTGCTTCTCGTTTTAATGGAGTTTCAGACAGGATTGGTTGAACATGGTCATACATAAGGTGTTTCAACCGCTCTCTACATTGGTTTTTGTACTGTACATGCGTGGTGTGCTCTGTTGCTTAGTAATTGCATTGGTTGTCTCATAAAGTCATCATGGGTGTCGCAACTATCCAGATACTCTAAAACCCATCATTGAAGGCTCCAAAGTTGGCAGTCGTTGATAATCATCCATCCGTATTTTAGTCTGATTGTGGTAATTGCCGACCACCGTGCATGATTTTTTGTATACTGCCGGTCTCTGCTCTCTATATACTGTCACTTGCGTATTCTTTGGTACTACTTTTAGAGATTTACAAGGACTTGTGTACTAAGGAGGTTGTCTTTCTTGATTTGTCCTGAAGGACGTCGGTTCTGTAGCTGATTCTTGTTATATCCCTACCGAGTAAGCACGGATATACTCCTACGCCGAACGGACCCGTAGGCGTAACTCCTATGTCCTCATTAATTAATCAACTCGGGAATTTGACCAGTCTTGCGCCCCCCACTGTTGCCATGTTACAGTACCTGTTGTAACCTTTACTAAACGGTCAGGATAGGGTCTGGTGCTGGAATCTTTCTTCGGCTCTTTGCTAGAATCAAGCTCTCAACTTATTATTTGGTACTGTGTATTGTCGTGGGGTGGCTTGTGTGCGTAGGTATATATATTTTATATTTTCGACGATAGGATACCGCCGACAGGTTTTAGTCGAAGGTTGTAGCTGTACACTGTACCGAGTGAGTTGGCAATGCCCGGTGGGCTCCTGGGGGACGTTTTGTCCGTTGCTTGTTACCCATTACTACCTATACCCTTACACAAGGTCAATATTTCTTACATGAATTTGCCTGTAGGTAGAGCATGTGACAACTTGTTAAGAGCTCCGCTGTTAACACTGTAGGTAGTAGGTGGTTTTTATTTTTAGATTAGTAGTACTCTGCATATAGCTGTACATTATATAATAACTTGATTATAGTATGTATAAACGATCAGGGGCTAGCCATACCAGACCCTTGAAGGCTTGAACCCCCTAGACATACTAAACAGTTTTTTTACTTATTTGTAGACAGTGTGTGCAGAATGGCCTTTTTTACTTTTTATTTTCTAGCAATAGGCCTGTTATTGTATGGATTATAATACATACAAGAAAAAGGAAAGAAAAAGATTATCTATACTACTAAGAAGCTCAAGAACGAGGTAGACAGTGCCCAGAAAGCTGCAGCTTCTTGATCTGATACGTGGTTATGTGTGAGAGTGACCGCGGTTTATAGAGTTGGTTGTCTGGTCCTTGTATGATCAGTGGCTCATGCGGCATGTCAGGGACTGTAAAACTAAGTAAATTAAATGCTGGTGTTCTTCTATGTGAATTTTCCAAGCTTGTAGCCTAGTCTCTGTTCCGGTGGAATAGAATGAAGTCTCTCTTAGTATATACTAAGTACTTTATGTAGGTCTGTAGCTACCCATGACCATATATAGGTGGTACATGAAATAAGCTTTTGCGTAAATAATAGGTATTAAAACACTGTTCAATCACGCATGATAACCAAGTTCAACCCCTGTTTTGCTCCCTATTTTGATATACACCTACTTGGTGTGATGTGGGAAATTCACATCTGCCACCCAGCGCAAACTTGTGACGCGTGTATAATTGAAACATGTAGAAAGAGAGGGGGGTGCTGGGGGGTAAAGCTTCCATACCTATTCAAAATGTCCCTTGGGTATACCTAGAAGCCGTATTCAAATCAATTCTACTGTATATACCTAGACTTCTCCGGAATACCGATGGACAGTTCGGAGTTTTTGTTCGGGGAAGACTTTTAAAGCCGTTTAAATGACGTTCTCAGCAGAACAAATAGCCTTGCAAGGCTCTATGATAGGCTGTTTTACGGTCCTAGGTGTAGATATATACCACGATGTTCCATGACTCCTACATTCTACAGTGTTTGATATCTTCCACTGGTCGGCACAATTGTCCCCGCTGGCCCGCGGCGATTGATAGTGTTTATGGGAAGAACGACCGATTGTTGGAAGATAGGTGGGCTATTAGTGTAGGTCGTGCTTTCCAACCTTAATACTGTAGTAGGTATTGAAGATAAAGTAGGTACGATAGCCTGTCTTCCTTGCTTGGTGCCTACTTACTTATGTACCTAAGGTACTTACCTCTGATATTAATAGTATTTATCCCCGGCGTTCATCTGCTCTTGAACACTTTCCAGATTCCACCTCATAGCTTCAACCTACACCGACCCAGCATAAGGCAACATACGGCATTTCTCTTGCAACCAGCACTTATCAGCGCTTCTACCCCATAACGTGTCTTCTGTGAGAGACACACTTTTGGTTAGACTTGTATTGCGCATCGACTTTGGTTCCCAGAAGCCCGCAAGGCAATAATAGACACTCAAAACAGACTTCCCACTTCCTGTTTTCCCTTGCAATCAAAGCACCTTTATTGCCATTCTCCACACCCCATCGCCTCATCTCGCCCGTCTCTACCTTCATGTCTGCCCAGAAACCGCAGTGTGCAGTGACGCAGTTTGCGTCCTATTTAGACGCTCGACTCGACATGCGCAGGCGGGAGAATGCCAGAGCTCGTGAGCTCGAGCGCCAGAAGTCGACCTCCTCTGCAAAGAGCGTGGTGCTAGAGCACATACAGCCACAAACAGCAGAGCGCCATGCCCACGCAGCAGCCACAGAAGCATTTTCAAGAGCGCGGGCACGATCCATTACAGACGCCTGCTCAAGTCCGTGGCCCCCTCCGCGTGCTCTAGGCCGAGGTAGCTTGGAAGCATGCCCAGACGAGAAGCCGGTCCGCCGAGAAAAGAGTATTCGGTTTGTACCGTCGAAGCCTTCCCTCTTGGCAACAAGCACCTCCACAGCTCAGGTTTCTCCGTTGTCGCCTGAGCGTGGTGTATTCCAAGGACATAAGGTTTCCGAAGCTGAAGTTGATTCCCCCTCTGCAAGGTGTGCTTCTGCCGCTGCGATGGTATCGGCTGTGACAGGGGCTGCTGGGGACTACATCAATGTTCTGTTCTCGAGCGATGAGCATTATACACCAGAGGACGGTATCGCGTCCATGCCTTCGTCATACCGTCGCCTTCGAAAGTCTAAGTCCATGTTCACAAATAAACCAGAGCAAAGCCCCCAGGACGACAAAACCAACAAGCCCCTTTCCACTGCGCGTCCGGGTGCCGATGAGAACGTACCCCCACAATCAAAGGGTTCTAGAACGACCAGATTTATGAGGGACATTCGGGGTAGTTTGGCACAGGGCTTTAGGTCTGAGGACACGGATGCCACCATGCCTTTGACAGGCGAATGTAGTGGACTAGAGGGTCCACCAAATGCTTTGCGACATAAGCCGTCAAGGCTCTTCCGCCCTAGGGCGTCTGATGCCGACCGAAGCTTCCGGAGAAGCATGCGTGAAGTCAGCAACAGCACCATTTCGATGTCTGACGTGGCCGCCAACAATAGGAGTCTGCGACACAAAGCAAGAAAGGTATCTCTCGGTTTGAAGCACAAGCTAAAGAGCATATTTGGCCTGGCCAAAGGTGACGGTGAAGAGCCGACTATGCCTCTGCAACATATAGAGTCGCACAGATCCCAGATTCTTGGCTTGGATGAGTTGGAACAGGATAACGAGCAATCGAATTCAGCAACATCCTCTGAGACAAGAATCATATCGCGGGTCCTGACCAACTTCCCTTCTCTACACGATGTACCGTCACATCGGCAGCTTCGGTCCACTCAAGGCAGCATAGAGAGTTTGCAGAGCGAAGCCCAATCGGTGGGCGAAAAGTCGCGGGTGACTAGTTGGTCAAACTCTGAGACAAACACCATAAGCACGACTGATAGCACCACGATCAATAACAGTCGTGCAGAGTGGGAGAAAAAGAGGCTTTCAGTTATCAAAGAGACTGGTCTACACACCTGTTCATCAGCCCCCTTCCCGACAGTTTTCGAACAATCAAATGTGGACGCCTCCTCGCTACCAGGCCCATCAGGGACAAACCGAGCACCAAAGTTCCAAGACGATGACCTCGGAACAAACACTAGCATGGAGGATCTTACGCCTAAGCATAAGTGTCCATACCGCCCCCGAAGACTTGCATATGGTAAAGGCGTAACTATAAGGCGTGTCAAGTCAGAGAGCGGGTCGGAATCCTCATCCTCGTCTTCAGATGCTTCCGACACCCCACATATTAGGGACCTGGAAGGTTCGTGTTCGGATGATGTCATGTCGCACCCCTCGTCAAGCACTATTAGGAGGACACAAAAAGAGAAACTGTACCGCCCCGTGTACCCAGATACGAATATTTATGCAAATGGTGGCTCCCACAATGAGTCAAAGAATGATCCCCTCGCGGCTGCAACTAAAGGGGGAACGCCGAAGAGGGAGAACCCGACTTCGTCTCGCAGCTCCGCATTCTCTAGCAGCCCGACGCGTCATCTGTTCCGCACACAAAGTCCCTTCCGCCGCGCATTGCAGGGAAGGATTGAGACAACAGCCAAGGAACAGCCAATGACCTCGCCCAATTACAATCCATGGATGCGGTCACTATCGAGCCTACCTATGCGGCGCCCTAGCGCATGTGACTCAGACAGAGATGTGAAGATGACTTATACTGAGAGTGTCTATTCCACGAACACGGAAGGAGGCCAGGCTAGTCGTCAATACCTGGCATCTCCCACTGACGGTCATCCCGAGGATTCTGGCACCCGTGGTGAGGCGACTATCATCAATGATGTATCAGAGCCCAAGTCATCGGTAAGGCGAAGGGAACGAGACTCGTCTGCTGCAAGCTCGATCGAATGGAAGACGTGGTTGTCATCAAATGTGTCTAAACTCGAGGGCTCTACTCCACAAGCGGATAAGGGAGAATTAAGATAGGGCCTATCTTCTACCGGCATTGCTGGACATGTTCGCGAGAAGGCCCAAATCATCGAGGACGATGAAGAGGATGATGAAGAGGATGATGAAGAGTTATCAGGTTTCTCGAAGTTGCGCCTGGCGAACCAGGAAGAGCTGCCCGTACCATTCGATGCTGGAGTGACCGAAACAACCAATCGCCCCTACATATCCTCTACAGATTCGTTAGCCAGCGCCGGTATTGCCTCTACCTCTAAGTTATCAAACATAGGGGCAACGACTGGTCAAGGGGCGACAAATGGTGCACTTGAATCATTTCAAGCATCACACGAAAAGGGGCTTCGAATGGTGCCGTCCCTCAGCTCGATCAGAAGTAGGTACATGGGCTACAAGAGTATTACTTCGAAGCTTGCCAAGAAGCGACCAGAGACGAGGGACACGGTGACACCACTAGGAGTACGTAACATCTCGGGTGCAGCAGACGATCAACAGACTAGAACAAATAGTCTAGTCAAGCCACAGCGCAAGTTAGTAAGCCGAGAGTTTACGAAGCCGGAAAACATGAGCCCAGATACAAATGGAGAAGATGATCCGTACGGAAGGGGGGTGTCCGGTATTCTTGGCCCTGAGCCACAAGGACTGGGAAACAAGAGAATGGTGGATATCTTTTTGAGTAGTCGACGTCGGCGTCTAGCTAGCTCTGAAGATGGTAGCGTGTTCCTTTGATGGGACTAAAATAGCCGGATTCGCCACATGGCTTACATTATTATGGTGGTATGGTGTTATAGGTGGTAGGACAGACGGCCGGGCATGATAAGACGACGTATGCCTACATGTACGAGTTACGTGGTGTAGTAGCGGGTTTGTACAAGGTATTGGATTATGATGGAAATTGATTATGGTTGTTTATTGTGTTCAGCATTGGATTAGGGCAACCGGCATTTGTAATTAAGGTTCAAGGATAGATACGGGGATCTTGCGTTTGGTCAAGATAAAAGCTCCTCGTTCTGTCAAGGGGCGGGGGAGCTAGTAGGAAGAGGGGTTTGAGTTTATGGCAACTTCTAATTACCTATTATTTATTATCTTACGAAATGGAACAAGGATAAACTATTGACATAGAATCCTTGAGATTGCCATGTATATTGCGACTTATACGTACATATTCCCTATTTACCATTATCCAGCTTACTCGTACAAGTATTCCACTTGTAAATAGTGAAAATCAAAGCAAAAAAGGAGCCAAGACAATCTGGCACTTTGCCACCCTTATTAGTCTACAATACCCACTTCTTACCCAACTCGGGCATAAACAGCCAATCATGACGATGCTCTTAAAAGGCCCGGCCTTTTTTCCGATTAATAATGTCCGAGAAAGAGGTATAAAACAGGTCAAGTTGTAGGTTTAGGTACGAGTAGATACTTTGAAATAGGTACCTACGTATGTCTTCTCTTCATCTCTTGGCCTTGATTGCCAAGGGATGAAATACCTATCTCGTCTTTTGCTGTTGAACTAATGTATGGGTCTTTTTTTTTACATTTTTTTTTAACTGACACTCGTACTCGTAGGTATGTATATTAATCCGCCGCCCCCTTTGGAAATCTTGCGTATCGATTCCTTGGGCGGCGCTAGATAAATTCTATCTATCTATCTAACCTAGAGGCCTAGCTTTTGGGGGATGGGGGATCAATCAGCTTGACCACGTGTTTTGGTGAGTGAGAGTAGGTATTTCCCGGTACTCTCATTCTAACCTTGGGTACTTACGAGTAGTTAGTTTTGGAATGAGTACCGAGTTCTCTTTTGTAATACCTAAGGTACCTAGCCTAGGTACTGTGATCTTATCTAGGGTCTACGAGTACTTCCCCTAGGTAGGTACTCGTACTCGTGGTCTAATATAACGGAGTACGTACGTAAGGTACATATGTGCTCATACCGACTGGTGATAGCGTGTACCTGAAATCCAAAGTCAAAAGGCAGCTGAACTGACAGATGGGAAGGGGGGGGGGGTTGGCCTATCGGGGTGTTATTTGTCTATGAAGCCGTATGTATGATCATGTAGGTGTGTATGATAGATTGATGTTGTTGTTGTTGTAACAAGGTCATACCTTGCCTGTTCTGCCTGTCATATACCTAGGTTACCTATCTCGGTGTACGTGTACGAGATAATTACCAGTGATACCTCGACCAAAAGGGCCATCAACGTGTAATTACCACGTGTATACAAATCGCCAGGGTCTCGACACTTGTACGTGTATGGACTAGGTGAGCGAGATGGATTATTAGCTGATCAAACTCTTTTTAATCAAAGGGAAAACCGATCTACGACCGTATTTTACTCCCGACCTAACCTACCTACTGTGTTGAATTCCTGCAAATTAGGACTAGTCAGACTAATTCAGCCGCAGACCAGGGGGTGAGGTAAGGATTCCATGTGCGTGGGAAATGATGATGGGGCTAGATTTTTGTTCTGGAAGGGGGGGGGAGGTAATTGCTTTTTCTTATGGATTCGGGAATAAGATAGGTAGGTCGGTATCGCGTGGAATTGCATAGGGACTTTTATATGCAGGGGAAGGGAAGGAATCGGACATTCGGTATCGCCGTATCGGACATTATAAGACTGGAAAGTTGGTATTCTTTACCTCCGTGTAGACAAGTGAAAGGTAAGGTTGGAATTGGGTTGAAAGGAAATAACCCAAGTACTCGTACGCACTTTGCGCATGAACATGCAAACACTGGTGACAGCTCCGTTGAAGGCCGGACGCCTGACGTATCAAGGGCAGTTACGTGTACATGGCGAACAACGCGGGCGAGCATGCGCGGTGAAAACCGATTGGTCCGCTGTTAGATGCCTATCCCTAGGGTAAGACGATGTTGCTGGGCTTTTTGGTCGTCCCAGCTTTTTGACCGCTGCAGAGATCATTGCAGGGACCGAACGCGTGAGAATTGCTATCGCAAATAGTTGCAATGTTCATCGACCATTTGAACATTACTGCTTCTAAGAATGTCGAGATGCGGCGCAAGAAGGCTGCCGGCCGCAGAAGTGCAGATGTTGATTGCGGCGCAGCAAATTGGACATGCGGGATGGAAGGGTAATATACGATATTTTGTCGCTACGTCGAAAAATAGGGGGAAGGGCCTCCCTGCCAGGAACGGGGTGATGGGTCAACCCAAACACCCGATTCCTCTTGATTGGTCTTCGAGGTACTTTCGCTACCTCCCCTTAAGTTTCGCGGCTTCATCACCGTAACGATGGGCGTGGGCCGCCTCTTAACTTCGCCGCGTTGGATTGTGCTGGGATGAGGCTAGAGACTTAACAACCTAGGTAGTTTTGTTATGTCAGGGCCAACCCGGATCCAACCAGAGCTTATTACCGTCGTTACGGTGTATGTGTTTTTGGAGGGGATGATCTCGAACTCTTGAAACGAGATGCAAATTATGCTTCTGCAGCTTACCCGATTCCTCCTTCCTCGATTCCTCCTTCCTTCTTATCATGTCTCAGCTTTCACGCGAGATATGAAATATAGCGAGATATTGCGAGATATTGAAGAAGAGAAGGAAGGAAGTTGCGCTAGACGTAATCTATCATCTCCGAGACGTCTGAAATCTAGAGTTCGTGACGTGCGCTGTGATTAAAAGTTCTAATCGTCGGCAATGTCAAAGCTTGTCTCTAGAGAAGAGTACCGAAATTGCCGATTGGGTGTCACCGTGACCGGGGCCGTTCAAGGTAACGGACCGGCTCGGGGGTCATAGTAATCGTCGGTGACGTGGCATGTCGGACACTCGGGCGACATCTAGCCCCGGTGAGCCACATGTCTGTACGACAAGGTTCACCAACGGTATAGCATCATGTCAGTAAGGGCATGACAGGGGGTATACCAGCTACCTACATCGCTGTTACACGCTCTTATCTCTTTGCCTTCGACAGGAAGTCTGGTGTCAAGCCAAGCTGTCATAGACTTCTGATCGACTGTCGTACCAGAGAATGGGGACCGGCAAGGTTGTGATTTGGTTTCCTGTTTGGATCTCGTTCAATGCGCTGTGCAATGCGGGTCTTGCGGAGACAACCTCCAAGCATCCATGCTAGCGAGCGAGCGTATGTAGCATTTGTCTTGTTTTATGCCCCGTACACTAAATTAGGTTGGTAGCTCTTGGTCATTATACGTGTACCTAGCCATACGACCAAGACGGCTTGTCGATAATCAGGCGTCTTGATATTATTAGGTAAGTCGAATTCCAAATCCGTAATCTAGAAAGACCAAAAAGTCAGGAATCCAGGCAAGTACTTGATACATGTTCTGTTATTACTGTTCAGAACGCACACCTGAAATACATGTTAAACTTGCTACTTCTTATTGGTCCCGTTCTCCTGGAAATATGCTTTTTTGTGACTGATCATATTTCCTCGACTTCTTTTCCAATCTCCACTTCCTAAAGTGACGTAACGTAAGCCTGTCGTTTCCAATGGGTTGCTGTACCACGTACCGACAATAAGGATTTGAACCACATCGATTCGTCTCAGTCCCAAACTCCTGGGAATTTATTACCGGTATTCCGGTTACGCCCACCTTGGACTGCTTGGTACCGTCTACAACCTGGCCTGGACGCGGGCCATCCTTTTGAGACCATGCATGAGCTGAGTTGCGAGGTGGTATTAATATCGAATATACCGGCGCGTTGTTGGAGTCATTCGCCAGTTTGGAAGGTGACAAGTTGGCTACGTAGACGATGGAACCACGTCTCGGGGCAGCACAGACCGTGCCTGCCCTTTAGTTCTATTATGTATGCATCATGAGGTACCTAAAGTATGTACGGTAGGTAGGCAGTTGCATCACACACATTCAGGTGGTTTGACAAACTTGTGATGGTAGGGGGAGGAGCGACTCGAGCCAAACAAACTCGTACGCACGTACGTACCTCTTTTTTCCCTGTCAGCCAACAGCTGTACCTAACCCTCGGGACACCCCAGATGAAAAAAAAAAAAAAAGGCCCGTCAGCCAGACTGTTATCCATTCTACGATGCATTGCCCAGACGCCTGCCCGGGGCTTGGTGCGCTAGGTATGTGCCGATGCCGTTAGTCAAAGACCAAGGTCCTGGCCTAAAAGACGGTCCAGCAGGGGTTGGACCTGTAATATCGACGGAACCCACACCGAAAAAGGGTGGCCATACCATACCAGCCCCATACAAGGAAGATATCCCCATTTTCTACCCATGACTCTACAACGACAACTCCAACTTGGGTCCAATTGCCCCATCTGGCTACCATTAGCTCCGACATGGGGTTACCAGCCAGCGGGGTCTGCAAAGATACCAGTCCATAATACGTTGCAGAAGAAGTAGGTAGCAAAGCGTTCGAACCAAGCTAGCAAGCAAATCAGAACCAAAAGAGACACCGCTTAAAAAGCATCGGCCGTATATATAACCGATAGAGAGGGGTTCACTGTGGAAAAGAAGGTGAGGGAACGGAGCAGAACGAGAGCAGGTGGTTCAACCTAATACTACTCCCACCATATAGTTGTTCCTTCCACGTTGGCCAAGGTGTGTAAGGTAGTGTACCTAGTCCACACGTTGCACCTGTCTGCGGCCTGTCGTCTGTCGTTTGGCGGCGTGATTGAATCGAGTACCTAGGATATGATGGATGAATATTAGCGGTGGAACGTAAACAGACCATCCCACGACGGCGGTAGGCAGAAGATGTACCGGGCGTCTTAGCATACAGGACTGACAGGATATAACCCACGCATAGACATCTAGGTCCCAGGTATTCGGGTTGGGGAACGTATTTAAGTATAGTACCGAAATCCGGTTCATTGTCATTGGTTGTTCCCGCAGCGGCCCGGAAGCTACTGACAGAAGCAGGGTACAGGTATGAGATAAAAGTACTAAATCCTTCACAAGCAGTTAGATGGCTAACTGCTGAAGGAAGGCGATCTCCGCTCGACTCTATCGGTTGCATATTTTTTTTTAACCCGCCGGTTGGCGAGCAGTGGACACGACCTTCATAACCTATCCGGTCTACACAATCGACACAACCAGCACAAACAACATAAACTGCAACCCAACCTATTCTATCCTTCCATCCATGTATTGAGCCTCCGCCACCTGAGATGCGCAACATACACAACCCCTCTCGGACCTGTCTAAATCTTCTCCCAGCGACGCATCAAAAACTACTTTCTCATAAAAGTCATTTCCGTCACAATGGCTCATGGACGTGAGGACAACGCTCCGCCCGTCACAACCTCTTTTGAAAATTCCACCTCTCAACCCACGGTGTCTTCTTCGGTTAGTGCTTACACGATACCTCAGCCAGCAGCTCGGCCGGACATCATCGACATGTCTGCGAACTGCTTGCACTTTCACTAATTGGAACGATGCTGACATAATACTGTCGACCGACAGCAACAGCAAAGTGAAGATGGTCGCGACGACGATCATATCGAGGCCCGAGTGATAGATGACGGAGATTCAGCACTAGGAATGGAACCGTATGTGCGGTCTTGCCAGTACTCGTCACTACCTATATGCTTTCGCGGCCTCATATCTAACAGTATTAGAAATCCACTTACTACAACGGCGGAGCTATCGTCGAGTATGTTACAGTATCGCACCCTACACGGGCGCACATACCAGTCATTACAAGGAACTCCAGAACATTGGTAAGGCATTTCTCACTTCAACGACAACCCCATACTGTTCGCACCGTGATTCGCAAGGGTAATTTAGGGGCTTCGTCACGTGATCACCCTTGACCTCACCACCGTCTACGCTTAACCTCACACAATGGAAGCCACCGGCCCCAAAACTGCTACCTTTTCTTCGCGCCCTAGAACGCTTTTACGAACGAACCGCTGATGACGCGATCCAGGACCCCAAACGACGATACGCACCTCGAGAGCTTAGACTGCAGGTGGGTTTTCCCGTCCCGCACGAACATCACTTCCGTCCCCTAGGTCTGGGCTGTAGCTTACGTATGATGCGCTGTTTTTATCGATGTAGTCATCACTGTCTCACTCTCCTGCTTGATAATAAGCTCTATCTTGCACCGATCCCCGATGGCTCGATAAAAGTTCTCGACATAGGCACTGGAACCGGTGAGACCACCTCGCAGCTCCTCATATCTACTGGTGTCGTTCGGGGCCGCGCGAGCTAACTAACGTGTCTCCCAGGAATTTGGGCAATGTAAATGACCCTCCCCCCTCCGCGAGACCCCCCTATTCTAGTTCTCTTGAAGAACAGAACGAACAAACGGCACTCCCCTTCTCCCCTGACTTATGTCTGCTTGCTTCTTGTTTCCCTCTTTCCTTTGGTATGCTAGTACCAATCTCAAGCGAGATAATAGTCAAGTGGGGAAAAACAGAAAGTGGTGGAGCGAAGAGAAATCAGAGAGAAAACCCGCCACACAGAATCAAGGAGGGAAGGAGAAACATAGAAGAGACGGGAGATCCAGATGGAAATTCCGATACGCTCGTATTCTTACATACTTCCTCGCAAATAGAGACTTCGCCGATACGCACCCGTACGCCGAGGTGATCGGGACAGACATATCCCCTTCGCAACCCGAATGGGTGCCGCCAAATCTGCGATTCGAGATCGAGGACTGCACCCAACCGTGGACGTACCCGGAAAACACGTTCGACTTTGTGCACTTGCGCTACCTGTTCGGCTCTATTCCCGACTGCGACGCCCTCTACGCCGAGGCTTTTCGTGCCTGTAACCCCGGTGGCTGGGCAGAAGCGTGCGACGTGTCTGTCAATCTGCAGAGCGACGATGGCAGTGTCCGCGAGGGCACAGCGCTATACGAGTGGGGGCTGTTGTTCAACGAGGTGAGTTTGCGATTTGGTTCGGGCTAACAGTGGTGGAGAAGGGTGGAGAGACTGTTTGATGGTTTTTTTTGTAGTTAAACTCTATCCTTCTTGGTCCTTTTCCCCCGTTCCGCTTTACCGCTGCCGATTTGGCTCTATTTTTGTGTTTTCCTGAATTTTGCACTTTGCTTTTCAATTTCGACTTTACTGACTGGAGGGACACCACTCAGGCATCGTCGAGAGCGGGCCGTAGCATGAGCATGGTCGACGACGGCACGATCGTAGGATCTTTTGAGAGAGCAGGGTTCAAAAATATATGGTCGGGCATATTCAAGCTTCCCGCGTCGCCGTGGGCTAGAGATATGAAGCATAAGGAGCTAGGTGCATTTTGCCGGCTCGCCTTGGAACAGGATCTTGACGGTATGTCGCCAGATTTCGTGCTTTCCGCGTTCTTTTCTTTTCCGCCAACCATTATGGTTAGAACCAAGGAGAAGAAGAAGATGACAGAAGGGCAGAAGGAAATAAACTACTAACTGGGATGTAGGTTACGCCATGTACCTGTTCACAAATTTCCTCGACTGGACTAGAGAACAAGTGGTGGTATACCTGGCACGGGTAAGAAGGGAACTGCGTGATATGACCATGCACCCTTATTTCAACGTCCAGGTTGTATACGGTCAGAAGCCCACATAGTTTCGAGCCGGCAAGAACTTTCCGCTTTGAACCACTCCATCATGGCCATGACTTACTATTATTCTACTACTGAACCGAACCGAGTCGAGCCGAATCTATCTAGCCTAGCTACCTATTAGGTAGAAGCATCTGTTATTCTATATATCATGCTCTTCCTACACATATACCTCTTGCACACGGTTCTAGCCACATAAACCTCCCACCAGAGGAGACACACGGCCACGTCGTCAAGGACGACGAGAACACTCTGCTCGAAGCCGCCGCTGATAAAATCTCATTTCAAGAAGTATCTTGGGTTATTTATTTTCACTGTCCCTCGACTCTAGTGTCATATACTCTTTTATCATATGTTTAAATAACGAAAAGGCTTTCACGGATGCATTCTAGGAGCAAGGGCAAATTTGCATAGAATTTAAGGGGAGAGGGTCAGCATACCTATATAAATACACAAACAAATGCAAATATTTACTTGCTGGTTTGTCTATAGGCCTGTCAATATGTCTGTGTATGTCTTTTGTATAATCTACTGGTATCTTTATAACCTAGGTTGATATATAATCTTCTATTGCAAGGAGAATGTTACGATATCGTATTATAGAGATGTAAGTAAGTAGGCATTTATATTATTTGTCTTTTACGTACTTTTGAGAATTACCCCTTTATAAAACATTGAACTAGGTATTAAGGTACTAAGGAGTGATCTGCCGTAAACCTTATACCAAACTAACGGTCTTCTCCCCTTTTTATAGGGTGTAGCTTTTAACCTATCTACGTACTTGTACTTACTAAGGGCGTATTATTATAAATCCGGGTTCTAGTTTAAAATTATACTTTGTATAAGGTTATATATAAAAAAGGGCGACAAAAACCAGAAAAGGGAGAAAAGGGCTAACTAACTTGCTACCTATAAAAACATATCGAGAAAAGTAAGTCTTTAAGTAAAAGAGGGTAAAAAAGAAAGAAAACTTTGCAGTTATTATTAAAGGAGTTTTTTAATAGGTTAACATTTTATCTAGGTTATATGTTTGTTTTAAATAAATAAATAAAAGAAAGGTTTTTACTAATAAAGTAGTTACGCAAGGCCTATAGCGTTAAAAAGTAATAGTTATAAGTGTAGCTTGCGTTATAGTGCTTTCCCCCCCTTTAAAAGGGCGTGTTTTAACATGTTGTTGTATAGGGAAAATTAAAATACTATTTAAAAAGAAAGAAGTAAAAAAAAGAGAGAGGAAGATAATATAATAAATAGGTGATTTTGCTAACGTACTTTATTTACCTAATTTCTTAACATACCTAACAAGTTTGCAGCATTTTTTATACGTTTTGTTTTTAATCTTGAAAAGCAAGAGACAAAAAGAAAGAAGAAAGAAAGCAAAAACAAACAAACAAACAACCATGTCCATTTTTACACCAACAACAATTGACGATAACAACTTCCCTAAACCTAAATACGTAACAGGCAAATAAATGTCTATGCAGATTAATTCAGTACAGGGTAGATTTTCTAGAGGGACATGATTTTTCTCAAATCTGTATGTTTACAAACATCACCCCCTAACCTACGAGTATACATTTCCGGTCCTAGGTTTAACGATATAATCAAAAAAGAGCGGAAGCTGCCAATGTACGTACACAATGCCGTTTGTTAAACAGGCACTCTTATAATGGTCTTATATAGTATACCGAAAAACCTCCTTCTCCTTTATTACCCCCTCTACCCCTACAACACTTAAAAACTACAACGCCACACCAGGCTATCAACGAGGCATCTGTACAAGTTGCGGAAGTGTTTTATACTGGGCCGATGAGAAGAAGAAGGATGAGATGGAGATTATGGTTGGTTGTGTTGATCCAGAATTTCTTCTCGACGGGGGATATGGGTTCGCGTTGGCAAATATAGCGGGGAATAATGTCTGGTGTAGGAATGAGATTGGGGGGGGGGGGGTTACGACAGATTATGTTGTGATGCGTGGGAGGAAATGGGTTGGGAATTCGGGGGGATGAGTGATGATGATGAAAAAAGGAAAGGGGAAATGGGGGGGGACAAAAAAAAGGAAAGGAAAAAAAGATGCATCAGCCGTGAATCGAACACGGGGCCCATCGATGGCAACGATGGATTTTACCACTAAACCACTGATGCTATTGGTTGTACACTGTGAGAAGCTCTCATTTGAGTATATGTCATGTAGGTGCTTTGCAAAAGGGCATTTTGTTAAGTACATATTATAGGCCATAATTTTACTTAAAAAATACCACGTTTAAGGCAGATAATTTAGTTTACAGGTTGGAAGGTAATGGTTTAGGCAATTGCAGGTGTTGAGGCTACTACCCCATGTTCAGACAGTATTTAGCACGCGGCGACCGAAATGCGACCTTTTCTGGGGATCCTTTGGAGAAGGGGACGGGGGGCTGTGCCTCTAGAGCATACCATAACCTGCCGGTTTTTTTTTTTAAAAAAAAAAGGAGAAGAGAAGAGGAAGAATGATCGTTGACGGCTCATGAAATATTCACCATCACAAAGATGGACTCTCAAGTCTTTTCCCCGACGCAATTCTCATACGGTCGCTTGTTGGGTCGATTTGTTGGCCAGATTTACACTCATAGGCTACAATTCTATACATTATTGCTCCGGTTCTTTGCAAGGGCTCCAATCATCCTCAACGGGGTCAAGCTATTTTGGCATTTCTTCACTCACCCCCCCATCGGTTCGTCCCGATCTCTGGGCATTGTTTCTTTGTATCGCGACGGGGCTCATATGGATATTCCTATTCAGAGATCCAGCGGTCTTCTTACGGTTCAAGCGACCGACGAGAAGGTACCGATGGGCAGTAGGTATGCGCGACAGCGGCATTAACCACGATACCGAGTATTCTGGTCCATGTCTGGGCCTTGTTGTCATCCCTAGGAAACAAGTATAATAAATACTCGTTCATCGGCGTTTTGGGTTCGCGGTAATAAGCCTTGTGTTCATGGTTCCAATATCGGCTCTCGTGTGGTGGATGGCTTGGAAATTCTTGTTTGGTGACGATGATGATGATGATGATGATGATGACGACGAGGATTTTCAGCCTACGATTAAGAGTTTCGGGGAGGGACGACGTCAAAGAGTGGGTTACTATGACCAAGTCGATCACGGAGACACACGTGAAGTTACAGATGGGTTTCTTCAGCGTGCGTATGAAGCGCAGAGATCGATCCCGCTAGTACCGGTACCGTCTCCGATTATACGGCCAACACAAGCCGTCACGATGCTTCCTGCAGGTGAAGAACGTGCATTAGCAGGAGAGCGCCAGAGGTCGGATCAGCAGCCCCTAAACAGGCAACAGTCTGATGTTCCCGAACATCCGCAATGCCAGACTATAGCCCGGTTCGAGTATATGTCGCAATCCCACTACGGCTTCATCTCCTGGTTCTCGTACCCTATGATTATCCTCATTCTAATGATCACAGCTACCATTCACTCAATGGCTGTTCTCGTATTGCGTTACGAAGATGGGCAATATAGGTTTAGGAATCCTCAATCGTAAGCTCATATGAATTCTGAAGAGGTTTTATATAAATTACTAATACTGACTCCTATCCCAACAGCACACTCAACCGGGGTCTCTATTTCCAATTAGGCAACTGTTTACTTTGTTTGTATATCCTGAAACATCGATGGCGTGCCTCCCTCTTTGAACACTTTTATATTTCATTACCCCGCCCTTGGGTAAAGAAGACGTCGATCTTCCCGTCATATAGAGGTTCGAAAAACACCTTTATAAACGAGGAGACGGGCGATATCACAACCTTTGACCCCACTCAACGTGTCTTATCATCATCATCGTTCCCATTCCCACCGCAGGGTCATCGAGGTCCATCGAGTACGGCGGCACGGGAATATATCGCTGCCTATAACGCGAATCCCGGGACCTGCACCACACTCTACGGCCATTCAGGCCGTGAGATGAAGTCTCAACTTCGATATCTCCCCACAATATGTCGGATCGGATTTCTCCTCGTCGCGTGTGGGATGGTATTGAAAGGGTATCTACACGTCAGACGATACCGCCCCCCAGTCTTGGATATAGAAAAGATTGCTCATCCCGATCTCACGGTAGATGATATGGAAATACTAACCAGGATTCGAGTTATGGGGGAAATATTGCGGTATTCGCAGATTTTCTTCGCTCATCCTTTCGTGTCGGTGGTTCCTTTTTTGATAGGAGCCAATATGTATCTTTTCTTCGCTGCGGCTTGGAGACATGCGTCGACGGATACGAAGCGGGATATTATCAAGGTCCTAAAACCGGGGTTGGTGGAGGGGTTGTTTGGACTTGAACAAGAGGGAAGGATTAGGTTGGATTAAAGGGTGCTACTATACTACCTGTTGATATATACCTACATATATATTGGATTGGATTTTAAGCTAAATATCACACAAGGATGAAATCACACTCCTCGGCCTTTTCAAACTCTTGGATTAATCCCGCATCCGCAATCCTCCCAACACCAATGCGTCTGACGACGGTAGTAATCCCCCCTTCTCCTCCTCCTCCTCCTCCTCCTCCTTTTTCTTCTTCTCTCCCTGCTACAGTTTCCAGAAATAAAACATCAAACACACGAGTCGAAGACTTGATCCAAACCCCCCGACGCAAATATCTCGTCGAAACATGCAAAGCAAACACGGCAACTCCGTAATCCGCACACAAAGACGATGGCCGTTGTTGTAACCGTTCAAACGAGCCCCAACCTGCAATAATCTCGGGTTTTTGAGAAGAACATATAGCGCGCCAATTGGATATAGTACTCATGGGGACCGGGACAGGTTCGTGTTCGTGTTCGTAAGCAGTAGCAGTTGATAAAGCTGCTTTTTTCTTCAGATTTTCTTCTTCCGACCATCTCAAAAATCCGCGGACATGGACTATTGTTATTCTTCCACGAATGTGTAGGCATGTGAAACATGTTTTATGGGGTCGAGGATTATTTGGGTCTGTGTTTGAGGAGGAGGAGGAGGGGGATATTCATATTCTGGTTTTGTGGGATGGTGTCTGTGATGTTGTTGTTGTGTAAGACATATCCCCGTGACTTGACAGGCTTTTTTCATATTCGTGTCCTTTTCTTTTTCTTTATTTGGCCAGCGTACGGGTGTGAGGAGTGATGCCCATGACTAAGAGGGTATGTTTGCGATTATTTCCATTTCCATTTCCGTGCTTTGATGTGTCTGTGTCTGTGTCTGTACCTCCCATAAAAGCCCATGATGGATATTGCAAAGCCATAATCCCGCAATATACACAACCCCTACCGTCGTCGCCATTGTCTCTATATCCTCTTTCGATGACATCAATATCCCCGCAACCTCTTTAGCCAAACCAGCTACGGCAAGGATCCGATCTTGCCGTGGTTTCGTGAGATGTTGCGAGGAATAAACTTGCATGGCAGAATACCAAAACTTCAGAATATCATTACCCCCCTCCTCATTATTATTATGATGATGATGATGATGATGAAAAGCCGTCTTCAAAGCATTAAAGCTTGAAATCCCCGAGCTGCGCTATATCGCTACTCAACCTAGGAGCTTCCTCCTTACATTCGAAAACCATTCCTTTTAGTAGGCGTGTATGTACCAAAGGATTCTCGTTACTAAGGAGCCATTCCTGCAATATCCATCCTCGGCGGAATAATATGCTCCCCCCGCACCTCGGTCATGTACTCCTCTATTGCGGGGATGCGTCGTTTGTATATGTAGAAATGACCGTCGATTATTCCGTTTTCATTTATCCCTGTAGGGAAGGCGGACGAGGTTTCCTGTTTCCCATGGTTGCGTATATCGCTGCAAAGCCAGACTGGGACTAGGATTGGTAAATGCGAGAGTGAATAGAGAATTCTGGTAATAATGCGCCATATTCGGCGCTTCTTTCCGCCAATCTGCCAGATCGTCGCCTGATTGGATTATGCAGAGGGAATCAATCCATATATATCTCGCTTCCAACTTCTCCGCAATCGTGAACGCGTCTTCGAATAGAGGGGGTAGTGAATCTTCAAACCCCCCTTTACCTTGTAAGCGATCGTGTAGATTGCTTGTTGTGGTTATACATTTACTTGTATTCTCGTTCCAACGATGTGTGAGGGTTATATATGCTGCTGATGATGATGATGAGGCTTGGATATCGGAATCGGAAAAGGTTGATGTTTGTCGGAGATATATTTCCCTTTTATTATTGTTTCGTCGGACGATTTCAATGACGCGCGTGGGAAGAAGAAGATGCGAAGATGAAGATGATGATGATGACGATTCCTCTCTCCTGCTGCATTTCTCATGAAACTCCTCACATTCCTCTATCCATTTCTTCGCCGTGGCAAAATAAGTAGGCGAGGTAGGATGGTCGCCTATATACCTCCCTTCCACATCATTTACTTTTCGCCGCGGGGGGATTCTTCGTCTGCGACGATGCGGATCCCGTGAGGACATGGGTTTCTGACTCCGCTGGAAACGATCGCCTAGTTCGAGGGATAATAATGATCGTGAAGAGGATGGGGATAAGGTCATGTGGATGTATATTTCTGGTTGGATCTCGGCTTTTCCTTTGAATACGTGGGTTTGGAAATATATTGGTTTTTCTACGTCTTCTATGGCGGATAGGAGGAATTTGCAGAAAGGACAGGAAGATTGGGACGAGGTTAGGACGGATGAGAGGGGGTAGCCTTTTCGTTTAGGTTTGTTTTTGTTATTTTGGGGGAGAAGGGATTGGATGTTGAAGTTTTGATAGTTGATGTATAGTTGTTCTTCTTTCTTCATGATCGTCGTGTTGTTGTTGTTCGGATTTAGCGATTGTGGCTAGGGATATTAGACTTTCGCTGCGGGTCAGCATTTGTTTTGTTGTGATATAGGTATGTATTTTTATATGAATAGTAAAAGAATGTCAAAACTTTGATGATGTATGTATTTATGTGGTTATGTAAGAGTTTGGAGATGGGAGAACAGGAATATAAAGGGAAAGAACTTCGGTCCCCGAAATCCTCCAATCGTCTAACTTACTACCATATTAAGTAAGATTGGAGACATTCTCATGCAGTTACCCATGTCTCCCTTGCCATTTTGCAACCCTGACAACGTCCTACAACTAGGTAGTCTCTCTTTTTAAGTAGAGGGTACTTTTTACGCATATAGATTTGTTACCTATTCATTAGTTCCCGCGAAAGGGAAAAGCACCTTTAAAACGGCAAAAAAAAAAACCCTTGAACATGGATTTAACGTTTGAGCGCTGGGCCCAGTTGATATTCCATCGTCTATATCTAGGATGCATTTTCTTTCATGGGGGGGGGGGGGGGGGGGGAAGGGACAGGAAAACGGAATGCATATAAAAAAATATTAATTATTGCGTTGTGGTTAAAAAAAATTTAACAAATGAAACAAAATA
>MU401491.1:23505-89836 GCA_022579005.1 Poronia punctata | reverse complement strand
CGCCCGCCGCCCCCCCCGCCCCCGCCCCGCCCCGCCGGCGCCCCCGCCCCCGCGGCCCGGGGCCCGCCCCCCCCCCCCCCCCCCCCCGGGACAGGAATACGGAATGCAGAGTCTAAAATAGTACTTCTTGCGTTGAGGTTAAAATAAAGTTTACCACTGAAACAATATAGGGGGAAGGCGCCCCACACTCACTACCTTACTTTACTCTCCGTGATTTAGGATTGGTAAAGGTACGACGTATGGCAGAGATTTGGGGCGTGCCGAAGTCCAATCATAGTTTGACAATTCCGAATACATGATCGTAGTTAAACGAGACCTACTCAGACGGCCAGAGTGGGTTCCATTCTTACCTATGCATGAGATCAATCCGCATCTCTCCCCTTTACACGTACCTACAGCACCTGGTCCTTAGATGTGAGGGGGAATATACTGAAGTGGTATAAGAACGACACCCAATGGAGATGCCACCAATTACCTATTTACCTACCGGACATACAATGTAGAACTTGACCTATTCACCAGCGCACTAATAGCCAAGTCATATTTAGCAAAATCGAATACGCATGGCTCAGTGATAATCTACCGTCATCTCCATACAGATGTCCCAGAATTCACTCGCCCAACCCGTACCACCCTCCTCGGGCAATTTCCCAGCCTCAACCAAATCACTTCTGAGATTGGTACAAATCCTACCCGTGCTGCCCTGGATCTGTTTGATGGCCTTGAGAGCGCGCTCTTCCGAACGACCGGCTATATATATACGCAGGCTTGTCTCTGATACAGCATTTTGGCCAGCTCATACCCGATGCCCGATGCCCGCCGCCGGTGATGAGGAAGACTTTGCCATCTAGAGAGGGCACGTCTGCCGCGGTGAATTGAGCGTTTGGAGGGAAGAACTGTGACCACTGAGCACCCATGACGCTTAGCTGGAGATTAAGGTAGATGACGAGACAGATGACTAGAGCGATTATTTTAGGATTTTGATAGATTGAAAAATATATAGAGTCACAGGGGTTTGTTCTACCTGTCCCTTCATCATTAAGACTACTTCCACCCAGTTTTGGATGAAGAGGTCTTTGTTGGTACTCGTAATTTAATCTAGACGGTACAATTTGTACCGGTAGACCGTAAAGGTGCATACGAGTAAACCTACCGCCAATGTTTTGATTCCTGTCAAAATGTAATAAGCCCTTGCTGGATTGAGTCAAAGCCAACGGTTTATACCTACATAAGACAATTGACCTTACTCCAAAGTGGGTTAAGATGTACAAGTATTATCTGATATTACAATTCACTTGCCATAGCCATAGCCATAGCCACGGATCCCGGAATGACCTGCCAAGCACCAGGGCCAGGGCTTTGGAATTGACTTGACAAATTAATTAGCCGTACCTGCCCTAGTCTAGACTACCTACCATTGTAAGGATTATACCTACCATTGGTTAGGGATTCCTACCTTCTACCTAATGTACTTAAAGTATCCTTGCCCACATAGTGAAAGCTGGGGGGACAGGTAGGTTAAGTAAGTAGGTTAGTTCGGTGTCTATATTCGCTGGCGCACCATCGCTGACAAAGGGTAACAAGTTTCCTGTCTTAACGCTGTCTTCCCGTGTTGGGGAAATCTTTATGTTCCCAACGTTAAGGCAATTAGAGCATTGAAACGTCACGGACGGAAACGTACATTTTCCCCCAAAACTGGAGCGGGCCTGGCCTCGGATATTTCTATAACGACCTACCTATGCCGCCGTTACAATATCAGCCAACAATGCGTTAAATCTCACTAGCTCTCTTCTTTAGCCGGACAAGACGTGACAATTATGTCTAACAATTAACACTCGCTTTCACTTTAGGTAACCAGAATCAGATAGTCGGCAACCTCTCTCCATCGTGAACAACACCAACTGCACATTTGATCTGGATCGGCTTCAAACTGTACGGCGTATTTCGATAAAGGACAACATTGGAACTATTCTCCCATCATTGCACAACTTAGTAGAAGCAGAGTACATACATCTTCAGGGTCACATAGACACGTGAGGAATCTCCGTACCTCACTTAGCCACGGTTCGTTATAGACTACTTGGGCGTTGAGACTAACTATTTTCAATCTACTCTCAAAGCGCACCTGGCGTGAGCCTCCTCCCGAGCTTAAGACACGTCAACGGCTCTATGATCATCGAAGCGTGGACCAATGACTTCAATTGTTCCAAATTCACGGCACAATGGAGCAACAGCGAGATTGCGTCACTATCTTGCAACGTAACCGGCAAAGAAATCTCCCCAGGGAGCGAACCGTCTCCGCCCGAGCCATCGCATCATGGCCTGTCCCAAGGGCGTCTTGGTCGGCGTATGGCTGGGTAGCGACATTGTTGGAATCGTCAATATCCTTGCCTTGGTGTGGCTTCTGCTTCGTTACCGTCGACGGCTAGATGAAACCAGCCGCGCCGGCACAGGCACGGGCACAACCTCAAGTTCTGAGAAAGACGTGATGCCACCGGATAATACAAGCGGGCTACGCAAGGCTAGTGCATCGCCGATTGTGCGTAAGGCCCCCCCATGGCGCTTTATACGAGATGATAGTTCCACCGACGGAGATGCCGGACCACCCCCATCGTAGAGATGCCTGTTTTTGCCGGCAGAAAAGCCCGACGATCATATCAGACGAAGTTACCAGCAAATTAATCAAGTCCGTCAAGGGGCCCAGAAAGAATGGAATAGAAGCACATTTATCTGTGATTGCATTGCACCCATTAGCAAGATATTCCCCGTCTAGTCCGTGCCAAAAAACCAGAACAAAGATATGGAAAACCAATCAGTTTTCAGAGTATTTTTATCCTCATAGTTTGAATCAGAAGTCGAACATTTGAAATAAAAATATATACTCATCATCAAACCAGGCAGGGGTTCGTGTAGGAGGGGTAGGACAGATAGGGAGAGAACTAACTTACCACGATAATGCCATAGAGACCACTGGAAACTTACAATATATCCCAAAGACGGGAAAGTTTCAAGTCAAGTTACCTGGAGAAGAGGCCATCGTCTCTTCCATGCAAGTTAACCTTAGGTAGACCTACCTTATTCATGCCAGAATCGTTAAATGCATGCGATTGCTAGACTGAGGATCAGAAATGGAAAAAACAGAAAGGTTGAAATTTCAAGTTCTGCAAAATCTCTGTTATAAATTAGGCTTGGCCGAATAGGTGGAGCGCATCTGTCAGGTATGTTATCTTATTGGTTCATTCGTTCTTGCTTTATTCGACCTTCTGTTTTGTACTGTTATTAGCACTGTACCCACCCCTCTTCATATTGGTCTGTGCGTTCATGGTGAGTCTACGAGTATTCGTAACATCGTGAGCGTGTTCGTCTCGGACTCTATGTATGTACATAGCGACAGAGAGTGAGTATGGATTTTCTACGTTAATCGAGACTCGTCACTCTTGTAAGTTATGTTAATGTAATCAACGCTCCCCCCCCTATTCTGAATTACCGTGTTCATTTGTAAGTGTCAATTCAGATAGATTTTCTTCCAGTATAATCTCGTATGAGTGATTAACATGTGGGTTCGCGACCCTCGCCTAATGAATATAGTTCATATGTGAGATATGGTCCTCCACTCTTCAATCGTTGGTTTTGACCACGAAGTGACCTTACTGAATGAACTGCAAAATAAAATAATCCCCGGCTTGTTCCGCAGCAACCCCCATCAGGACCTAAGTCTATCAATCTGGAGTTTTATTTCATCAAGATGAACAATGGCATTTATTAACCCCTTAATGCGCGAAAGAGTCGATGATCTCCTAGGAAAAACGCCTTCACAGTAGCAACGACGTCACTGACAGTCATGGCAATTACGACCAACGGGATCGATATCCCCAATCCAATACCAAAGGTATACTTGGCCATGTACGAGAGCGTCAGAGGATTCGGCCACTCGCTGAGTTCGACAGTGAAGAGCGTGGCGATGAAAGACATGGGGAGGAAGATGATGGTTACAATGGTAAACACAAGGACGGCCTGTCCTTGCTTCGATGTCGTGACGGCCTGATTGCGAGCAAACTTGGCCTCGAGGGCATTAGACTGCATCTGCTTAAGCTCTAGCAAGGATCGCAGGCTCGAGTGGGAATTTTCCGCCCGTCTACTCATCCGGTTGAGGTCTCTTTGTCGAGTATCGATGCGTCGTCCTAGGGCCCGCCATCGCATTTTCAACTGTGTCATGACAGCGCCGATGTCCTCTTCTTCCCTGTCTTGCAATTCCTCGGTGACGAGCGCCTCGAACTCTTGGAGGATGGACTTTTGTGTGCTCACGACATCTTCAACGATGTTGATCTCGTCACGTATGTCGTTCACCTCACTCAATATGGTCGTCTCTTCGCTAAGGTCTAAGAGCGCATCGAGGACATAATCATGGTCGCCGTCCTGATCCATCCGTGTCGGGATGCCGTGATGTTTGCGATTACTTCGTAACCAATTACTCGACCGGTGGGAGATTTGATAGAAATTTGCGAGCAGGCGATCCTGGCGGTCAACCACAGTCTTGATAGAGGATTCGAACAGATTCATGAATTTGTGAGTCTGGGAAACCCGAATAGAGTCAAGAATATTATAAGAGTGAGTGAGGATGAGTGTTGCTAGGTGATAGTTGGATGTAATATTTTGTTCGCCTTTGAGAGCGTCCAGAATGCTGTCCCGCACGTTCAACGGGTCGGTACTCGGTTGTTCCCAGCGTTCGGCAAAACAAGAGACCACCATATCTGTACCCTAGTCGTCAGTTGTCATGATCGCCAACATTTGGGATATAAAAGTACCTTTTCCAATCACCCAAAGCCACAACTGGTCCAACATCAATATTGTATGCTGTTTTCTATCAGACCTAGCTGTCACTTGGTCTGCGGCCCTCGCAGTGGTATCGACACGGTCGTTGTGATACTTGTCTAGATCTCTCCGGACGTGAAGAGGCCGGTCGCTCTCAAGGTAGCCTTGGATGAGTTGTGCATCTGGGGTAGCCGAAACAGGTCTTCCGTTCCGCCGTACTTGCGCCACAGTGGCCTCCATTTTGCGGTATCGGTCGAGCGTCTCATAATGGATAAATGGCACCTATAAAGTCAGCATAGACGGCTTCTCAGGGGATTGCTCAACTTACAAAAAGCACAATGCTCCCTGTCTTTGGCTTTAGGGGTGGCGTAGACACGCCAGTACCCGAGCTTGATCGAGAGTGAGTATTTCGTTGACAAACCGGTCTCATGGAATAACCCGACTCAAGTGACCCTTGTTGTTCTTGGTGCAGGCTTTCTATCACGGATCTAAAAGACTCGACATCTTGAAACCCTTCCTCGGCAAGCAATCTTGCGAATAAAGTCTGTGGCCGCGTCGGAATAAAGCGTCAACGAGTTATCTCGGGAACTTACCTCGACCCAGTGGACCTAAATAGTGTTAAGTTGGATTCGTCGAGCTTTATGAGTTTCTTGGTAGAGACTTTGACGTACATTGTTTGCCGGAAGGTGAATCCATCTCACATCCGGTCGATACTTGACATTCCTTGGCGAGATTGGGACTTTTGGCTTATACATATACTCGTCCAACCCGTACAGAAGATCCCAAACCGAATGGCTGGGGCGGAGCCGCTTTTCCCGAAATTCTCCAAAGTCGACAATCATAGCTTCAAAACTCTTACAAGCTGCTGCCTTGGAAGCTGAAAGCCGGTGAGACACGGAGGTTGGGGACAAGAGCTGGGCAACATCCTTGCGCTTAATCAGGGCTGCGCAAATCATCGGTGTCCGATTGAAACTATCCTTGATATCCAATATAACAGATGGCTGTGCTAAGAGGACCTCCACGACGTCGAAGTGTCCATTCGTGGCAGCCAAATGCAATGGTGTCATCCCGTTGGACAATTGTGCATTGACCGAGACTCCTGCTTCGAGCAGACGTATTAAAATTTGCACATGGCCTCCTCGCGCTACGGAGTGGATTGGCCTCCATCCTCCGTCAGCGGCCACGTTAGGATCAGCGCCATAGTTCAGCAAGACTTCGACGACAGAAGGGTGGTTCTTTTCGGCCGCGAGGTACACGATTGTCTGCCCTCGAGTTTTCTTTGCCGAGATGTCGGCTCTCTGTCCCAACTCTCCGCTCAGAAACATCTCGACAAGTTGTGCGTGCCCAATTGAAGCAGCCTTGAGCAGAGCTGTCTGCCCGGAGTGATCACGCGCTTCCATGTTGGCTCCATACTGGATTAACATTTTAAATATGCTTGGGGTGCATTTGGTAGCCCTCTGAGCGACCGAGTATATAAGAGGTGTCCTTCCTTCCTTATCACACGTATTGGGGTCGGCACCAGCCTCTAGCAAGTCTTTGACGATATACTCAAAACCCCTCAGGCAGGCGATGAATAAAGCGGTAACCCCGTCTTTGGGACGATACCAATCATGTTCGGCACCACGACGAAATAGCTCGGTGACCATGGCCTGCCGCCCGCCCTCGACTGCCTTGAACAAGGCTGGCACCTCCCCCGACCTTACAGCATGGACGTTGGCGCCCCATTCAAGAAGCAGCTGAAAGACGGGCCAGCTACCTTTACCTGCAGCCTTCTGAAGGGCGTGTCGTAAAGCGTCGATGTCCTGGGGTGACTCCCAAGCCGGCAGTTCAGAATAGGCATTTCGAAGCGCCGCCTCATTCCCTCTCGCGGCCGCTGCGATTAACCGCAGATGAGCTTGTTTGGGGAGTACGTAAAGATCGTCGGAGCTTTGCGAAGCCGCCATAATCACATTCCTTCTTCTAGCCGACTCGACAAGCTTTCCGAGTGGACTTGATGATAATGGCTTTGAGTCTATATGGGTAGCAGCGCTGTTGTCGGTATGGTCCGAAGACTGCGGATGAACCTAACTATTGAGACATCTGCAATAAACGTGCATGGCGAAGAATCAAAACGGGCTGACCCGCTATCTGGTGTACGTTGCTGTAAGTGAAACTGTACCTACTCGCAAGGTAGATAAGGAGGAAGTGCATTGGGCATTTGCGGCTGAGATCTATTATGTTAACACATCCATACTACCCAATACCTGCTGCCTTAGGTAATGGTACCTACCTACTGTACCAAATACCCAAAAGAGGTCCAAGTATGATTGAGCGGGGTATATGAACAATTGCCGATTACGCATCCTGAGCAGCTTATCAAATCACTCGGGGAGTCTAATCTGGTTGGTTCACTTCTGACCGCCAGAGCTGGAGCAGAGAAGATGCTTGGGGGCCAGGAATCTTGAGCGTCTGCATATGTACAATACCTATTCTGAAAGAAGCCGCTTCATCTCGAGATCGAAGGTTCAGGAGCGGCAGGGGCGACACGGATGTTGATTTACGGAATATGGAGATAATAGCCCTGTAACTGTTTGATAATTTCATTACGCTTCACGAGCTGAAAGGGCAATGAAGCATTGGAGTTGCTACCTCTAATATGTGTGGAATCAAGGAAATACCTACTCGTAGGGAACCAGTAGAGCCAAGGATTCAGGACAGTTTCAAGACAGTTCTTGGCGTCGGGCAACAAAAGCTTGATTATAATGGGTATGGCATTTTATCTGTCAGGAGCAGAACGCAAGATGTTCGGACTTGGCTAAGAAAACCGTTGGGTAGATCCGTTCTACTTTATCAGGGTCGGAGTACTTAAGTAACCACCCGACCACAGCCGGCAGCGCCTGGCATTGCATTACAGTAGATCCACATGTATGTACCTATTGGGTAGGGGTAGATATATACGTGTACAACGTAACTTGAAATTGTCTCTAGACCCATCTCATGTATACATACCCAGTATCTATGAATTGGAGTTCAAGTCGGAAACTAGATATTAATAATAATAAAAGAATGCATCAACAAAGATAAAAATCCCTGGGCCTGGGCGCTTCTCGTATCAGGCAATGGAAGGACGGGCTAAAAAGAAGTGGCATCGCTCAAGGCAGAAAGAGGAGCATGACCCGACAGTTCTACGGGGCGGACCGCACCGGCACCGCCACGAGTCACGACGGGACTGGGTGAGGGGTGGCTAAAAATCAGCATAAACTTGTTCCTGACATTGCATTCGTACGTTTCAGTCCCAAAAATATAGCCAGCCACTTTTCTTGCTGAGGTGAGTAGACGTTGCCCCTAGACGGGACGAATTGATAGCAATTACATATACCAAGATCAGACGCGGATGATGCAGCAGTGCGTATTGCGTTGGAAAATATCTGATATCTTGCATAGCAGCGGCTTGTCAACGAGGTGATCAAACTTTTCTATCACAGCAGAAAGGGCGAGACTTGGATGCGATTAGATGAATAGGTAGGCTACCCTCGGTGGCATTTGCTCAATAGTAAAGACCAACTTTGATGTCATCATGATCATCAGATTCAAGTCTTGACAATTCTTTACCACTCGTAAAACTGTAGGTATAGGGTTGAAAAGGGCATGAGAAAAAACAATAACATCTAGGTACAGTATCAGTCAACGATGAACAACACAAGAATCTACAGTGCAAGGAAGAAGCGTCGGTATAGATGGGAATAAAGTATCATTGCCATAAGCATGATCCAAAGTGCGGCCAAAGGCATATAGTGACTCCACACAATGCAAACCTGTCTCTAAGGAGGAGAGAAAACAAAACCCCCAAAGAGAGATGCTCATCGGAATGTTATCCGGTCTAGCCCTTCTCTCATCTGATATTTCCAAGTTTTTACGTTTGATATCCAAGTCAAGATCAAGCGCAGGCAAAGGTACGTACCAAAGGAACATGAAAGGTTTGTCCTTAAAAACAATACATATATTTCCTTTCACGCCGCTGCAGGCCTGAGCATTTCTTCCCTTCTATTCATTTTTCTTGTGCACCTTTCCTTTCCCTTCATTTAACCCCCATCCACCCAATCGGCGACCCCCTGGTTGCGCAACATTGCATGGATTAGCAGCTTGTTCTCCTGCACTCATCCGCGGCAACATACCGACTTATTTCACAACATCTATCCATCCTGTTTCTCTTTCAGTCATTTTCCCCAGTGCTGTAGTGACACAGTCAGGCGTGCGCACTAAGTTGCGCTCTTGACAAGCAGAAGCAACGCTTTGTATGCTTGGTGAATCATCACACGTTTGCAATCCAGCTTTGTCCCTGCCGACCTGCCATTCAACTGAGACACAGATCAACTCTATTTATTCAGCAACCTTCACCAATCAACATCAAACTTAGATAAAGTTGTCGTTTGCGCTCGGACCTCATCGCGATCAGAGATTTTGATGCTGTGTAACTGCCGCTGAGGAAGGAACCTGTTACCACAAACCCCACATCAGTTGTAAGTTCATAAAAGCAGGCGGTCGCTGCTTCTTCTTACCAGTATCACACATTTCTGCACCTACTTGGTTCACCGCCACGTTCAGTTTTATTTTATCTTTACATCGCCGACTTTTATACTCATGAACCATGATTGAGGTGTGTTGTTTCACTATACTCATGGTCAGTATTGCTGACTGTTTTCACTATATAGGATTCATGTCACCCATCATTTGATATATAATATCAACTTCACGGAAGCCGACTTCCCCTTGTTTACTTTATCCTCTCCGCTTGTCAACCACTCATCACTCCCATAGAGCCTCGTGTGGTTGCGAGCGGGAGTCTCAACAATATGGCGAGACGAGGTGCAAAGCCCAAGGCCAATGCGGTCCCGGTGAGAGGTGGATGGGTGCTGCCGCATGGCATGGGCGTCCAGACCGCCGCGCAAGCAGAATCGGCAACCCAGGCTGCCACCGGCACAGCGAGGGCAACACGGTCTTCCACCAGAAATGCTCAGGAGGGATCGCACATGGTGGATCCTGAGCACTTGCGGCGTCAGAGTCCGGCAAAAGCCCCGCCTAAGATATCATGCATGAAGAGATTTGATGATGTAGACAGGAGAGAAGGCCGAAAACGTAAATTCGAAGTCACTGATGCTCTTGAAGAAGAAGCTGATGAGGTCGCCCGGCAGCTTGAGCAGGAGGTCGAGGCTTCAATTGAGAACAACAAGGGTGGTGCTCGGGCAAAAAAGCAGAAGCTAGAGGTGCCAAATCAGGCGGAACCTTTGAGACGTTCTGCCCGTGTGCGAGCTCGGCTTGAGGAGGAAGTAGAGCATGTGCCGGAACAATCACATGCAGGTGAATCACAGCCAGAGGAATTAAAGCCGCAGCCACAGGAGTCAAAGCAAGAAGAAGTGCAGCCCGAGGAAGCGCAGCCAGCGGTAGCGAGACCGGAGGAAGCCAAGCCGGAGGAAGCCCCAACTGAGGAATCCCAACCTGAAGAATCATTACCAAAGCCAGCAAGACGAGGACGCAAACGAGTAAAGACTGAAGACAGTTCTCATGAAACCGGTCAATCAAAGCCTCCTAGGCAAAGACGCAAACGCGTCAAGGTTGTGGGAAAGGTAGATGAAGACCAGCCAGAAAAGCCTAAGCGCATACCTCGCAAGACCAAAGATAACCCGTATGGGTTAATGCCAGGAAAAAGCCCTTTCCCGGAATGGGAGGCTCCTAGCGCTGAGCAATGCGAAGTCGTCTATCGAATTCTCGCAGACATGCACGATGATGTGCAGCCACAATCGCCTGAGGTGATCCCCGCACCGTCACTAGAAGTAACAGGATGCGGAGAGGTTCCTTTCGTCTTGGAAGCCCTAATCAGAACTCTTCTCAGTGGCGCTGTAACCTTTGCTGGTGCAGCCAAGATGCTGAAAGGTATCGTCAGCAAGTACGGAGTCTTAGAAGACGGAGTTGCGAAGGGTAGCATCGACTGGAACAAAGTCCGGCTGTCTCCCATTGAAGACCTAATAGAAGCTATCCATGAGGGTGGACTGGCCTCAATAAAGGCAAAGGCCATCAAAGGGATTCTTGACATGGTGCGCCAGGAAAATCTCGACAGGCGAGCAGCGTATCTGGCCGAGAGAGAAACTGGTGTGCCTGCCGACGTCTACGGTGCAGCTGAGAAGAGCGAGAGTCAGAAGGACCTCGAGATTCTGAAAGCAGATCAGGAAATATTATCCCTTGATCACATGCGAGGACTATCTGCTGACGATGCCATGCGTGAATTCACCAAGTACCCTGGAATTGGTGTCAAGACAGCTGCGTGTGTCATCTTGTTCTGCCTGCAGATACCCTGCTTTGCAGTCGACACTCATGTTCACCGGTTTTCAAAATGGCTGGGCTGGACTCCGCCCAAAGCGGACGAGAATGACACGTTTTGTCACCTGGAGGTCCGATGCCCAGACCATCTCAAGTACGGTCTTCATCAGCTTTTTATTCGTCATGGCCAGACTTGTAGCAGATGCAAGGCATCTACTGCAGAGGGAACAAAGGAGTGGGACTCCACGGTATGCCCGCTCGAGCACCTCCTCACGCGGGCTAAGAAGATGGCAAAAATCCCAAAGGGACCAAAGAAGAAGGCAGGCGACACCAAGGCCGAAGGCACCAAGGCTGAAGATAACGACGGGATCAAAGACGAAGGCGAAGACGACATTGAAGCCCAGAGCGACCTGGAGGATGAATCCAAAAGCGATGTTGATACCGACACAAAGGTCGAAACTCATAATGATATAAAAAATGATGTCGATAATGATGTCCAGGACAAAGTCGAGAATGCCATCAAGGATGAGGACCAAAGTGAAATCAGGGAAGAAATCAAGAACGAGATCATTGAGGGTATCAACAACTCGGATTTGTCAGAAGGTTTCGAAGTTGATAAGGCCAACCTTGTGGACGACATCAAGAAGGAAGACAAGACGCAGATTGGTCAAGTGAAGAACGAAATCACCGAGGATGGGAATGATACCTCAGACTCGGCGCTCCCTGACGATGATAAGGCCAACTTTGAGATCGAGACCAAGAACAAGACCAAGAACGATATCAAGAATGAGATCACGAACGAGATCAAGGACGAGACCAAGGACGAGATCACGAACGAGATCACGAACGGGACCAAAAATGACACCAAGAATGAGACCAATAACGAAGACAAGACTGGATTTAAGGAAGAAATTAAGGAGGAAATCAACCAGGACGAAAGAGCGCTCTGATGTTGATAAGAGCAATCTCAATAATGGGACATTTTGCTATTTAACGTTGATATCCCGATGTCAACATCTTGCTGGCATATTCGGAGGACTACGAGTATGGGAGGACAACATTTGCTATTTGATATGCGCATGCACACTGATGAACATCACCTTCATGGTGGTAACGGCACCGATCCTTGTTGTTTCGGTGGCTGTATACTGTGCACACGCATGAATGCAGACGTAGGTAGTTGGTCTAAACCTGCTTGCCTGTGATTAGGGAAACAAAGTACCAATCACAGCAATGGATTGGCAGATTAGAGATCTTGTTGTCCTGTAGACAGTAGATGTGCTTCAGCTACTTCCTGAGGGCTGGAGGCACAAGATAGTAAACATCTAGCCTTAGCTATCAAACAATAATTTGCAAAATACGCATTATCTGATTCATACTGGCGTATAATGGTGATTTCTTAGCTATAAAAACATTAAATGTGAATCCAAGGGACTAACAAGAACAGGAATACCTTGCTCCCGTCACTTGGTCCAACCGAAAATAACTGTTCCAGGGGTCTAATTTAAGCACCTTGAGATTTGACATCTTAAAAGGAACAGTTGGCAAAGTCTGGCCGGCCTTGGCCGGACAGCTGCAAGCACTTAAACAGCCATTCTGTCGAGAAGTGGGGAACGGGTAGGATACCTAGCGCGGTACCTAACCTACTAGGTAGACACGCCCACGTCGCGTGTGCCGGATTGAACTAACCTGACCTACTAACCTTTGTAGATCGTCGGCTTCAATTAAAGATGCAAAAAAGGAACAAAAGTTGACATCACACAACGTACCCTTGAGGCCTTTCAGAGGTCAACGACCGCACGGTCTGTTCAAATCTCATTTACCATTATTTGGTCTCTATCTCTACTGGTAATTAGTAGACCCGCATATTTTCTTTATCTATATTATATTGGTTATCTGGCGTTCTAAGTTCCTCCCTACCGAGTCTAAAGCGGGTTGCCCCGTTGCCTTACCAGAGCTACCTCTCTATATGACCCTTCCGAAGACCCTTCCGGCTTATTAGACTTTCCGGGGTTGTTTACATGTACAACGTACATTGTCTCGGCAGGGCCTAGTGATACCTTCCTCCAGGAACCAGAACATAATCCCCTACCAGCATCAAACTCTCGTACTCGTACATGCGCAACTCGAGCCAACTTTCATTCGACTCTTTGCCAACAAACTCCTCCGTCCTAGCCGGCCCCGATGACCGGCAGCCTCCAATACCGGTTGCCATAAGCTTCTTTTCTCCTTGCTATTGCTCCCCGATCAAGTCCAGCGACATGCCCATATCGAGCCACCATGGCTGCCGGAGTACACAATGTGTTGGATTCGGGCTTCGCAAAGCTTCGAGAAATCCCCGCCGAGGTGCATCTCTTCTGCCCGAGACTCTCCGACGATGACAATGAAGTATACGAAGACTTCGACGCCGAGACTTCCATAAGTCGCCAGGAGAAGGAAAAGAGGATTGAAGATGGCCAGGCACGACTAGATCTGATGTACAATTGCTCGTTGATATTGGGCCTCGACCGGGAAGATGCAGGCTCTCACCGTCCGGAATTCGATTCTCGATGTGACAGCTGCTTGCGAAGCTGCCCAAGCTGTGTTCGCAACTGGCATAAGGGTCGCGCTCAATTCGTCAAAGATATCACCAAGTGAGTTGTAGTCAAGGTACCGGGTGAATACAAATAGCTACCTATTGGGCTAACGGTAGATGAAAAGCATATACAACGACGAAGTGGTCGAACAAATGACGGATCGTTTAAACCAGTTCGACTTTGCGCGAATCACCCAAGGCCTCGTGGCCGCCGAAGAGTTCATCGTACAGCACAATAACATTGTGTCGCAGAGCACCTTTGTAAAAGAAGGGCAAGCCGACCTCCTGGTTTCCATCTACGAGTCGCTATGCTGTATAGCCTACCTGAGCACGCCAGAAAACCGCAAGCACTTCAATTTCGTCTTCACTACCATCCAGCAACGAAAACCGTTGAAGCTAGACGAGATCCTTCCCACCATGACCATCTTCCTTTTCGACGAAGATCAGACTCGCAGAGACTTTGCCATCCAGACATTTGGACAGAAGCCTACCGTGGACAAGTCGGACTTTGAATGGGCGATCCAAGGGAGCTTCAAGGATGCACTGTTGAAAGCCAATAGCAAAAGCACCGATGCGCAGACTTTGCAGCGTATCTGGCAAGGCTTTCTTTACATCCTCGACGTGCTCGAGGAGGACTCCATCATGGATTGCCTGCGAGGCATGGACGTGCAGCCCACGATCTATGATTTGATGATATCCCAGATGCCACAGCTGAGGGATGCGCCTTCGCTGAAAGCGGTGCTCAAGGTCTTTTGTGCCCTCATAGTCAAGTCTCCTAAAGCCTTTTGGGACGCCTATAGGCAATATTCACCGCCTGCTATCCTCGAGCAGATCATCAGGAGCCCTGCCTTCCGACCGCTGCTTTTGCAGTCTGGTGGCCTTGATATGACATCCGAAGGTCCTGCAGCCACATCATGGGTGAAACCTTTGATAGATTCGATATCACCGAATCAGAAAACCGATGTCTGCGACAAGCTGGTCCATCATCTTCTTGGCGACTTTGCCAATGATGCTAACATGTCGACAGATGGCAAGTTTGCGTGCTATCGTGGTGCCATGGAAGCCCTTTCGTCCTCACTTGCCGGGTTTGTTTCTCCTAGGTATAGGCTTCACGCGGGTTCGTCGACGATTCATACGAACGCCCTTTTAAACCTCACTTTGAGATACAAGGACCTCATCGCACAACTAGCGCAACTGCCAACTTCAGATCCTCGACAAGAATCAGTAGCCAAGGCAGCGTTGGCGGTGATTGGATGCGCTTTGGCACTCGACTCTAGGATAACCTTTGAGGAGTCCAACGCAATCCAGGAGAACGATGACCTTGTCCAACGCGAGGTGAAGAGGGACTCCTCCGGCCTTTGGGATGCTTTCCTAGACGTGCTCCAGCCCGGCGCTCATGGGCTCGCCAGAACGATGCTTCTAGCCTTCGTCCCTCTTATTACCGTCGAGATTTTCCGTCCCTCGAAACATGAGAAACTGTCACGGATCAAGCTGGAGTTCAACACGGAGTTTCAGAAAACTACAGAGGTTATTGGACGCGTGGTAGAGCGTCTAGAGGACTTCAGTCAGACAGCTATAAGACAGCTGTGCCTAGAACCTGCCACCATGCATCCTATCATTGCAACGCTTGTTTATGGCGAAGAACCCATAAACCAAGCGGGCGCATCCTTCATCAAGGCTATCACGGGCCAGGATCGGCGGTCAGATGCAGTCCAGAAGCTTCTTGAGATGCACTTTGGTCCAACACTTTCGGCCTATACGAGGGTTGTCGACGAGATCACGATGCAAAAGTCGCTCTGGTCGTCACAGACCAACATTCTTCGCTATTCGCGAGACATCCTGGACGGCCTATGCGGCCCACTGTCCGGTATTCTGAGATCTAGGGAACTGAATATGGGCGAACAGGATATACTCCGAAATTGGTGGTCTTCGCAATGGGCGTTTGTAGAAAATGCCTTGAATCAGACGGAGGCCTGGAGTCGGAAGATCGACATGGACACGATGAAGAACTTGTGCCGAGAGGTCATGGAGCATGCCGACGCTCTGTTGGCCCAAGACGGACTCCTATCGACAGCACTAGCCTCGAAATCCACCGATGCCTCTGCAGGCGGCGACGGAGAAGAGGCTAAGAAGCCGATGAAAAACCTCTTGGAGAAGCCACGAGTACACTGCATGGGTCTCTGCAAGATGCTGCGACTCAAGGATCTTTACCTCGTCAGTGTCATCGTCAACGTGTTGGGGAAGCTGCTGAAACGACTACGTGAATATGGCATGGAGGTGCCCGATCAGCCGTTGACGTTTATTAAAAATACCTGCATAAAGAACGAAAATGGTCGTTACAAGATGATGACGAACATGAACGAGAGGCAACGTGCAGAACTGATTAAAGCCCTGGGCGAGGAGGACAACCAGGACGATATACAAATCGTGTCCATCAAAAAGGTTGAGGGAGTGAAGAAGCAGACCAGTCTCGATGCTTGGTCTAAGGGCGGAAGCGAGACCTCGAGCGTGTCGTCAGGGCCAAGGACGGGTGTCAAGTCGGCCAAGGGGGACGTGAGCGAGTTGCTCAAGGCGTCGTCTTCTGAAAAGAACCGTTCCCTCATAGACGAGATGAGAGCCCGTCAAACTCCTGCGAAGAGCGTCACCAAAGGTCTTCCTAAAGCGCCACCTGTCGCTTCTATCGAATCGATCAGAGCGAAGCGGGCACGAGAGGCTGAAGAGAAGCGTAAACGGGATGCCGATGCTATCGCCAGAGCCAAGGCACTGCGGGCGCCCAAACAACTGGTAGCGGGCGAGGGATCTGGGCTCCAGGGCCTCTCGGGCATCCAAGGCAAAGACTTGTCGGCGACGCGGAAGAGCGAGATCATGGTCAATTCGTCTTCTGAAGGGGAAGACGACTCGGACGACGACGAGGACTTTTTGAAGCGTACAAACACTGCGCCGAGGCGAAACGACGACGCGCAGAGTCGGATACAGTCTATGAAAGCGGGCGTCAGAGGTCCGGTAAAGAAGATGAAGCTGCAGCGATCTGCCAAAGATATGCGAGCCCGGCTCATCCCTCCTATGGACGTCCTACATCAAGCCATCCTCGAGTGGGACATCTTCCACGAAGGGAGCGACCCACCCAACGGCATACCATGTACACGGGTAGCTGCATCGTACGATGATCCGCGGCAGTACAAGGAAACCTTTCTTCCGCTGCTGATCAACGAGGCGTGGAGATCGTTTGTGACGGCCAAGGACGAGGCGACATCGAAGCCGTTCGAGACTAAAGTGATCAATCGGATGAATGTGGACAAGTTCATCGAAGTCAGCACCTCTATGCCGATAGATAAAAGCAAGGATCGATACCTCTCCGAAGGTGACATCGTCTTGTTTTCGCATGCGGCAAATCCTCTCGAGGCCAAGGACGAACTGCACTGCCTCGCTCGAATCTGGCGGATCCAGTTCAAGAACGGCAGTCTTGAAGTGCAGTATCGGCTAAGTAGCCGTGCGGGACCGATGTTGTCGACTCTGATGCCCCAGGCCGAGTTTTATGCGGTGAAAATCACCAACATGATTACGATTGAGCGTGAATACGCATCTTTGGAGAGTTTGCAATACTATGATCTTGCACCCGAGATCTTGGAGGCCAAGCCATCTCCAAAGTTAAATTTTGGTGAAGAAGCTGTAAAGAACGTCATGAAGAATTACCACTTGAATCCGGGCCAGGCCAAGGCCATATTGAACGCCAAGGAAAACGATGCCTTTACACTTGTACAGGGGTATGTGCCTTTTATGCTTCTTCACCTACTTGCGTCGGTTCGACCTTTTGTTGACTAATATATACTATAGACCCCCTGGAACTGGAAAAACAAAGACCATCGTTGCCATGGTAGGCGCGCTCATGGGCGGAACCCAGTCGGGGTCTTCTTCTACTGGCGTTGCCATCAAACGACCTGATGGCCTGGGACCTGCAGCCAACAAGGGCACGACGAAGAAGCTCTTGGTGTGCGCTCCCAGTAACGCGGCCGTCGACGAGTTGGTCCTACGTTTAAAGGCAGGAGTGAAATCGATGAGCGGCAACTTTCATAAGATCAATGTTCTGCGACTCGGACGCAGCGATGCTATCAACGCAGCGGTCCGAGACGTCACCTTGGACGAGCTAGTCAAAGCCCGTGTCGAGGGGACTGATAAGGACAAGGCTGGGCCGAGCTCGCGGGAACTGATGCATCAGGAGGCTGGCAAGATCAAGGCCGAGTTGGCTGAACTTCGGCCTCAGCTCGAATCTGCGCGGGCGACTGGAGACCGGGCGGAAACAAACAGACTCCAACGCAAGTTCGACGAGTACAAACGTCGCCAAGCCCAGATCGGGGCCAAAATCGACGCCGACAAGGATAGCGGCAACACTGCTGCGCGAGAAAACGAGATCCGCCGTCGACAAATCCAACAGGAGATTCTGGACTCGGCCCAGGTACTGTGCGCCACACTGAGCGGCAGTGGCCACGAAATGTTCAAAAACTTGGCGGTCGAGTTCGAGACGGTCATCATCGACGAGGCGGCCCAGTGTGTTGAGCTCAGCGCGCTGATCCCGCTCAAGTACGGCTGTTCCAAGTGTATCCTGGTCGGTGACCCTAAACAGTTGCCACCCACGGTTCTTTCCCAGTCGGCGGCCCGGTACGGCTACGACCAGAGTCTCTTCGTCCGTATGCAGCAGAATTGGCCCGACGAGATCCACCTCTTGGATACGCAGTACCGTATGCATCCTGAAATCAGTTACTTCCCCAGCCAGGAATTCTACGAGCGCCGACTCCTCAACGGTGGTGATATGGCCAGTCTCCGCCATCAGCCGTGGCACCAGAGCGAGCTGCTCGGTCCTTATCGCTTCTTCGACGTCAAGGGTATACAAGAAAAGGGGCGACGAGGCCAGTCACTCGTCAACTTGGAAGAACTCAAAGTTGCAATGCAGCTTTACGAAAGATTCTCGCTCGACTATCCCAAGGTTGATCTCAAGGGCAAGATCGGTATCATCACCCCATACAAGGCACAGCTATTCGAGCTCCGCGACCAGTTTTCCCGCCGGTACGGAGATAAGATCACCGAGTTTATCGAGTTTAACACGACGGATGCCTTCCAGGGTCGAGAGTGCGAAGTCATTATATTCTCTTGCGTCCGTGCTAGTTCCACGGGCGGTATTGGTTTCATGACGGATATTCGACGTATGAACGTCGGTCTCACTCGTGCAAAGTCGTCCCTCTGGATCCTGGGCGACTCGCGAGCACTTTGCCAGGGCGAGTTCTGGAACAAGCTGATCGTAGACGCCAAGGCCCGCGATCGTTACACTACCGGAGACGTTCTCGGCATGCTCAGAAAGCCAGGCGTCAAGCTATCTCGCCCGCCTCCCAATGTCCCGGCGCAACTGCCACGGTCCTCGCCACCACCGGTTGAGCAGACATGGTCTCGGCCCACAAGCACAGGTCAAGTAGAAGATGTCATTATGGAAGACACACCCCCTTTCAGACCAGCGACATCTAAAAAGCATAAAACGCCCCAGCTACCCGAAACGTACACGCTTATTGAGCGGAATCGTCCTATGGGTAGCCCCAACCCGGGTTTCGGCGGTCTCAACGAACGTGGCGAGCCAGCCATGGTACGACCGCCTTCATCCGATCGTCCTGTCATTCACGAATCTGGGCTCAAACGCCACAGGGACGACTTGGACCCGGGCAAACCCGCCAAGAAGGTAGGTCACTTCCAACTGACTCTACATAACTAGACTAGATATTATGACTGACACAGGCATTTATAGTTGGCGAAAGAGAATACTCCTTTTGGACCGTCGGGACCAAGTGGCAGACTTCCACCTACTGGTCCTCGAATGAAGCCGAGACCACAAGATCCTACGGCCATGGCTGTTTTAGGAATACCGCCTACTTCCTCTACTTCGTCTGGCTCGGGCAGGGCACCTCCGTCTGGCCCATCCAACGCACCCAAGGTTTGTCACCCTTGTATACTCATCTCATTTCAATATTTGACAAGTAAAGCTGACAAAGAATATCAAGTCACGTCCCGCTCCTAGACCACCTATGCCAATGCCAGCGAAGAAGAAGAATTCTTCCGACCCTTTTATCAAGCGTAAACCAAACAAACCTCGATAAAATGTGCATAAAGCATAAACAGAAAAAACTTTGCGTTGTTTTTTTTTTCTTTCTTTTGCAGATACCTTACATAAATCCGATAAGCATAAAGCATGGGCTGGGGAAGGAAAAAAAGAAACAAATACATTTTTTTTTCTTTCTTCGGCGTTCTAGGTCTAGGGCATTAAGAAAGAGAAAAAAAGAGCGGCTTGTTATTGTTGTTGTTGTTGTTGTTGTTGTTGCATAATCGGTCTAGGTTTGGTCAGTCGGTCGGTCGGCTCGGTTCGGTTCGGTTCTTACTCTCTTATGTGGGACATTTTATAACTGGCGTTATTCGGGCGGGGAAACAGTTTGTTGTTTGTCTACTCGTATAAGGGAAAGGTAGAGACAAGACAGACAGACAGACAGACAGACAGACAGATTCGGGCTGCATGCACACAGAGATGGGCAGGGACACATAGGTTAGGTTAGGTTAGGTTAGGTAGGGAGGTAGTCTAGTCCCGTCGTTGCTAGGTACTTACTTACCATACGTATATAACCGTTACTTTAATTCGAGCTTGGGGGCATTTGAGTGATATCGTGCTAATATGGGGGGAGATGGGTAACTTTGTTATGGACGAAAGGGTATCCGTCTATTCCTTTCCATCTGTGTCTATAGTTTCGTGGACACACATAGATAAAGAGATAAATCCGACGGGAAGATTTTGTTGTTGTTCGTTCCTTTTCTTTTCACGGCAAACTCATTGGGTCTTATCCACGCTTATAACAAACTGTAATTATTATTATATTTCCTAGGGATATGCTGATATGATATTAAATAATACGGTTAATTACTCCCCTTCCCCTTCCCCTCCCCCTCTAACAGTCCCATTCCCCGAACTTTCACTTTCACTTTCCCTTCTTACTACGGGGGGACGCTGCTGTTGTTGTTGTTGTCGTCTCATCCTCCTCCTCATCCTCCTCGGTGATGATTCGTTCAATAATCGACTATGTTCTTGTAAGAGGATATTCATGTTTTCGACTAGGACTGGTATGGTTTGTTCTAATCGACGGAGACGTCGGAGTTCGTGGGTGCGTTCTTGGAAGAGGTGGGTTAGGATTTTGTCGGTGTTGGTGTTGGTGTTGAGGTTGAGGTTGAGGTTAGAGTGGGGGGAGGATGGGTATGAGTCCGTTTTGGGGGATGGGGAGAGGGGGAGGGAAAAGGAAGGGATTTGGGCTGGGGGTGGAAAGGGGGAGAGACATGACGATGAGGAGGAAGATGTAGATGTGGATGGGGGTGATTCCTGGTGATGATGGGGATGATGTTGGTGATGGTGATGGTGGTGCAGGGGATGGAGATGAGTTGAAGGTAAAGAGTCTAGAAAAGGAGGAAAAGGAGATGTCTCTTTTCCTTTTCCTTTTTCTTTTTTCGTTTCTTGGGAAAAGGGATAAGATGATGATGATGCTTCTTCACCCTCTTCTCCTTCCTTTTCGACTCTCAATTTCTCTGTCCCATTACTATAGCTACTACTATTACTCGTCCCTTGATCCAATTCCAAAGACGACTCCGACTCGGGTTTCACAACAATGGCAGTCTCTGCCTCCATTATCTGCGGTGAATAAGCCGTCGTGGCTACACTCTCGGCTACGGATCCTCGGATAGGTGGGTAATATATACTACTCCTTCTTCTTTCGGTTTCGCTACTGTCGCTTACTTGTTGCTGCTGGGGAGGGGGTTTCGTTATTGTTATTGTTGGATGTTGTTGTTGTTGCTTGGTATGTTTTTTTGAGGATTTTCGACTGGGGATCGGGGGTGGGGTTTTTGTGTTATTTATCACTTCGAGCTTTGCGTCGTTGTTGATGGTGGGTGGTGGTGGTGGTGGTTCTGGTTCTAGTTGTTCCTTTTTTGCGTTGGATATTTGCTTTGATAAGATTTCTCCGATTGAATATCTCTCCAAGCTGGCTCTTGTTCTTGGATCGAATTTCTCTATACTTGTTCTTGGATCGTGACTGTGACTGCTGTGGGTTTTGCTGCGTACTCGTCGATGACCTGGTTCCGAAGCAGATGTTTTTGATCTCTTGGGTTCATATCTTTGTTCACTAATCGGCGTTGTGGTTGTTGTATGGTAGGTATGCGCTCTCCTTCTTCTCTTCGGATGAATGTCGAGGACTCTTACATGTTGATGTTGTTGTGGCTGTCTTTCCTCACTTATGCGGTTCATATGATGCGAATCTCCCGACCCCTCCCCCCTTTTCCGTGTGGCATGTGGTGTTGGTCTTGTTATTGGTCTTGTGTATTCATCAGGAATGGATATGGCGATATATCTATGTCCATCTGTAGTTGTTGCTGCTACGGCTGAATCGGGAAGTTTGATTATTGGTGGGTGGTGTTGTCTTCTTCTCCCCCTTCCTGAATGTGAGCGGTGAAGGAGTTTTAGTTTGAACTTTTTCCATCTTTTCCTACTACTTGAAGATGATGAAGTGGTAGAGGAATATGATGAGGAAGATGATGAATCCGGCACGGACATGTAGTTTGTTGGGGGAGGTGGTGTTTTCTTGAGGAATGATACCAGGTCTACCATGGATTTCTCGTCTTCTTCTTGGTTTTCTTGGTGTGGCATATCTGAATATTCTGATGATGTGCTTCTCTCTGGTTCTTGTCTGATTATGGGATGGGCTTGGGATTGTCCGTCGTGGTGGTCGTGGTGGTTTATCCACCAGACGCTTTCGTGGTCGTCTACCATTTTGATATGGGAGAACTTGGAATACTTGTCCTCACCGAAAGTGAGTTATCGTGAGTATTCCTGTTTCTATGTCAAAAGAGGTAGGTTCGGCTTGGATGGGTTTGTTTATTGGAAGAGATGGGTACAAATTCATGTCTAGATAAAGTTTGCCCCTCCCCGGAAAGATCTCATGATTCAAACTTAGCTCTGGTTCGTATTATATAATAACGTCATAAAGTATTATAGGATAGGATATCAAAGGTCGTTGAGCGCTTGGGGGATTATACGGGAACTGGCCCGCTTCGACTCTCTTCTATCTGTATCAAGGACGTTGATTAAAGTGCTAATTACATCTATAAAACTGTTATAACACAATCCGAGGTTGGCAGAGATTCACTCACTCACTCACTTGTACGTATATATAATACCCGAGAGCCAACTTTCGAATCTATCCTACCTAGGTTCTAGATAGAAACAAGAAGGACCACCGAGACTCGAATGGCCGGAAAGAAAGAGTAGACGGTGACAGATGAAACAAAACCACCAATTTCACAAAACTAAAAATACAACCCTTCGTTAATGTCATCCCTCCTTCCCCTTCTCTCCCCTTACTTCCTCTTTCCTCTCTCCCACCTGTCGAAAAAGAAGTCACCACGCAAACATATCAAATAAGTTGAAAGAACACCTAAACCTAAGGTAGGTAACTCCCTCCTTCCCTCCCTTCCTTCCCTCCCTTCCTTCCCTCCTCGTATCCCATCCCCTCCCTCGAGTCATTACACCCCCCCGAAAAGAGTCATGTATATAGTATAGTTTAAAACTTTAAATCTACATCCTGTCATTTTACTGTCACTTTACTTTACTTTCGCTTCTCTGCATCTGTCTATGCTTCTGGTCGCAGAAACATCAAACGGGCCAGACAAAGAAAAGAAAAAGAAAAAGAAAATCTCTCACCCGGGATCGAACCGGGGACTCAGGAATGTTGACAAACTGTGTATCAAAATCCTACGTGCTAAACCACTACACTATGAGAGAGCGTGCTCCTTTTTTTTTTGACCAGGGTCATTTTTAAGGATATAAAAAGGAGAGAAATAGGAACGGAGTTTCATTGTTGTCAAGATTTGATATACAGATATAGACTTGTCCAACCCCTTTTGTCCCTTTTTCAAACGTTAGTCTGTATTACCAGACGGAAGCTGGGGCTAGGTATGAATAATGTGTATAGTATAGTATTCATGGATCGAGGGAGGGACAAACGGGTAGACGGCGCATATACATTACGTTTTTGCATTGATTATACTATACTATATAGTTTCACCTGCCCATGATCTAGCAAAACTAGGTTTAAGCAAGTCTTTCTTTTCTTTCTAAAACAGACAGACAGACAGACAAGACACATCTTCTTTCTATCAAAACACCTTGCTAGCTTGTAGATGAAAAATTGAAAAACACACATAAGATCTTGTTTGTTTCCGCTACAGAGCAACGTCTTGAAAGGAAGCGCCATCGCCCGATGGCGTAGGAGCCTTTTCATCTTCGTCGGGACTCTCGTACCCTTCTAACGTTTGCTTCTTCTTATTATTATCATCATCGTTGGTGTTGTTCCCACTTCGTATAGCGACCTTTTGCTCTTCCTTCTCTTCGAGTCTCATCTTTTGTTCGTCGGCTGAATTATTCGTCTTCACTTTGTCTGATTCGTTACTCGCTGCTGCTGCTCCTTTTTTGCTGTCGTCCTCTTCTTCTTCTTCTTCTTCTTCTTCGTCACTGCTCCCGTCATCTTTGGAGGATTTGCTAGCAGAGGGTGGTGCTGCGGGGAGTTCTTTCTGTGTTTGGGTTTGGGTTTGGGTTTGTGTCTGTGATGGAGTGGACGGGCTCTCGCTCGGAGGTCCGGGACGAAGGGCATCTAGATAGAATTTGGTGACGCCCAGAATACGACCGTTCTCCTCGCAAGCTAATACCCATTCTGGTCGCACGACCGGAATGTTCATCTCTACCGCCTTTTCCCACGCGACTCCACGGCCTTCTGTGGTGACGAAGTGCGTGGTATCGAAACACACGCTATCGGTGAATTTGGCACCGATGCGCTCTACCGCAGCAGATAGCTTGTCGCGCGTCTGAGCAGGGAGGATTCCAGTCGTGATGGTAATACCGCTCAGGTCCGTCATCTTGTGCGTGCGCACCACGACCTGCTTGCTGCTCATCGTGCCCGCCGTGGTCCGCAGCACGAGGTGGAAGGTGTATTCGGTGTCGACGGCCAACCCGCTAATCTTCGTGCTGCGATTCTTCAGCGGTCGGGGGATGTTCCCGGCCTTTTGGCCATTGCGATATAGCGAGAGGGAGATTAGATCGGCCGTGGCTAGCTCGACGGGGTCCCATTCGAGAACGACGGATGTCTGCGTCGCATTGCGGCAGCGGAGGACGGGCGTGCTCGGTTCGGAGGCGCCAAAGGCGGAGAAGATCTGGTCTTGTAGGGCGGCGAAGCGCTTGTCGGATTCGGCTTCGGATGCGTGGTTGCGCGCGACGGTGATGTCTACAATCGATCCGGATACGATATTAGGAGGGAGGAGGATGGAAGGGAACTCGATCTTGAGGAAGCTCTGTGATTAGCTCCTTGTACCAGAGAGATTCACACAGTATAAGGTATCTTGACGACCCGCGCATGACCAGTTGTCAAGACAGTAAAACGCCATCTAGTGGGTTAGGTTGGACTGGAAATTTCACCTCCTTACCAGGCGTTTGTCCGGAGTGAGGAGCACTGTCACGCCGGCATCGACTTTGCCGACAGTGAGGGACACGAGCATGACGATTAACTCTTCAGGTTTGTCGCAGGGAACATGTGCTTCTGTTTAAACACTGTAAAAAACCAAGAATCGAGGTCCCCTGTTTCTTTGGTAGACCACGAGAATGTCAAAAGTTGTTATTGTAATACAGAAACAATAGGGAGACTACCTAACCTAGGTTACGTCGTTCGGTTTGGAGTCTATCTCCTTGTAATCGGAATTCGAGCGATGGGCAGAGAGTAGTACCCAATCTAGAGAGGTGCCCAGTTATGCAGTAGCTTTGTATGTACATATTACTTTATACGGCTTAGTTTGCTCTGCCTTGGATTAGCCTCTACAAATTTTTTATTTCTTGAAAGTTGAAATTGATCAAGAGTCTGGGGGGCTTGGCTTTTATGATGGCGTACGAGGACGCGTTGAAGCGTTCAACCTTACCAGTACCTTGCCCACGATTACCTACGAGTAGGTAGGTTGGCTTTATCTGCCGTTGTATATTTGTTATTTGCTATTTGCTATGGCTATTATTCAAGTATAGATAGCTGCCTGCGCTCATACTTTTTTCCCCAGACCTAAATGTCTAGATGCTAACAGTTCCACAAAGGACCTGACGAACTGTGCCCCTTGTTTAGGTTCATACCTACGTGTGTTGTAGCATGTTTTGTATCCTATGTATTTCTATATATATAGTACAAATTTTGTATAGTACAATTGTTATAGTTTGTACATGCGCGACATGGTTTGCGACATTGGGCTATATCAGGACGGCTGACTTAGCTGTCGGGTTGGAACGTCTCTTCAAGACGTAAACTAGCTGGGTGTCATCAGACAGGTCGGGTTTGGTACCTGTGTATCGAAGCATACTCGTAGATATTAAATTTACGTCGTCGGATTTGCCAAGTGCCCCCCCTTGATAATTTCGCTGTCTATTCGAGTGACTGCCTCCGCTTGGACTTGAATCCGGTTTTACCAGGCGCCTTATCCCGCTTCGGGCCAGAGGGATAGTGTCGACTGCGGGAGCCCGCCGAGCTGTCTTGTCGCCACATTCCTTTCTGGGGGTCTCCTCTGCGTTGCCCTTGGTGATATCTCCGAGAGTTCATTATAATATGATGAACGACGTGTTCTGCGATTTCGTCGACCTCGGCCTGATCAGCCAGGGAAAATCCGATCGAGTCTTGAACCCGGATATTCACGGTCCCATACAGGTCGACAATAGCGCTCGACTCGCCGTTAGCTACTTTCCTGCGGCCCTCGGAATCGAATCCGGCGTCGTCTAGCGCCTTCAGCAAGGCTTTGCGCAGTCGTTTGGCAGCGGTGATGCGAGGGGCCGAAGTTTTCTGGACTTTCAAATAGCCGGCGCCAACTTGGATCCACAACGGAACTTGATTTCTTGCGACCGCTTTATCAAGGATCGGTCGCAAACGCGGGTGCTCGACCCCTTTGAGTTTTGCCGTTGTAAGGTTCGTGTAACAATGCTCATGTGACTGACGGAGTATTATGCCGTAACGATTCTTCCGTCCTTTGAAGACGTGCTTATCGATTTTCAATCTGCCTTCAGGGTTCATGATATGGTACACGTTTTTTACTGTCATTTCTATCTCCCAAGTGTTTTTGAATGGGCCTGTAACTTCATCCCATAGCTGAGGAGCTAGTAGGTCGACGTTTTTGGCCAGAATGTCGAGGTTGCCGGCAGGAGGTGTACTGTTCGTGTAAGCATCTGGAAACCGGAGAGATGCCAGGCGGGAGAAGGCTCTTCTTATTCCCGACGCACGAGAGCATAGCGGAGAGAAAAAGAAGGAGGACATGACTATGAGCAAAGTGACGTCCTAAGAAGGATAGACTTCTCGCATAGATGAGCGCTACCTCTTTGCGTCCGAGGCAGAAGTCAAGATAGGTCCATCCTATTCATAAACGAACAGAAATCACGCGCTCAAGGAAAGAGGAATAGAAAGTTGAGGTGAGGCTACTAAATACAGTTTATTAAGATGGTATTCAGGGTCTGCTAAAGAAGTTGATATCCCATTTTAGTTCGACCGCTGTTGCTGTTGCACATACCACGGGAGTGTTATTTTGGCAACCAATGAGAAACCCGGCAAATCCTGCGCCCCTGTCCTACCTTTGCGTTTGGAATTGGCAGACACATTTTTAGTGGTGAGGTGCCCAATAAAACGTGACTAGAAGCCCCACCCAGCCTTATTCCAACCTGTAAACGCCTTCGAAGGTTGTCGAACCAAAGATGTGGGTCGTCGTAGGCTCGATGTCATAGATACCTATCGAAGAAATTAAAACCGAGGACTGCATAGAGACTGCATATACGGATTTTCTGTACCGAATACCTACGCATTATTACGTAAACACCCCAGCAACCACACCCCCCTCCCCGGTTTCTGTCCACTGATGTGTCCCGGTCCAAGGATTTCTTGATAACAAAGCCCCTCGTCACCACAAAACATCCCACCATTTTAATCCACCACGCTCAACCAACCCACCACCATCACCGAAACAACAACACAACGTCCTTTCGAGACACACACAAACTTTACGCGCTTCCTCGAACCAACCACAGTATTTACCAGACAAATAATCGTGATACTAAAACGAGAATCTTGTCAATATGCCCAAGAATAAGGGAAAGGTAAGCACATAATAAATCTTACCGCGATGCACCCCTCACCTTCGCCACCGGACTTCTATTTTTTATCGATCCACATCTTTTATCATCCAGTCTCAACAACTGGAAACGACCGTAAACTGATCATTTTCATCTACACAGGGAGGAAAGAATCGGAGAAGGGGTAAGAACGAGAGCGACAAGGAGAAGCGTGAACTTGTGTACGTATTTACTCCCCGCACCACCAACGGATTTTCTATCTACTTTACTCCCCATTTGCCGAAGCTTGGTACTAATTACAACGTAAAAAAACAGCTTCAAAGAGGAAGGTCAAGAATATGCCCAAGTAGTCAAGATGCTCGGCAGTGGCCGATTATCCTGCTCTTGCTTTGACGGACAGACGCGCCTCGCCCACATCCGAGGTAAACTCCGCAAGAAGGTCTGGATCAACAACGGCGATGTAAGCGACACAACTGTATCCTTCTAATCTTGTTTCTGTATACTAACAAAGCTTTTCAGATCATACTTCTATCGCTTCGTGATTACCAAGACGATAAGGGTGATGTCCTGATCAAGTACACCGCCGATGAGGCCCGTTCGCTAAAGGTTTGTCATTCAACACTTTTATCAATAAACTTGAACGGTCTTGCTAACATAATATTCCTTCAACAGCAATACGGCGAACTTCCCGAGAGCGCAAGAATCAACGAGACGGATACCTACGGTCCAGGTGACGAGGGCGAATGCAACTTCGACTTTGCCGACGACCAAGATTCCGACGAAGAGTCTGATTCCGGCGGCAACAAGGAGATCGAGATCGACGACATTTAAAGAGACAATATCATTATTTGTCGCTCCTCTACCCTTTCGGCTTTTTCGCCATTACCGTCCCCTTAACAACGCAAATCATCTACATCGAATCGGAACCAATCCAATAATCCAGATCCCACCAACCGCTTCCGATTACTAGACATACAAAACCACACCTTCACACGCACAAGTTTAGAATCACGATTGATGGCCTGTACATAGGATATGAAAAGATTCATGGTAGCGGGAGGTGTTACGGGAAACAAAAAAGGAAAAGCAAAGGGATCCATCGTCCATGTATCGAGACCTACCAAAATCATATGCTAGGTCTCGAGAACAAAAAAGGCTCTGTCTTCTCTCTCTACCCCGCTTACACCGCGGGTTCCCCGACAGAAAGCTTGGACGGTGGGGATGGTTGGGGATTTGATTCAAGATTTTTCTGCTGCATGTAACCGGAAAAGCACTTCGAAGTTCCCATGGTGGGAGAGACGTCACTGGGCTCGTTGTGTGTGTCGTTGTGGGCATTTTTCCTCATTTTCGGCTTGTTGTTGTTGTTGTTGTTGTTCCTCGTTGTTTTCGCACTTTGCTGTTGGTAGTTTCATGAAAATATGAAAGCCTTCCTTTTCCAGATCTTGCCTTTTTCTTGTGTGCAAAAGTAAGGCAAATACATATGGCTCTGCCTATCGTCCCATGATAGAACGTAATTCCTGGTACCTAACCAAGATGCTTTACGGGTTGCCCTAGACTTCAATACACCACTTTTCCCACGTCCATCAAGTTTACCTTTTTATCTCGGATCAAGATATATAGGGGCACCTTGCTAGGTAAAGTCACTAAATGATCAAATAAATGCTACCACTTAAACTCTTCATCTCCTGATTCTGGCGTAGTCCTTTGGACACTTTTATTTAATATTGGGTGGTAGCCTAGGTAGATACTATTTTGGGAACAATAAATCTGTCTGATTGGCATTATAAGCTTCCCAGGATCCTCAGTTTTGACGATTTGCCCCCCCCCCCCCCTCCCGTAGTAGATCCTTATCGAGTATACCAAGTAAATAGCAAACACATAGTGTACGATAGGCAAGAGTAAGTATTTAAAGTGGTAGATAAGGTAGGTAATAACAGGGTATCGATCGTTGATATATGTTTTTCTATTCCTATTTTTTCCAAACAACCAACAATTTTTTTTTTTTTTTGAAAAGAGAGCTATCTATCTACAACTGCTTCCCCTCTTCCCCCAAGTCATCATCATAATCCACTCATTCAAACTCAAGGGCTATGGTAATAATGGACATGTATATAAAGGTTTTTAAGCACAAAATGTCTCCACAAAGTTCGAGGACAAAATTGTCGAACAGTTATGAATTGTCTTGCCCCTCTCTCTTCTCCTTGCATCTGGACTGCCTGTTTCGAGCGTGGGCCCCCTTGTCCCTCAACTGGGAATCGAATATCATGTAACTTCCCAGTGAGTTGTAACGATCTAATGGGACACGATGGTGAAAAGCTATAAACTTGAAGTGACGACTGCTCTAAATAGAACTGGATGTCGGACTGCCTACGCTAGTCCACCTTCCAGAGCAGCCTTGACAGGTGACTTTTGCTGGGTAAAAGTGCCGATGTCCAAGGTAAACTCCTTGCTATAGTCCTTGTATTGTCTTGGTAATGGTCAAATTGGACCAAGCTTCCACTAATTTAGCTCTTCATCCTGACATTGCCGCAAAAGAGTTGGATCAACCGATCTCTAGTCCCATTCGTCGTCACTCTTCTCGTCATCTGCGAAATAGCATTAGCAAAACGCACACCTGTGAGAGTTTTAGTGATTAGGCACTTACCACTATCACGGACTTTTGCTTTCCGTAATTTCAGGGCATTGTTAAGAGCCTCAGCCATGCTACTCTCGGCATTACCCGAAGCAACGCCGGAAGGTGGCAATCCGCTACCAGCAGGCCCCGTGTCTGAGCCTGGAACAAGAGCTGCACTTCGGTCTCTAATCTTGCTCCTATCAACTTTTCTGAGTGCGGCAATACCACCAGCCTTCTGAATATCGCCAAGCACAGCAGATCGGCTTGAATCCACAGGAGGTATGGCTGGTCCACGTCCTCCCGAAGCGCGGTTTGGAGGTGGCGGCGGAGGTGGCGGTGGAGGAGGAGCCGCCGCGGGACCAGAAGGTGGTAGCGGTGGAGGAGGAGGTGGAGGAGGTGCCGCGGGACCGGAAGGAGGCAGCGGCGGCGGCGGTGGAGGTGGTGGTGCTGCAGGGCCAGAGGGGGGTAGCGGTGGCGGCGGAGGTGGCATGGCCGCAGCAGGAGGTAGAGGTGGAGGGGGAGGTGGCGGAGGGGCGCTTGTCGCCGATGACTGTGGCAGAGGTGGAGGTGGTGGCGGTGCCGGAGGTGCCGAGGATTGCGGTAGAGGTGGCGGAACATTCCTAGACGGCGGTGCTGGTACTGGTCTCGATGCGTTCGGAACCGGTGGTGGCGGTGGTGGGGTACCAGAGGGGGGTGCCTTGGGTGGGAGACTCGGAGGCAAAGGCGGAGGTGTGGCTTGAGTCTGTTCGCGGGGTGGCGTTGGGGGAACGGGACTCCGGGCGGGGGGCGGAGGAACCGCATTGGGTATCCTCTGGCCGGTAAAAGGAGGGGGTACCTTATGAGCTAGCCTTTCCTCTGGTTCGTCGATGGGGGTCTTTGGCGGGCGCGGAGGGGGGGCGGGCGCGGCAGGAACAGCTGTGGAAGCCCGTTGAGCCTCTGTTGTATGGGCATATTTGCCGGCGTCGGGGAGCGCAGGCGGCGCGTTGTATCGAGGGCGCGGCGGTGCATGCTCTACGGAAGATGTGGAATCGCGTTGTGCGGGCTCTGACCTGCCGGATCTGCGTGGGGCTGGTGGAGCTGGAGGAGCCGCTGCCCTACGAGAGCCAGAAGAAGAGATATTGCTACTCGTTGGCGCTGGGGCAGGAGGGGGAGGCGGCGGTGGCGGCGGTGCTCGCGCATGCCCGACATTTCCATTGACCGGAGCCGAAGGTGGTACTGGTGCAGAAGGCGGCGGCGGTGGTGGTTTCGGCTGTTTCTGCGTTTCCCAGAAATGGATAATAGCATCTTGTTCTGCTTCTATCTGATCCTCCGTATGGTCTCGGAACAAGTCGGCTCCATGTTTCTCTCGCCAGAGAGGTTCATATTGATCTAGTTTGGCAAACTTGGGGGCAGGTGGCTTGGTCAAGTTAACAGAAGACGCTCTCGCACTTGGGTGGGACTGCAGCGGTGGCAAGCTGTTTCGTGGTGATTCGGGCGGTGTCGGGTTTGAAGCATGCCTATGGCTTCCAAACAGATTGCTCAAGAATCCACCAGACTTTTGCTGCTGCTGCGGTACCCCGCCGATAGGGACGAACGGGGCATTCTTGGTGGCTTTAGAGGCATTCTTTTCCCTGTCTTCCATCTTCTTTTTGAACTGTCTCGCCTCCTTTTCGTCGACAAACGACAGGCCAGCCCAACAGTCTTCGAGTTCGAAGGTATGGAAAAACGTTCTGTCGGCATGGTAACTCCATGTTTCGAACAATTCCTGGTCCCAAATAACACCTCGGCCAGCAGGCTGCAAACAGGTTAGACCAAGTCAGGCACAGACGGGATGGTGCAGAGTCCACATCGAATAAAAAAGGCGGATTGGTGGCTAACAAGCACTCACAGATATGTCGACCATTTTCACCCAATATGTATTGCCCACTAAATCATTAGCCAGGACGATAGCGCCTTGCAAGCCCGTGTATGTCCATTTTTGCCTGTTAGGATATGCGACGTAGAGCCTGGCAACGGCGACGGCTTGAATCTTATTGGTCTGTTTGGGGACAACTCGCTTGACAGTCTCCTTGTCTTCTTCGTTGAGAATGGAGGGCATCCTTTTCGAAGCGTATACTATGGCCGATGGATATCAGGCTTAACTGGATGTCGTTGAGGAAGATATGGGAAACCATAGGATGCCCGACGTTCGACGTTCGACGACTCGCAATGATCGGGGCACGGTATTAATCGTCAAGCAATTAAATTCCGATCGGCTACACTGAGCGAAGGCAGGCCTAGTAGCCTTCGTGGTTAGAATGCGCCACGCTGTCCGGAGCGGTGGTAGAAGCCGGTGTTGCGATAATGTAGTAACGAGAGTCGGGTTTGGTAGAGGGATTCGACCCCATTAACTGCCCAACTTCTCCCCAAATCAACGGAACGGGGTGAGGCTAAGCCGAAGCCCAAACTGATGCTGGTAAGTTGTGTACTTGTATTCTTGGTGTTCTTCTATCCGATGTAACGATTGGGTTGGTAGCGGATGTTCATCCTAAGCCAAAAGCAAATCTCAACGGTTGCTTGAGAATGTAGATAACCTTGGAAATGTATTGGGTGTAGATGAATTGGGGGGTTACCAACATATGGGGTGAACAGTGTTATGTAATCGGCCTAAATGCTGTGCTGCGGGACCCCGTCTGCCAGTCCCAAGGGCCAAAACTTGCAGGACAAAATCCAAGAGAACCTTGAGCCACACTGCCCCGCTAGCTACAAGGAAGTTACCTTCCCTAAGTTTTCTATCGTACTTCCCATTAGCCCTCCGAGACGGCCGAGTTATGTATCTTGGACGTACCCCTATGTCCGGCATCGTACATAGGTACGTATAGTACTGACGGGAATTATGGCACCACCCTCAAAGTCATGAAGTTCATAGAACAACCTCACAACCTACCGTAATGTAACGCAGGTGCGTCGTCGGATCTAGAAAGATTGTATGCTATAAGCTGGTAACTCAGGACGCACATGTGTAAATTGTCTGTTAGTGCTAGGTAGTAGTAAAGCAACGACGCGCGTACGCTGCTTCTAGGCCCCAGCAGTCTACATTCACTTACACAATCTGGTTTAGGCAGATACTACCTGACTGCAAGGCAACAAGCAAGTGGGCAAGCTACCGGCTTACTCGTACACAGCATTCAAACTCAAGCATCTCAAGCTCTCAGGAATTCGTATCTTATTCGTTGCAGCCATAACTCATTACAATAAAATACAATATTTAGCTCTGCCAGGATATCTTCCCTTCATCTTGGGACCAGCAGAGGAGACGTCTGGCGGGGTACAATCCGTAGTATTAATTGTCTGCCTAGTTGTTCAAAGTCTGTGCCTTGGCCTCCCGCTCTTCCTTAGTTCCCTCTTGCGGAGGCATGCTTTCTGGAATGACAGGGCCTGGGTGGGCCTTGTGGGCAGCGAACTGTTCGGCCTTTTTGGTTGCCTCACTTGCTGGGTTCGAGTGGGTACCAGCATCGGACTTTCCCGTCTGCTAAGGTAAAGGACAGGCGTTAGTATTTACATGGTATTCAACGGCATATCGTAAAGCAGTAGAAAAGTTCGAATAGACATACAGTTTTAAATGGATTCTCGGGCATTTTGACAGTTTAAGCGTAGTCAAGCGTCAAGACGTAGGTTTGATGTGTTAGATGCTGCGGCTGTAGAGATTAAGTATAGGATGCAGACACGGTTGAAGATGTAGGTAAGATAGGATCTACAACAGACAATATAAGGTTGCCTTTGGATGTTTTATAAGTTCCGGCCTGGTAGGTCGGTAGCCGTAGAAAGGCAAGTTCCGTAGCTTGGTTGGTTGTCGTACAAACTACGTTGTTAATGACGTACGTCGAGATCAAGTCCTGTGATCTGGCGTCACAGTGGTGCTGGCAGGTAGACATGGCCCCACAAGGCAGCTGACTGAGGCTAGACTAGGCACTTACGCATCTCGCCGATGCGAGAACCCCCGGAAGTTGCTTGGTGCGATACAGTTTGCCGTGTAGACATTGTTCTGGAAACACCCAAGCACACAAAGAGCCGGCTTTCTGGGGTTGTCATCGGTGCAACATTCGTACCGACAGGACTCTTGCCCACTCATCACCACTCTATGCACGTGTAGTTGGCCTTCGATCGGTACTCGTAATCGACTATACCGAGCACCTTACGTAAGGTTGTTTCGCATTTCCCCAATATGGGCGACAACGGTTGATTGCAGATATCGTCGCGCCTCTCCCTCACTAGAATCGGAGGTGCCCCGTATGTCGACAAACAATGCGAACGATGCTCCTCAACCAGTGAGACTATCACTGCCCCTGGTATGGCCTTATTGCTCGTCTCCCCGTTGGTTGGCGCACGCGTTGCTGACAGTTTCTCTTGCAGGAGTATCAGCAGCACCTATTCCAGGAGCTCCGAGCCGAAGATGAACTTGTCGTTATCGCAAGAGGCCTCGGCCTTATGCGCCTGGTCACAAACCTCCTCCATAGCTACGATGCCGCCGGAAACAACCTCATAATAATCATCGGTGCCGAGGATAGGGAAAATGCCTGGATCGGAGAAGCACTTGCTGAGCATGCCGCTATCAGTATGGCCGCCAAAGCTCGAGGGCTGACTGTTGTCAATACCGATTTCACCAGCGTTGGTGCGAGGGAGAAGATGTACACCAAAGGCGGAATATACAGCATCACGTCGCGGATCCTTGTCGTCGATCTTCTGACCAGCCTGCTCAGGCCCGAGAGCATCACGGGGGTGATCCTGTTGCATGCCGACAAAGTCGTCGCGACCTCCCTAGAAGCCTTTATACTCCGAATCTACCGCCAGAAGAATAAAACCGGATTTTTGAAGGCCTTCTCGGACAATCCCGACCCCTTCACGATTGGCTTCTCTCCGTTAGCGACGATGATGAGAAACATGTTTCTCCGAAAGGCGTCTCTCTGGCCCCGCTTCCACGTCAGTGTCGCGAGTTCCCTAGAAGGGAAAAAGAAGGCCGAGGTAATCGAACTCGAGGTACCCATGACGGATGATATGAGTTCCATCCAGCAAGCAATAATGGAGTGTGTCGAAGTGAGCATCCATGAGCTGAAGAAGGGTAACAGCGGCTTGGAGATGGACGACTGGAACCTTGATAGCGCCTTGTTGAAGAACTTCGACGTCATGGTCCGACGACAACTGGATCCAAACTGGCACAGGGTTAGCTGGAAGACGAAGCAGATCGTCAGTGACTTGACCGTACTTCGAAGTCTACTACACTCGGTACTAGCACTAGATGCTGTCTCCTTCCTTCAACAGCTAGATACTATCCACGCCGCACACTCGCCGCAGCCGGGTACGACAAGGCAGAACCAATCGCCCTGGCTGTTTCTCGATGCTGCAAATACTATATTTTCCACGGCGAAGCGGCGGGTATACGCTGCTAATAAAAGCAAAGCCGATGCTCAGGCTTCGATTGATAGCCTCCGCCCAGTACTGGAAGAGCAGCCGAAATGGGCTCTTTTGGCTGAAATACTCGAGGAAATCGACAGGGATTTGTACTTTGACCCCAGCCCTCGGGGTGATTCCAACGAAACGATACTGATCATGTGCTCGGATACGGCCACATGCCGTCAATTACGAGATTACCTGCAAACCATGCATGTTCAACCAAAGACAGATGAGAATCCGAACGCAAAGAAGGAGGACCATAAGCCTTCAGCTTCGTTTATGATGAGGCGACGACTACGCAATTATCTTAACTGGAAGCGCGAGTTCGCCAAGGTCAACAACGAGCTGTTCTCGGAGAATCAAAAGGCCCTTGAAGGGGCAGTCGATCCGAGGCTAGCCCATGGGTCCTATAAAGGACGAGCCCCTGCGAACAAGAGACGACGAGTCCGTGGCGGGGGCGCCTCGGGTACAGCACCTGGCAGGACGGCTAATGGCAGTGTTGCCCAGTACTTTGAAAAGCCCTCCGAGGTGGCGGATCTCATGGAAGAAGTACAGATGTTTGAGGAGGAAGCAAATCAGAAGGCCGACATCATCGCCGATCCGCTAGACGATATGGATGACTACTTTGAACTGTATGAAATGCAGGATCTCGTCGTCATCCACGCCTATGAGGGTGACCAAGACGAGCATGTTCTCGAAGAGGTCAAACCTCGCTACATCGTCATGTACGAGCCAGATGCGTCTTTCATCCGGAGAGTTGAAGTCTATCGATCTTCACACAATGACCGAAACGTGCGCGTGTATTTCATGTTCTACGGCGGCTCAGTCGAAGAGCAGCGATACCTCGCCTCGGTCCGGCGCGAGAAAGACTGCTTTACGAAGCTAATCAAGGAACGGGCTAGCATGTCTGTGGTTATGACGACGGATTCTCACGGCGTAGAGGACCCCCAGGACGCATTCTTACGGACCGTCAACACGAGGATTGCAGGTGGTGGACGGCTGACGGCCACGGCCGAACAACCCCGAGTGGTTGTTGATGTGCGAGAGTTCCGCTCCTCGCTACCGTCGTTATTACACGGCCGCAACCTGAATGTGATTCCTTGCATGCTGACCGTTGGCGACTACGTTCTTTCACCTAACATTTGCATCGAACGTAAGTCCATCAGCGATCTGATCAGCTCGTTCAAAGACGGCCGCCTGTATAATCAGGCAGAGACCATGTTCCAGCATTACAAGAATCCGATGCTACTCATCGAGTTCGACCAGAACAAGTCGTTCACGCTGGAGCCATTCGCCGACCTGTCAGGTAACATGCGGTCTGTCAATCCCAACGAGGCACCCTCGGATCTACAGTCCAAGATTGTCCTTTTGACGCTCGCATTCCCACGTCTCCGTGTCATCTGGAGCAGTAGCCCTTATCAGACGGCCGAGATCTTCCAGAATCTCAAGACACAAGAACCCGAGCCGGATCCGGTCGTTGCGGTCCGCGCCGGCCTTGATAATGACATGAGGGCAGAAGATCAAGTGTTCAATCGGGAGCCACAAGAGATGTTGGGTGTCGTCCCCGGCGTCACACCTCAGAACCTGAAGAGTATGGTGTTAGAGACGGAAAATGTGCGAGAGGTGGCTAATATGACTGTCGATGAACTAGATCCCCTTATCGGAAAGGAGGCTGCGAGGAAGGTTCATGGGTTCTTTAATCGGAACCTTATCGACCTTGACATGTGAGGGTTAGAAACCATCTGTGGGATCTACTCGTTTAGTTATTGTATACTTATCGAAGGGGATGTCAATATGATATATTCCACCCACAAGGAGCATCAATCAATTACAAGTAGATACAACAGCGCTATATTTAAGCTTGTCCAAGGTTGGGGCCTTTCAAGTCTTGTTTCGAGATTGCAAACAGTTTTAGGATGGTTAGGTTAACTCTTCCATTACAGTTCACAGATATTTACAGAGGTTTAAGCAACAGATAGATTAGGTTATGTATAAGAGGTATATTATGAATGCTCAAACCATGCGTCTATTAGAATCCTGACGAGAAGAATCATCATAAACCATGCATGCCATGCGAATCATAGGGGGGGTATCGTGAAAATTTCGTTTAAAAAAAGCCATGCCATGCCATGCCTTGCCTCCTCCCTCTCTCCTTCTTTCTCCTCTCGCCGGGGGTATCATCATCTCTCCATCTTCTTCTTCTCCTCCTCCTTCTTCTTCTTCTTCCCCTGAGCCTCATCAGATACGACTCGTGGTAGTCCCATGATGATGACTACGTCCACCCATCCGCTTCTTACGACCACCGCAAGTACCGCAGGTGAGGAAGCTGATGAGGATGTCGAAGAAGGAGACGATTCCGCTGATGATGGCGTGGAGGATGCTGCCGATTCCGTTGACAATGGCCATCAGGACGTTGCCGATTGTTCGGAAGATGCTTTGAATCTGTTCAAGGTGGGGAATTTGTTAGGGTTGTTTGTTTTGACTAGTTTTTTTGGGGTGAGGGGAGATGTGGTGGGTTTGGATTTGGATGGACTTACGCAACTGACTACGGCACCCATTTTGAGTTTTTGGTTTGTTGATATGTATATGGTGTTTGTTGATTAGGTTGGTTGGATGGTTGGTTAGGGTTGTGGTAGTAAGAAGAGAAGTCCGGTAACTTGACTCGTTTCTTGTATGGTTGGTTTGGTTGGTTTGTGGATGTTGTAGAGGATTAAAAAAAAAAGCTAAAAGGGAGGTATGCTTCTTGATATTTAAACTTTGTTTAGGTTTGTTGAGGAATGAGCGAATGCATGGGAAACGAGTCAACCGGACAGGATATATATATATATATATACCTGATAACAGTACCGAGTAGGTAGTACGTAGGACAGACCAGACCAAGACGTTTGTTTGTCTTTTTCCCGATATAGGTAGGTCTAACGTATCAGAGAAGACCACGGATCTTCGCTTCGCATGTGACATGGACGAGGGAGGGTTCTCTCCGATGGACCGGAAATAGGTAATTACCTACCTGCCTTGGCTCAGACATCATCATAATTTCAGCTATCTAGCTACATGTACTTAGTCTAAGGCAGGTACCTACCTACCTTACCTTGGGCATTGGAATAATCAAGGATGAAACAATTTGGTCTAGAAGGAGGGGGCGGGAACAATTAGGTCATAGCAATGTGCCGATGTATCCTTTGTCTTTTGCGGGTCGATATATTACCTGGTAAAGATTTAAGCATCACGGTAATAGATATGTTATGCAAAGTCCCTTGCTTGATGATTGATAGAGGGCTAATCTTAACGAACACCCTGCTGCATCATCAGGGTCGACGGGAACGAGAGAGACGTTTCATGAGACTAGTCTAGCTGCTCCCCAGTAAAAGGGTAGGTAGACGTCAGGGTGCAATGATGTCATAGATTATTTCGATGAAGTGCGTCTAAGCAGAGGTTAGGTATGTAGGTAAGTAGTTAGCACACCAGGTACACGCACGAAAGCTGCAACGGAAAAAAAAAAGCCACAATCGCAAATTTATTAGACCATCTGACTTCCCAATCGCCTAATAATACGACGATTTAATTGTGATACGAGAAACAAGGAATGACTGGCTGGGAATGAATCTCTGATCTTCTCAACATGTCATCATATGTGGCTTTTAATTACCGAAAACGGAAATGGAAAGCCACCCCTCCTCCGTTGTCTATGATGTGGCTTGAAAGAATGAGATGGAGGTGTGGGGACTGTGTTGAAACCAAGATTCCAACCTGTTCTTGTTAGGGATGTTAATGAAGGGTGGGATATGACGTATCATTTTCTACGAGTAAAGGATGCACAATGCTGCTGGAAGCCGACAGTAGCCAACCTCTTACACGTATGTTAAACGGATTGCGGCTTGCTTCGTTCCCTTGAAGGGAACAAGCCGGAAAGCGGCTTTGAGACTAGAGCCGACCACTTTTCGTGGCGTCACTCGACATGGAAGTATGTTATACAAAGCATGGTGCTAGATAGGTACTACCAACTGGGATAATAGGCCCAAGTTGAAGCACAAGAAACTGATATCTATCTTATCTTGGGTCGAAACCTTGTTCAATACTTGCCGGGGTCCACCTGACGTAAAGCTCGAGAGTTAAAGCTCGATGCTGATATCTAGCGTTGTAGAACTGTATGACCGACTCACAATAGCTTACCGGGAATACCCCACAGCTTTTCCGGTCATGGTACTATATATACGTCCGCGACCTATCCGATATCCACTTGATCCTCTCTCTTCTCTTTTCTTCCTCATCGTGCCCGCCGAGGCAGTCAACCGTAAACCCCATCTCCTTCATGGAGGTCGAGCAGGCGGTTGGCTCCCACTGTGGCAGTACGAATAGTTTCCACAGTTGGGATCAAGAGTTGAGTGATTGAGCGCCCCCGCGCCTCGCTCCTCTTCATGACCGACGACGGCATTCCCAGGGCACCCCGTCTATACCACGGTTACCGGTTGTCGTGATGCTATTTCATGGTCGACGGGAGATTGAGACCTTTTCCGGACTCGTCTCTTCGTCCCGCGAAAATGCTCCGACGTGTCAGCTACGGATGATGTTGACGCACATGTCGACCGATCGATTTATCTCGAGATTGCGGCTTTGAGCCCGTATCCTACGTTACGAAAGCCTCCTTGTTTTCCCCCGCGGCTTTTCTGTAATACGTCAAAACTATAAAAACGGAATTCGCGACGGAAAGGAAATTCAACGCTCGATCGCTTCGGCTGGTCTTGATGCTGTCGCTTTTCCCCACGTCGCTTACTCCGTTACTTTTATACGAACTCGGCACGAACTCGATCGATTGAGTCTGATCTCGACGCGTGCTCCCTTCCAGCAGCGACACCCCTCGTTCTTCACGCCGCATTGCGCCTGCTTCCGCGATCCGACGCCTCCGATGAGACGGTAGAGATCTCGATTTCCGAGTGTTCTGTGTGAGCGCTGCCGGCGGATTGAGGAATTGTGCTACCCTCGCGTAGCTGTGCTTGGTTTTATTGGGTTGTTTCGACTGTTTTGGATTACGCATGTTCCGCTTCGGCATCCTTTCTCTCCCTTTTTGTTCGATTCTTTTCTTCCGATCGATGCCACCATGCTCTCGGGAGATAAAGTAATTGCGAATTGGTTGACGGGGAAGTTGATCCCGTAGTGTTGAATTTACGATTGTCCCGGTTTTGAACTCTTTGGAATCACCGCCACGAGGTGTTAGCTGCTTCTCCGACTGTTGCGGCCCCCGGCCTCGGATCGATTGTATTTCGGTTTCTCTCGGGGATGTTTTAGTCGTTTCTGCGGAAGCGCCTGCTGAGCTGGGAAGGCGAGGGCTTCTTTCTCCCTTGCCTCTTTTTTCTTTGGGTGCGCAGTCCAGGATTTAATCCGCGCGGCATCGGTCGTCGGATGTTTTGTCCCTGCGTACCAACTTGGTCACGAGCCCTTCACTACGACGGAATCATCGATGGTTTCATCGATTGATTCAAAGGGCTCGCGATGGACTGATCAGTCCAGTCAACGCCAACAAAGGAATTCTTAAAAATATTATAAAACACATTGGGAATTTTGATTTGAGGAAGAACCAGACTGTCACCAACTGCTTCGAACTTGTTTTGGGGTTTTGGTTGTCATTTGCACTTGCACTTACCATCTCTTCGTCTTCTGATTCTCGGTAATAACTGAGTTTGCATTTGATGTTGGGTATGCTGGATCATCGGCCTCTCTGGTGAGAGAGGAGTTGCTAGTGATTCTTCAGCGGGTTTATTTTTTCAAATTCTAGTGCATTGTATCGTCTTATCGTCTACCTTTACAAACTTATCCTAGGATCGAAGGGATGTGTTTTTATGGTCGTTAGTTTGTGAGAGGAATTTCGACCTGTACTGGTATGGGACATTACTCAATTCAAATTCTTTTCCAATGAAACTATCGTATCCTGGTGTTGTTACGTGACATGAAGTCTGAAGAATATCATGGGTAAGAAGTGTCGTTTATCATGTTTGATTCCGTGTTTTGTATGCTTGAGAAGAAATATCATTAGCAGAGATAGATACAATACCACAAATACAAATGATAACTGACCTAACCTTCCCCCCCTCCCTTCAACTAGGAAGGACTACTTGGCATTCTCTTTACTTGAAATCCCTTAAAACAACTTTCTGAAAGAGGTATTTCTTCTCTTCCCATAGTAGACTGGATCTCGAGGCAAGCAGAAGAGCAAAGAGAGACAGACAATAAACCCAAGGATATGTATATATTTCCAAGTCCACTAAAGACAGCGAAAAAGAAGTATTTCCCCAGGGGGTTTTTTTTTCATTCTTTTTTATTATTTCCTCCATGTACACACGTCTGTCTGCCTACCTATGTAATGGGAGTTCCTCAACACATACATATCCCCATTCATTTACACTACCCCCCCCCCCCCCCAAAAAACCCCTAAAAAGTCCCCCTCCTCTTCTCATCAATAACCCTAAACCTCTCCATCTCCTTCCTCTCCTTCAACAGACAAGCCGTGGCAAGGATAAGCAGAGCATCTACCCCGACGATGCCAAACATTGCCGTAAAGACGCTATTGATAGACGTGTTCGCGAACCGCGAGATGGGTCCCGCGCACGAGGGCATCGATGAGGCCGCTGCTGGACTGGGACACGTCGTCGGGGATAGTTGGAAGGCTATTTCGTTGTAGCCGCAGCATTTGAACTTTTCTCGCGTTAGCTTTTTTTCCTTATATATACACACACATACACATACACATAGAGAGACACGGAAAGAAAGGGGAGTGAAGGAAGGAAGGAAGAAAGGAAGGAAGGAAAAGAAAAGAAAAGAGGGAAAGAAGGGGAAGAAAAAAAAAACATACACCATCCTGCATCCTCACCTGCAAACCATCCCCAACCCCCCTCCAAATCCCCTCAAAAGTCTCCCCGATCCGCAACGTAAACATCCATAACTGCAAGCCGAGAATCAAAGTATACACCGCGTTAACGGAGATCAGGAAACCGGCGAATTTCAACCATCCCCGACGGGGTTTATTTGTCGTTATTATCATTAGACCCGGTAAGGTGGTTACGAAGGCTAGGAAGGTGAATATTCCGTTGCCGATTCCGGCTTTTTTTGTTTGTTAGCTTTCTTTCTTTCTTTCTTTCTCCCCCCCCCCCCCCCCCTTTTTCTTTTTCTTCTTCTTCGTAATGGAAGGGGAAAAGAACTGACCAGAAAATGGAAATTCCCTATACAACAAATCCCTCGCGACCTCGACCCCATCATCGTTTTCTCCCGACAACTCGTCATCGAAACAGGAATTCCGCACGACGATGGAAAATCCCAGGATGATTGCTCCCGTGGCTAGGAAGAGGAAGTCGAGGCCTATGTATGCCGCTAGGGTTTTGTTGACCATTTTCTTTTTCTTCTTCTTCTTCTTCTTCTTCTTCTTTACTTCTTCTTGTCTTTTTTACTCGTCGTTATTTTCTTCTTCTTCACTTCTTTCTTGTCTTTTTTACTCGTCGTTATTTTCTTCTTCTTGTAATATGTTTTTTTTTATTCTTGTTTCGTGAAACTGGAAAGAAGAAAGAAAGAAAGAAAGAAGCTGCTGCTGCGGTCGGGTTTAGGTGTGTACAGTAGGTACAAAAAGAGGTAGGTAATGTAGATATAAGACGGCCAGCCGTAGGTAAGTAATTACTAATTAGAACCAAAACGAAAACCAAAGTAACCTTCCCCTGAGTCGTCGAACCAGCGACCGTATGCGAACGATAAAAATTAAGATAGTATACGATTAGTACGTGTAGGAAATTGAAGCAAAGAAGGAAAGAGTAGATAGATAGAAAATGACGAGACGAGACGAGGCGAGACGGGACGGGATGTGGTGGTGGCCCCACTACCGTAAGCGCCGGACATGCTCAACCACACTCACTCACTCACTCACTCACTCACTGACTGCTGGCGCGACAAACCGGTTCGGAGACTAAAGAAATCTACTACACAGATACAAAACGCAATACCACATTAATACTTACTTAATTACCACCTTACCTATCCCGGGCTCGTGAACAGAGGGTGAAACCCACGGGGGGGTATGAATTAAAGCACGGAAACACAACTCAAACAAACTACACAGCCACCATAATACGAACGACATCTACGAGTAGTATTGCAATACATGCAATGACAGTAGGTTAAGGTTAGTACCTATCTCCAACTTTAGTACTCGCGCATATCCATCATTCTCACCTGCTTTCCACATTCAGTATAGGGGTATATAGCTCGAAGATCGAAGACTATGGCTATCGCGTGACAATTGCGGTTTCAAGGTGGTGGAAATCAGGGGTGAGGGGGAGGGAGTTGTCTCGCCTTGAAATCTTGAGGTATAAAAAAGACACGCGCCCCCCGGAGTGCGGGCGATGCAACATTGGCAGGGAGGGGCTACCCGTTGTATGGACAGAAAGAGGAAAGTGTCGTCAACGGCCCGCTCAGCCAGCCGCCGAACTCTCACGCTTTCGCGCCCGCCCTTGTCATGATTCCCTACGTGTCCCAAAAGGTTAAAACATCAAACCAGCCAATAGAAGCTCACAGGTTCGACATTCAGCAATGTGGATTTTTCACGATTGACACGATGGATGGATCGTCAGTATCAAATGGACAAAGTTGCATGGTGCTTCATCTGCCAATACAATCACTATGCAATGCACTGATGTATCCAACATACCACATATCTGCCTGCATAAATATCTGCAAACAACATTTTACCAGCTGTGCTGGTCTTACCATCAAGTCATGTACGTGTACACAGGTAGCGATTTCATCGGTACTTACATATCTTGGAGCGCATGTCTGCAAGTTCAACCTTGTTAAAGATGTATCGAACCAAAATTCGAGTTTCTTCACAATTAGTTGTAGACGTCATAAATATCAGTAAAGCAATAGTCGCCAAAACAAGCGACCGAGAGTTTATAGCGAACCTGGCAATGTTCGATTGCAGGGGCCACTCTCCAACAAGATCATACGATGCCTTGCCAAGGGGACGCCACGCCTATGGACGAGCGGGTAATCATGACACAACTTCGACCACATACCTCTGAACGATCTGAGGCGAGTGGGAAAAAAAAGACTTACAGATGGTAAATAGGATTTACTGCAACTGCGTTCATCGGTGCATGCAGCTCATAGCGGATATGACTTTTGCACCCTTTGACGTCTTCGCGGGAAACGAAAGATGTAATCGACAGATGTCAACAGTGATAGACCCCGCCATGCGTGGCTGGCTGGCTAGCTAGCTAGCTGTAGAAATATGGCCTGCGGTAGGTGCATCTCACTGCCCACAGCCATGTACCGACGCGTCTAGCGTCTAGACTACGGTATGCCGTACGCCGTGTTGTATGATGTATGCTGTGCGCTGTGCGCTAACATGTACAATCTCTCTCACTTGCGTTCATTGGTGTGCCTCGGGAGCAAGCCGTCCGCCGGTCGACGGATGTTCCCCCAGACGGCAACTGGGGCACACCTCACCCGGCACACTGCGCGAGAACCAGGGGCGATACATTACGCAGACCTACCCCGAGATGGGTGACCGGCGCGGCATCGGGCATAGGACATGGGCAGACAGGCGAACAACACGGCAAACACCTGAATCAAGTTGCGTTCCGAAACCTCGGGATGCCCGCTGCCAGGGTAACAAATAGGTTATACTGTATGGGAGCCGAGTTGCTGGCTATGTAAGATGTGCGATACATAGATATAAAGGGCACATTGATTGATTGCATCGACGTCGAAGAGATTGCTGGTCGGCCGGAAAGGCAGTTGCTTGAGAGTAAGTGAATGACCGAGAGAATCCTTTGGAGATTTAACCTCATGTCGCGGGCTTATCAAAATAGGTGCGCTGTTGAGATTCCGGACCTAAAGGCAGTTTAATTGCGGTTGACACTGAACAGTTTGACAACTAACAATGTCCTTGTCGGTGAAACAAAGTATGAGCCTGGCCTCTCCAGGAAAATATGGAGAGAGGTGGGTATAAAGAATTGTCCTTTGCATTAGGTAACATGGTAGATAATGGGTTATCGTCAAACGTCCCGCGTGGTTCTTTCCTCTGCCGACCATCGTTGGTCAGAAGTTAGAACTATCGCGTTCAGGCACATACACGTACTTAACCTAGCGGAGACCACGGACATATTTGCGGGGGAGCTCGTTTTCCCATGCTCTTCTACGATTACGAGTAGGCGGTGATCGTAGGATGGGGCTAAGGATGGGGTGCGAGCCAACCAAATGAACGGCGTAAAGGGTTCACCGCTAATGTGACCCTAATAATTATCGAGCGACGTGGTGATAATAGTATTGCGGTCCCGGGTTGGATCTAGGATGCAGTACTTTTAAGACTGTAATAGGGCTTTAAGAAGCTAATTCTTATACTTATAAAATAAAGCTAAACGTTAAAATAGCGTATAAAAATAGTGCGCAAAGTAAAAAGTAGCATAAAATTAAAACTAATTACTATAAACTATAAATATAAATTTTACTTAAACTAGCTAACTTTATATTGTTTAATTTAGTAATAATAATAGTTGCTAGCTACTATTATTATATATTTATTAAGCACTTTAATATAATATGTTTATAAGCTTATAAGTAAAAATAATTAGCTACTAAGCAAAAATTGCTAAACTTAATAAAAACTTAATATAATAATAGTAAAACTTAAAATGTTAAAAGTATTAACTAAAATATAAAAGCTAAAAAAAACTAAAAAGCTTATAATAAATATAAACTTTTTAAACTTTTAAAAGCAAAAAAACTTTTTATTTAATAATTATTTACTATAAAAGCTAACTTTAGCTAAATAAAAATAATAAGTTATAATTTAAAAAGTTAATTATTTATTTAAAAGTATATTATTTAATATACTTTTTATAATAGTTAGCTAGCTAAAAGCGTTATTTAATATAGTATATTTAAAGTATAAATAATAAGTAGCTTAAAACGCTTTAAGCAACTACTAATAATTTAATTTACTAAAAGTAAATTTTTAAAAAAAACTTATATTACTTTAGCTAGTACTTTAAATACTTAAACTTAAAATGTAAAAAGTATTGCTTTAAAAAATAAAATAAATAAAAACTTTTATTTAAATTAAAATATAAAAATAAAATAAAAAATAGTAATAAATTAATATATTTACTTAAAATTTAATATAATTATAATAAAGCTTAAATTTTTAAATATTAAAAAAACTTTTAAACTTATTAATAAGCATATTACTTTAAATAAAAAAAGTTAACTAAAGCAAATTGCTAATAAAAGTATATTATAAAAATCTTTATTTTTTTTAAAAAACGCTTTTTATAAAAGTAATAAAAAGTACTTTACTTTATTAAAAATAAAAATATTTACTAATAAACTGTTTTTATAAGCAAAAAATAAAAAATAAAAAAAAAAGCAGTATATTATTAAAGTAGTAAAAAAGTGTTATAAAAAACTTAAAGCTAAGTTTAAAAAATATAAAAACGTTAAGTTTGCTAAAAATATTATTTAGTTTGCTGCTTTTATTATTTTTGCTTTTTTTACTATACTTAACCTTGCTAATAATAATTAAAAAAAAAATATAAATTAAATAGCTTATATACTATATTATTAAAGCTACTTATTATAAAAATATAATAGTTAAAAATAAATTTAAACTTTTTTAAAACTTTAGCGCTACTAAGTACTAAGGCTTTAATTATTATAGTAACTATAAAAAAAAAAAACTAAAGCTTAAAGCTAAAAGTAGCTATTAATATATAAAAATTAAAATTATTATAGCTAATGCTAAAAAAAAAAAAAAAGCTTTTAAGTTAACTTTTTTATTTAATAAAAATAATAATAATAATATAGTAAAAGTAATAATAATAATAAAATTACTATTTAGCATGCTTTTTTAAAGCTTAGCTAAACGCTTATATACTTTTATTTTTTTTTTATAGCTTATTTAGTAGCTAATAAAAAATTTATATTATTTATTACCTTTAGCTTTTTTATACTTTTTAACGCTTTTTTTTTTTTAGCTAATAAACTTAAATATAATTTAATAAGTATACTTTTAAAAAATATACTTAAAGCAGCTAACTTAGCAAACTAATTAGCTAAAAAACTTTATTTTAATTTAAAAAGTTTAACTTAAATACTTTTAAATACTTTTAAAGGCAGCTTTTTTATATAAAACTTAAAAACGCTAACGCTAGCTTTATTTAAGCTTATTAAAAGCTAAAAAAAAAAATAGCTTTTAAATTTAACTTTTTTTTTACTAATAAATATATAATATAAAAAAAAAAAAGCTTAACTAGCACTTTATCTTTACTTAAAAAAAGCGTTTAAGTTAAAGCAGCAAAAGTAAAAGCTACTACTTTAGCTACTAATAGCGCTTTGTTTTTTGCTTTTTTTTTTACTAACTTAGCTTAATTATTAAAAATTAAAATTTAAGCTTTAAAGCTTGCTTTTATATAAGCTAAAAAATAAAAAAAGTTTAAAAACTATAATATAAATAGTAAAGCAAATAAAAAGTACTTATACTTTAAGCTTTTTATAAAGCTTTATAAAAAAAATTAATAACTAAATATAAAAATAATTATTAATACTTATATTATAATTAAAACTAATTTAAACAAGATTTTAAAAGTATTATATTTAAATAAAAAAAAATAAATTATTAAAATAAAAACTAAAGCAATAGCTTAGTTTTTTAACTAAAAACATATTAAGTTTAGTAGCTAAAAAAATATTATATATAATATAAAGTTAACTATTTTTTATTTTAAAAAAGCTAGAATTTAAATTGCTACTTATATTAGCAATATAATAAAGTAATAGCTTATTATAGCTTTTTATAGCTAGCCTTAGCTAAAGTAAAAAAGTATTAAGTTTTAAATAAGTACTTAAAAGTATAAAAAAATATTTAAAAGCAAAGTAATAATAATTATAAATATAAATTTAAAATTAATTATTATATATATTAAATTTTTTTTTTATTATATTATAAAGTTTAAGCTAGTAAATAAAAAAGTAAACTTATATAAAGTATATAATATACTTTTTAATATAAAAAACCTTAAGCATAATTAAAATATATATATATAGCTTAAATATTGCTTTTTATAAATAGCTTTTTTTAAGTATATTAAATATATGTTTAAAAATATGCTTAAAAAAAAATAATAATGCTTAATTTAAATATAGCTTTTTTAAATATTAACTTTATTGCAAACTTAGCTTATTTTTAAAAAGTAATTAAATTAATAAAAAATAAAAAATTAAATATACTTATAATTTAAAAAGCTAATTTAAAAAAATTTAATAAAAAAAAGTTTAAAGCTAAAACGTTTTATTTAGTAAAAATAGCTAAAAAAATAAATAATAAAAGTAGCTTAGCTATTATTATTAATACTAAATAAGTATTTTAAATTTAATTACTAAAAAAACTAAAAAAGCACTTAATATATAAAAACTTAAAAAAAAAGCTTATAATTACTAATATTACCTTTTAAAATAAAATAATTTAAATAGCAAATATATATATACTTATAAAATTACTTAAAGTAAAATATAAATAATTTTTAATATAATTAAAAGCTTTAACTAACTTTAAAAATTTTAACTTTTTTATATTATAAAATCTTATTAACGTTATTAAAAAAAACTAAAATATAACTAAGCGCTGTATTAATAAAAAGTTAAATAAAAAACTATTAAAAAAAAAACTAAAAGTATTTTATAGCTTACTAAGTATACTATAAAAAAACTAAAGCTTTTAGCTAGTAAATAATTAAAAAAAAAAAAACCTTAGCTTTAAAAAATTTACTTTTAAATATATATTTAATATATTATAACTAAATAAAATATATACTTAAAAAAACTAAGTAAAATTTACTAAAGTATAAATAATTATGCTTATACTATTATAAACAAATTATTATTATATTAGTATTAAACTAGCTTTACTTATAAACATAAATAAAAAACTAAAACAATAATAGTTATTACTACTAGTACTATAATTATATTGTTATATTAAAACTTATTAAAAACTTTTTAAAAAAATTAAATATATTAACTATATAATTAAATAAACTAAATATAAAAAAGCTTTTAAAGCATACTTTAAAAAAAAAAAAGCTGTATTAAGTAAAACGTAGTAAAAAAAGAAAACATTTATTTAAAAAGCTTAAAAAAAACTAACTAAAAAACAAGCAAAAAAAATAAATATTATACTTAAAAAGCAAATTAAAAATTTAAATACTAAAAAGCTAGCACTAAATAAGTAAAAATAAAAAAATTACTTATATAACTTGCTAGCAAAATACTTTTTATTAAGTAAAGCTTTTATATAATACTTTTTTTTTAAAGCTAAAATAAATATAAATATATTAATTTTTATACTAAAAAATAAAAATAACAACTAGCACTTAAACTTTAAAAGTATTTTAAATATAGTATATAAGTTTTATAATAAATTATATAGCTATAAAGCATTTAACTTAAAAGCTATAAATAAAAATTTAAAAAATGCTTTAATTATAAATATAAAAAATTAAAAAAACCTAGTTAAACTAGTTTTTAAGCAAAAAGTTAAAGTAGCTATTAAATAAGCTACTTTAAAAAGCGCGCCTAGCTTAAATAGTATTTTTGCTAAGCTATATAAAACCTTGTTAAAATATTAAATAAAAAAGTATTAAAATAAAATATTAAAGTATAAAATTATAAAAGCACTTATAAAGTTTTATAATAAGCTTTAGTAAAAAAATAAAGTACTTAATAAATAAATAAAAAAAATGCTAGTAATACTACTAAAAAAAAAAACTTAAAACTTTTTAAAAACTATTAATTACTATTTTTAATAAACATTAATTATAAAATTTTTATTAAAATTATAATATAATGCTTAATTAAAGCGCTTAAAAAAGTTATAAAAAAATAGTAGTTAGCTTTTTTTTTAAATAAACTTATAAATAATAATATTAAAGCAATATAATAGCTAATTTAAAACTTTAAAAATAAAAAAAATAATAGCGTTGCTTTACTTTTTTTAAATTAAAAAAAGTATATAACAAGGTTTTATATAACTTTTTTTAAAAATTTATAAAGTTTTTTAGCATTTTTTAACTTTTTATTAAATAAATTAAAGCTTTATATAATAAAGCAATAATTTAACTTTTTATAAATAGCTATTTTAGTAATAAAGTATTAATAAAAAATAGTATTTAATAAAATAACTTTATAAGCTGCTTACTATTTATACTTACTATTAAAGCTTTTATAAAAACTATAGTAAATTATTAAAAACTATAAAGTATACTGCTTAATATAAAAGTTATAAAGTTGCTAATATATGCTAATAATATTATTATAGTTTTTAATAACTAAGCAAAAATAAATATACTATAAAAGATTTTAAATAATTATAATATAGTAAGTAAATTAAAAATTAATTAAAAAAAGTTTTTTTTAGTAAAAGTAAAAAACGTTATAAACGTTTTTATTAACTAAATATAAACGCTAACTAAAAATAATTTTTATAAGTACTTAAAAATATTAATAAACAATAAAAAAACTAATACTATATAATAATATAATTTTTTAAAAAAATAATTAAAAAATATAAAAAAACTAAAAACTTATAGCTTTAATACTACTTATTAATAAAAAGCAAAATTTTTATTGCTAACTTTTTAATTTTATTATAAATATAGTACTAAATAAGGTTTATTAATATAAGCTTTATAAAAGCTAAAATTAAAAAAATATATTAATAAATAGTATAAAAAAAAAAGCTATACTAATAAAAAATAGTAAAACTTTAAGCATATAAGCTATATATAAACAAAAAAGCAAGTGCTTAAAGCTTATAGTATATTATTATAGCTTTTATATTTAGTATAGTAAGCAAAGCAATTGCTTATTTTAATTTATTATAAATATAGCTAAATAAACAGCTTATTATTAAAAAAGTAAATATTACTACTTTTATTTTTTACTTTATAATATAATACTTATAAATATAATAAATAAGTAGTACTTTTTTATAGCTATAAAATTATAAGTAGTTTTATAATAAATAAAAAAAATTATAAAAAAGTAGTTTTATTTAATTAAAAAAACTTATTATACTAAATAAAATTATAAACACTTATATTTAGTACTACTTAGGCTTATTATATAAAACTAGAAAAAAAGCTTAAATATAAAAATTAAAAATTTAAAAAAATTTATAAACAAAAAAAGTAAAGGTTTTAAAAAACGTATAAAACTTAAAAATAAATATATTACTAGTTTTATAATATTAAAATGTTAAAAAATATAACTAAGCTAGGCTAATTATTTAAAAACTTTAAAACTTAGCTTTAAAAAAATAAAAAACTAAATTAGCTAAAATATAATAATAGCAACAATTTTTAAAACTATACTATTTACTTAATATAAATAATAATTAAATATAAACTTATAGCTTTTTATAAATATATAAATATTTATTAAAAGCTAAAATAAAAAGTAAACTAAAAACTATAAGTAATATAATATATATAGTAAACATACTACGTAATAAATTTAAAACTTATATTAAAAAATTAAAAATATAAAAAGCAGTTTAAATTAAATAATATATTTTTAAAGCTAAAAACTTTTTATAAAAATTTTTATATAAAGCTATTATTATTAAAACAAATATATTTTAAAAAACTTTTAAAGCTTAATACTATTTAATAAATAATAGTAACTATACTATAAAGCATATTTAAATAAACTATATAGTTATATAATTAATTTAAAAAAAGTTTATAAAAATTTAAATATTTTTTAGCAAAAAAGCACTAATACTTTTAAAAACTAAAAATAAGCTTATTAAACTAATAATAACACTACTATATATAATTAATATAACTTTTAAAAAGTAGCTAGCTTATTACTAAATAGCAGTTTAAGTGCTATAGCTAATATACTTTAGCTATTTATTTTAAAAGTTGCACTTTTTTTAAAACCTTTAAAAAGCAATTAAGTATTTTTATAATATAATTTAAATAAAAGTAATAATAAACAAAACTATTGCTTTAAACAAAAAATATTAAAATAAAAAAAAACAAAAAAGTTTTTTATTTAATATAAAAAATGTTGTTAAAAAACATTAAAATAACTAAAAAGCTTTTATTTTTAAATTATAACCTAGCTTATAACTATTGCTATATATAAACTTAAAACAAAATTAAAGCTAATATTAATACTACTACTATTAATGCTTTAAATTTAAACTTTAATAAAAAAATAAATAATTAAATAATAATAATTAACTATATTAATTAACAATATTTTATATAATACTAATTAACTATAATAATTTATAAAAAAAAACATATAAACTATAGTTTTTTATAGCTTAAGTAACTAGTAATTTGCTAAATAATAGCAAGTGTGCCTTAAGGTTTAACTTTTTTTATTAAGCTTTATACGCAAGCACTTTAAAAAAAAAAGCTACTTACTAGCTAACTACTTAAATAAAGCTATAAATATATAATAAAGGTAAAAATTTTAAAAAAAGCTAGGCAGCTTAAAAAAAGCTAAAGAAAAAAATACTAAAATGCTTAAGGTAGCTAAAAACTATAAAGCCTATATTACATAAAAATAAAAATGCAAGGCATAGGGGTAATAAGGGTTAATCTAGACTAATAAAAATGTAAAACTAAATAAGCAGCTAAGGTAGTGGTGCAAACAAATAAAAGACTTCAAGCTCGATAATAGTATTGCGGTGTCCAGGCGCGTCCTTGTATGTAGGGCAGGTATTATTCCGCAGTCCTAGCTCCAGCAATTGCCCAACAGCGTGACAGCAAAGCTGCCCCTTAGCCACACCACATGCACGCGTACCTGTGAGTAAGTAGCCACTATCAAAGTCCAGGAACCAAACACAGAGAGGCAAACATTGGACTCTGGAGATGTTTGGGGGTTTGAGGAGCGTTTTGCCCTGTAGGTGCCCTTGGTGTACGTGGTAGATAGCCTTTACGATTAGCCACTATTAATCGGTCCTTCGCGTCCAACGCAACTGCGGACAGGGGCCTAGGCTGGTTCGTAATCTCTCGAGAAAGCGCGATGGATGGAGCTGAAAGTGAACTTCCTCCAACTGCAAATATAATACTCGTACCTACTCGTACCTACTCTACTCGTAGGCACGCACTCTAGGGTACCACCTGCCTGCTGCTAGATTAACTACCGGTACCGATGTATCTAACCCAACAGCAACTGGTCCCTGCCTCTTCTACATCCGCCTCATTGGGAACGAGACCTCCCACGCGCGCCTTGCTCCGGTAATCACTGTCCATCTGCCGCACACCAAACCAAGGTGGGCAAGATTCTGTAATCGTTGGATCCTGGGGAAATATCTAGCCCACCTACGTCTACCTTAAAAAATTCCTACATCTAAGGAGTTCTCCACTTAGGTCTAAATACTTAACGCCAGCATGCAGATCGCAACGCAGCGTCTCTTGCCCAAGTATTTTATAAAAAAATGACTTAACCTGCAAGGACTGCTAGGTATACCTACCTACCTACCTACCTACCTACCTACCTACCTACCTACCTACCTACCTACCTAGGTACTTACCTACCTACCTACCTACCTACCTAGGTACTTACCTACCTACTTAAGTACTTACATATAAAAACAACTTATATATATGTTATTTACAAGTTACTAATCTAGGAGGTACATGCTAAGGCGCTGTACTATGAAAACATATAAAGGGAGGGGGCTAATGCGCACTAAGTGGAGAAACCCCTTGGATGTAGGAATTTTTTAAGGTAGACGTAGGTAGGCTACAAACATCTAGCTACCTATTCAGCGCGTTGCCCCCTACGGACTGGATCATCACAAAACCTTTGATCGTCCATCTGTATAAAAGACCCCCATGTAAAGTACGATAGGTACGAGCATCCAAAAACTACCTTACGGCCTGTTGCAAAACGTGCATTAGACCAGTGCTCTTTTATTCCTTGGCCCTTTTGGTTCCGCTTTGTGTAGGAGGGTACATAGGTACATAATCTGCCAGCTCCGTTTGCATCTGTGTTTCTACTCAGACACCTGGCAAATTGTGCACCGGCCACTGTAAGACAGTTCATTGGAATAAAAGGAGGTTGGCGTGGTCGGCTACTCCAATTTCCGTGTCTTCATTGCATCCCGTTGTAGCGAGTTGCCTATGACCGTGGATCGCCGAATCCAAAGAAACCGAATTTTTCTACTAAAATTATCTAATAATAGCCTGAATACCTATCTAGTCGGGGAAATCTACCACATGGCTATCATTTTGTCAAACGATCAAGATAAGTTTTACATATCCATGTCTAGGTATTGCTATATGCGTCGCTCTTTACCTGTCAACAGATAATCGTGTTATCGAGGATACCGACAATAAGGAAACGCTATGAGCACCGTTGTCGCTCCATTTCTTCGATGCTGGCGACAACTATTATGTTCCACAATCAACGCTCCTAAGGTTTTGCTATTGAATCCTGACCACCTTTCGCCCTCTGTCCGATGGAGTCGGTTGAGAGAAACTAAACCTATGTTCCCCGCTTTTGCTATTGTGTAATTACGAGTATACCAAGCACTTCGGGACGTAGATGGATACCTCTCCACCGCACCTCTTCTGTTGCTTCTTTTCCCCTGGTATCTTGATACCTGTCTTCGCACCACAAGAGCACTACCTACATTCTAACATGTTCGCTGTCCTTCTTGTGATCAACACGTACATACCAAATGCCCCAGATGAAGCATACGTTTGTCAAGTCCTCAGAAAGACATCTTTTTATCTTTGTCTCTGGCGGTCTTCGATTTAAGCTTACATTGACACTTGCCCTTTTGGACCTAAAAGCTTGTAGGATTTTTAGTATTGCATGGCATCTTGCAATGACTCGATGGTCACACACCACTCTAGAGGCTAACGGAACGTAGCGTTGAGATCAACTGCATCAACTGCAGGAATGGCCCACACCATGCCATATACATGTGTGCTTCTCATTCCACAGCCATCTGAACCAGAGGTTCAATGTCACTCGCTGCACGGTCTTGAGCGGATGTAGGGACATACATCCCCAGAAACCTAACGAGCGAGTGTCATGATGTACTACATGTACTACATAGTAGTATCTGAGATCCTGCATGCCAGTGTCATCACCTACATACTTTACATAGCTCCGACCTGGTATGTGTGTCTATGCGTATGACTGTTCATCATGGGGCGGCTAACTTGGAAAGCACGACATATGGCCGGTATGTACGTATCCATGTCGAACGCTGCCGGCAACCAGGTGACGGCAGACATCGAATACGACTATCGACCTGCGATCTGACCTGAGAAGGCCATATCCATACCGACCAACTCTTGACTTGAGGATACTTTGCGACTTTGCTGCTTTACCGCGCCGCCCCGCTTACGCTCCTCGAGGGAAACCAACTACGGCGAGATAAAAGTGCAACTATCAAAGAGTCACATACAGGGTGAGAGGGGGGGGGGGCACTTTGGACCCTGAAGGAAGCGATACCACGTTTGATCCTACGGTCTACGTACAAAGTTCGAGAGTCCTCCAAAGTTCGACGGGTCAATGAATTATGTTGCGACTACCTATACAAAGGTACAAAACACTATCTGTTGGGCTTGCAAGTCTACTCTGATTGCTCCAGGTTACAGAGATGCCAAAAGTCCCAATCTGGATACTCTCCCAAAGAGTCAACCTGCCTCAACCTGATTGGTCAGGGCAGATTACCCTCTAACCGTAGTGCTTCCGCCTTTTGTGGAAAATACTCGCTTCTCATCACACCAGTGTCTCTGTACTGTGTGGAGTAAGATTACTGTGACTAGCGCGAGAGATACATACATACGTTCCACCTGGCACCTGCACCTTGTACACCCACAGTGCATTTTGGCTTGCCAGCTGGCAGCAGAGAATTACAGCGACACAGCTACTAGAGAAGGTAAAGTGGATGGGTGTTGTGATGATCACGGACAGGAACTAACTCTGATCGAGGACTGCCGATTCTACGAGTATATTATTGCGCAAGGCTACGAACATCATATTGAATCATACACCTACACATATCACCCAAGAGATAATGCTATCTTCTCCGAGTCTCACTGTCCTGGGTAATCCACTCCGGCACCTGAGAGTCGAGAGTTGAGACTAGGCAGTGTGTCAGCACGCACCTTGAAAAGCCAAGACTCCCATTGCTCTTCCGGGTCTCCGATTCCTCACTATGCTATACAAATCCCACCGGAGCTATTCAAGACCCGTGTCCCCCCTCCCCCGTTACCTGGGGCAGACGCAATACTCTCCCCGGCCAACGCGGTCTCCCGAGAATAGGAAACCTTGAGCTCTACTATTGGGTTTATTTGATTCGCTCACGTGCTCAAATTGCTTTGGGAACACGGAAGATTTCCATCGTCTCTCTGTATGTTGTACATGCACAGAACCCGTGGTAAGTTTGTATTTACAAGCGTGTGGGTAACCGTAATATTTGCCTTCGCCTCCAATGCTCCGCCAATAGGCTCATATATTTTATATCCCTTTACACAAGCACAGGCGTAATATGGGGCGTGCTTACGTGCTCGATTCAGATTTTATCAGCAGAGCTACCACGCCCTTCAACCATGGAAGCCACCCAAGTTAAGTAACTATTGCATATATTGGCATTACATTCTTCCAGTGTCCATGAGACCTTGGTATGGCTTGCCTATGATATAGTAGGTATTCGGGCTTACGAGGGTTTATATTTTTAAACTGGCTGTGTCCACTAACAAGTCGATGCGTGTACCATATATCACCTCATACGCGTATATCAAGGCGTTTATTGACTTTTTTCCAATGTTAGGTTAGACATTCGAGTCAGCCCTCGTTCCTCTGCACCTTACAGGATAACTATGCCATTTTACAGGGTCGTCAAAGAAGTATACCGTAAGATCGGATACACAAACTACCTTGATGTGTCTCTCTCTCCAAAGATTTCGGTCTACCTAGTGGTAAAGTCTCACGCCTCGTGGCTTTGTACTCTCGATCTACCTCGGTTTGAGGGAAAAACTCCCAGCTTGCGTAAGCAAATACACGCTCGTTTCAAAGCCACTTTACGTCGCATACTTGGAAGCCCTGCAGACGAGATTTGGTCCGGGCAATATTCAGAAGCGCTTCTGTAATGTATTCCACTATTTGACTCCTACCACTCGATATAGTACGTATCGACATGAGTGGCACGAAGCTCAACTTTGTTGTCATGTTCGATATATTTCATCCAACAAGTGGAGAGACATGTCGACACCGAATTTCCATGCCTTTGAATGTTCTTCAACGGGTCGGCAAGGGCACGCGCGGGCAGCCTTCATTCAGCCTTGCAACTTTAGTGATTTCGGTAGACAATGCCATGCTCCCTTGCCGCATCGAGCATCGAGCATCGTAGGGCTGATGAAAGGCAAGGTCGGAGTTGCACTTGAGCGCAGCTGGCAGCTGGAAGCGGCATGTTTCACAGTGTGCATGTGCATGGACCTAACCTAGTACCTGTTAGGTTGCCGATTTGTCAGGCCAATTCAAGAAGATGTGTCTTGCCTTGATTGGGCTGCCTGGAGTCCAGCTTTGCGCGTTGACTGGCTGACAGCGAAATCCTTCCCAGACTCCTGCCACATTGATACTAGAGAGCTTAAACGACATGTACGAGTACGTCCTGGTAGGGTAAATATGGTCAGTCGAGGATGTACGGGTTACAGCCTCAGAGCCTTGTGGACTACCTTATGCTTTGTACTTATTGCAAGCTAACACGATGGAACATGACAAAGCAAATGAATATAGTTAATTAAACATACAGAATCGCCGAGAACGACAAGCACTTTGAAATACCCACAACGACCACGGGTAAGGTCAGGGAATACAGCATACCCACACACATTTGTTGCTATTGAAAGTGTTCACTCGTTGCGCGCAATTCAGAATGGGGATAAGATTACCCAAGAGTGGATGAATGCAACCTTGACAGGGGTGTCTGGGCAGAGGGAACGTACAGTGTCTAAGACGAACTTGAGAACAAATTGCAACGACCTTTGAAATTACCGTACTAGTCCGGATTTAGTGCCTTTGGTCATGTTCAATCTGCAGCAAATTCATCCTGCCCCCATAAAAGTGGTATCACTAGTCGCTAGCTTCTGCAGTAGGGCAAGGCTGCTAGCACGTGATTGGATAGATTGCTTGTCTTCGAGTGAGCGGCTGCTCTGTTTTCCCTCCATACGCAAATTCCTATACCTACTGTAATACACCTCACTTACATGAGTGATTGAGCTAAAAACGAGCTAAAGAGCCCACATCCCAGTGTTTCCGACTTTGTTGCTGAAATTCTCTCCGAGCACTCGACAGGTATGACTGGCTTTCATAAGAGCCGACTTGGATATACAATGCAACACAGTACTTTGCACCAAGCTATCAAACTGTCCAGTTAGATATCACCACTTTATGTGCTGATATATGTATACAACTCAATACACTTCTACTCTGGTTAATAAGACGTTTTGTCAAGTAGGTATTACTCTGTACCTTTAGCCAGAGTCTCTCATCCCGGCCAGGTGGGCGGTATACAGTGGACAGGACGGTACACCAACTCCCTTTTCATGCATGCATCCATCCCCTCCGGCACTAGCTCTGCGCTAGTGTCCACCGTGGGTCAGCTTAGCAAGTTAGTAGGGGACCTAGGCAGTTGCCTCCCCCGCAGCTTCTGGGGCTATTCACAGCTGTCTGGCAAGCTATGAGAAAAAGGCCAGAGGCCCGTGTGCTACCTTAATTACCACCTCGCTATCCTCTTTTCAATCATCCCGCATTCACCTTTCCTGATCAATCACCCAAACCCAAAAACGACAAGAAAAGGGAAAGGCTCGACATTTGACACCAGACCATCTACCTAGGCCTTTCCTTTACAGGGGAAGTGTCGTTCAATTAAGAGTCCCCTAACTTAACCATTTGAAGCTTGCTTTTTCCCCCATTACCACACCTAGTTCAAACGGCCTTGCCTAGGTAACGCGTGTCCGTAAAAGAAAAGAAGAGGTCAGACAAACGGGATTGAATTTGCATCGCATCGGATTGTATCGTACATATTGTTTGTTGCGACTCCTTCCTTTTTACCTTTTGTTTTTGAATCACCTATTGCCCTTTGGGACAAGTCGGATTGCCGAAAGAGAAAGAGAACGGGGAAAAAAAATACAACCTTTGACCCTTTAACCTCTAACCCGTCCTGCCTGCCCTACCTACCCGACTGGGAACCTACCGTACAAGGCAAACAACTTCCCGCCCTGACCTATTACCTTTTGAGGCTTCAACTCTATCTACCACAGTACCTACCTACCAGGCCTCCTTCTATTCGAGGTACCGTACCAAACAGAAACTGCTTGCACCGAACGTGTCATTTTCTATTCCCAAGGTATGCACGCCATTTTCTATTTCCTATTGTAATTACTTCCTTTTCGGGTCTGTTTTATATGTGATGATCTTATTATCATGATAATGGCATGGGCATGAACACATTGCTGTCTTTTTTTCTTTCCTTCCCAATCTTTCCCTCATTGAAACGCCCCCCCCCCCCCCATCATTTGCTCCATTTGGGTTGGTTGCTTTGCGTTTGATTGTTTTGCGGACCAGGGCCGTAGGTATGCCGTGCACGACAAGGTATGCTGCACAGGTTACAACAACCAGGCCAGCCTACAGCATGCGCTACACCTGTTGCCAATGTACAGCACCCTTTGTGCCCTGTCGTACCCTGTCAATCTGACCCTCCAGCACACAGACCCCTGGCTTGTCTTCTTTTCCTACTACCCAAGACCTTCTGGATCAGTAAAGCCGTACCCGCTTCGTGCCTTATCTAACCAAAACTAGGTGGGCCATATAGCGGAATTCCAGCATCCCCAGGGCGCATCTCTGTCCTCGCAAGACCCGAGACCCCAAAGTCCTTCCCAAAGGCTCAAACCCCCCAAAGGAAAAAAAACATACATTGCCTTTCCATTGGTAATCATACCCAAACAAAGCAATAGTTCCCAGCCAAGTGTTTGAGAAATTCTTCGGCACTCGCTTCCAGATTTGTGCCGCCTCTGCACACCAGACTCGATAGAGTAGGCGCCCCCAAACCAGGTTCTGCGACAAGACCTCCAACCTACGACAACAGAGCCTCTCCGCTCAACGCCAGATCCAGTATAGGCCATCGGCACCACGACCAAAGCAGTATCTCCACCAAATTTTGCCTGTTTCGTTCGTGATACCATCCAAACCCCAAGTTCGCAATGGCAGACATCACCGACCAGCACGACCAGAATACTCCCCAGGAGCTGGACGAAAGCCACGTGGGCAATGGAAGCACCGCAGCGCCCGAAAACCGCGGCGTTAAGCGACCGCGCAACAGCATTGCCGACGATGACGATGACGAAGATGAGAAGGGGGGGCGCGAGCGTCGCAAGATCGAGATAAAGTTCATAAGCGACAAGTCGCGTCGCCACATCACCTTTTCAAAGCGCAAAGCCGGTATTATGAAGAAGGTACGTCGCCTGCCAATATTGATGGTCTTCACTTCGCCTAGCGCTCGTGTCGTTCGCGTCATCGCGTCATCGCGTCTCACGACCGTGTTCAGTCTCGAAAGTATCGTACCGTGGCTAACATGGAGACTGTAACTAGGCGTACGAATTATCTGTTCTCACTGGCACACAAGTACTACTGCTTGTTGTATCAGAAACCGGGCTCGTCTACACTTTCACAACGCCGAAGCTTCAGCCTCTGGTAACGAAGGCGGAGGGCAAGAATCTAATCCAGGTGAGTGCACACATGCAGACGCGCAGAGACAACGTGTACGCGCCCGCGCATCACTTTGTTCTCGCTTACCCTCAGATATAACCCGAACGGAAACTAACGCAGACTCTACAGGCCTGCTTAAATGCGCCGGAACCGAACCCTGGTAATGAGAACGGTGTGGACGATTCGAATCAAGTCGAGTCACCCGAAGACCCGCCCAACTCTCATCTGCCACCTCAGTCGAGTCGGCCGGGAATGCCACAGAACCCGCATATGCCGCCCAGCTACATGCCAAATGTCCCAATGGATCCGCAAGCGATGGCTTACCAAGGCTACGTACAGCGCGGTGGCCCTCCTCCCTACGGACTGCCTCCGCAGTCGGGCATGCCCCAGCATTCCGCTCACCAGTCTTAGAAATTCCGACACTACTGCCCTGCGCTGATACCCCCCGAAATTAATGCATTGATGAGGCTCTTTTTCCACTCACGCATTCTTCTCCCCGATTATAATTGCGAGGCTACGGTGGCCCGGCGTTGTATGGTCATCGTGACTTGTTTGAAATGTCAATTAGTTCCTCTTGACTGGTTTCCAAATCTCATCTTTTCGTACCTTTGGCTCTTTTTTCCTGATTTCGCTCTCTGGTGCGTTGCTGCGGTGAGGTCTTGTACACGTTCAGCATTATGGAAAGACGATTATTTTTCACCTCGTAACGTACCTCGCCGCATTTTCGACAAATAATACCGACCGAGACCAATATTTGATTGATCCGGGCGGACCTCGTTTGCCTAGTGTCCACAGTCTTCTACATCGTCATCGTCTCTTTTTATTTCTAAATTTGCAGCCAATCGGGCCGCTAGTCGGCTCACCAAACTCGTCCTATCCAGCGGGAAGGAGGGGACACCATGTATGGCCATGGGGCCGCGCTATCATGTCGGCCTTGACGGTCTTGGTCTCTGTGACGGCCCCGGACGTGGCAGCACCTTCCCCAACCTGTGTTAATCATGATACCCTGGTCTTTAGACAGTATTCAAACCTGTCAGGTACCTCGAAATACTCTTCCCCGGCTCGGCATCAAGTAACTGGTACACTCGTTTGAGCGGATTGTGCAATGGTCCATTCTATCGATTACCCGAGTTCGATCATGCTCGGAGTATATCGACGAATGGGCCAGTACTACTGCGGCATCGATAGAGAATGGCCAGGTGATGGAGGATTCATGTCGCGTTCGAACCCGTGGTGGGACTTGGTATCATCCAACGACTCTGCAAACCCGAGGGAGAATATCGACCATTGCTTTTCGACCGTACATATGCCAGCACCGGATGCGGACTCTCACCGAAGCATGTGGCCAGAACATATGCCACTGGTGAAGACGGATGGGATTTCATGGTGTTCACGGTGATGCTCGCCAGTCTTGTCTGGGCCATCAGTCGTGTATATGCCCATGTGTCCAAGGTCTATTCTGTTGGTGAGAACGTGGGGGGGGCAATGGTACGGGAAGTGAGGATTACCGTGCTATTCCTCGGGTCGCGCGGTCACCATTCCATCCCAGGGGTTTCCGTGGGAGAAGGTTGGAACTTTCAATAATTTAGGATGGGTGTGACTAGGAGTTAAGGGGGGTTTGCCAAGAATGCACGCGTTGTGTTGTAGCTAGGCGCGGAGAAAATGTCGGTATTGAGTTGATTCGATTATTTGTATCATACCAGCCCCCCCTTCCAGTAGACGACAATGGGACGAACCGTAATCGAGTTTCTGCTTTGACTGAAGTATTTATATTATGGCCAAGATTCGACCTTTTGTAAGGTTAGGCCGTGTTTTATGCGAGTATTACAAGTGGCTAACTGTTTCGTGACCAATTTACTAGACGTGCAAATCTTGAGTTTTGTTATGCTACGTTTATATGTAGGGTTTTGCCCCGTTGTTTATCCTCGTTGGAGAAAATATCAAGTTTTATTAGCCCTGCGTATATCCTACTACCTACCATGAGTAGCTCTCCTTTCTTGTAACCTAGGTAAGTAGGTACCTTATGTATCGATCTTTAGGCCTCTTAACTTTTGGTTTTGGTTTTGTTTTTTGTTTTTGCCTTTTCCAGACTCCGAGCTAGTGATGCCGGGATTGGATTACGTTGTGAAGTGTGTGTGTAAGTAAGTAAGTAAGTAAGTGGATGATGAGCCTACTTTAAAGTAGGTAGAGTAGAGTAGAGTAGAGTAGAGTAGAGTAGAGTAGAGTAGACGAGGAGGAGGAGGAGGAGGAGGTAGACTAGATCTAGATCTAGATCTAGATCATGGCAGGCTGACGATTTTGAAAAGCGAGCATCTGTTGAAATTTGATTTGTTAGGTAAGGTAAGGTAAGGTAAGGTAGGTAAGGTAGGTAAGGTAGGTAAGGTAGGTAAGGTAGGTAAGGTAGGTACTTACTTACTTACTTACTTACTTACTTTAATTAATTGGACATGTGGATGTTTTGCTCTTGACGGTTTGGGATATTTGGGTTTTCGGGGGGGGGATATGTAAGATAGAGAGAAAGATAGATAGATAGATAGATAGATAGAAGTATTTTGGGGGGGGGGTAAGGTAGGTAGGTAGGTAGGTAGGTAGGTATTAATTTGGTTAAAGTGTAAAGTACCTAGGTTACTTACTTACTTTGGATCGTTGAGGTTTGGGTTAGAACATAGGTAGGTGGGTAGATGATATATGGCTGCTTTTAATGAATATGTGATGTATGTATAGGTGTCTTTCCTATTTTTACTCTTGCCTACATGTTAAAGTATTGGGGTTATAAGAGAGGGGTTGGGTTATTTATTCAAGGAGGAGAAGGAGAGAGGAGAGAGTAGAGAGGGGGGGGTTTGTTTTATCACAATGCTTAGATACCTACCTAGGTTCGTAGTAGATGTAGATAAGGGAGGTAAGGACTTTGAGAGGAAAGGGGTAAGGGGGGTTATGGGTATGATATCGTATAGTGAGTGGGTGGACGTGTGGTTTAGGTAAGGATATTAAGGTAGGAGGGAGAGAGGGAAAGAGGGAGAGAGGGAGAGAGGGAGAGAGGGAGAGAGGGAGAGAGGGAGAGAGGGAGAGAGGGAGAGAGGGAGAGAGGGAGAGAGGGAGAGAGGGAGGTGGTCTGGGATATTTTGTTCGAGTTGTCCAAAGTGGAATTTTGAATCATGGATGTTGATATTTTTGGTATATGAGAAACAACCCCCCTCCCCTTCCCCATGTATGAAGAAGGTGGATGCGTGTTGTAGGCGTGAGATAGGTACTTCGACTTGGTTCATCCGTCTGCCTCTCATTTCTTTTCCTTCCTATCCTTCCCGAGCTCTTGTGTGTCGGTGTCGGTGTCTGGTCGAAGGGAATCCTGCCGGCCGGAAGATTGATTGTATCTAGGTAGGTTAGTGATGCTGGAGTCGAGTATGTACACCTACCTAACCTAGATAGACAGGTTCTAGATTGGGTTGAAAGAATTTCTTGTTGGATGTCAGAGAAGTTGTTTTTGGTATCGTGTTCTTGAGAAAGGATAGACTTTTCCTACGTAGACGAGGCCCCAATTACCTAAACTAGGTAGGTCAGGCCACCTTATACACGTATGTTCCCGTCGAACCGGTCTTATGCTGACTTAAACATTGTGATAAAGGGGATCGATAAAGATATAAACTCTTCCCTTCTCTTGCCCCCCCCCCCCCTTTCATGTGGATGTTTATTCAGGGGGTATATACTATCTCCGTGACTGACCTGTATCCTAGAGCAAGACTACCTATATAGGTAGGCTACTTGGATGATAAATAAGAAGGCTGGGATATGTGTGTTAGCTAGTTCAGCATAGTCATGATGGTCTTTTCGTTTCCCTGCCTGTCTGTCTTGTCTCCAGCGATGTCGTAAGTCCCTATCCTGTTTCTTTCCTAGGAAACATCACTTTTCTATGGTGTCCATCATTTTCTGATTCTTATATGTCTACGTGCTTTTTTCCTAGGTTAGCTACGGTACTTGGCCCGCCCGCTACCTAGGTATTACTTCATGTGTCGCTCTAATAATCCGGCTGGATTAAATGTGATGTGATAGTAGATATATAGAGTCCAGCATAGGTGTGTGTTGTCAGGTGCGAACGAACATTATGAGTGTTGAGTTTGACTTCGTAGCCATTCCTTAAAAAGACGACATACCTACGTACCTGCTTCTCTCATTCTAATATCTTGTACCTATTGACTTGGTTGCTAAAGTGCAAGACATGATCCCCCCTTTTATCACGAAAAATCCCAGGATGAGACGGAGAGAGAAACTACCGTCGCCAGGAGAATTTGTTCGATCAGCCGGACATCTGCAAGGAAAGCCGATATGCGTATGTACCTATGTATGTAAACAGCACTAGGATATCTTATCTCGAATTCTAGAACATATCTTACGGTTGATAAAACGTAAGAAGAGGGGGATAAACGAACCAGAGAAAAGGAAATAAAGGGGCTTGTCAAGATACTTATCGGCGTACTAGGGCCAGGGACTTACTCGGAAGTAACTTTACCTCCGCTGTTCTCTCTCTCTCTCTCTCTCTCTCTCTCTCTCTCTGGGCGGGCCCCCCCCCCCCCCCCACAAAACGGAAAATAATAAGAAAGTTATAATAAAAAAAAATATAAAATTATAAATTAAAAAAATAAAA
>MU401491.1:0-20215 GCA_022579005.1 Poronia punctata | reverse complement strand
TAAACCCTGTATCGGTTCTTTTCCCAATGAGGGCATTTGAGCAAGAAATTGGCTGTCTTTTTTGTTCTTTGCCAAGCCGGAATGAACCCCCCCCCCCCCCCCCCCCTCTTCTTGCCCCTCCCCTAATGGCCAGATCTCTTTTTAGTATGGACGGAATGGGTAATGCTGATCTGAACTATTGTGTTTGTGCACCCACTCCCTCTTGAGTACTGGTACTTTGGACCTTTTTGCCATGTATAGTAAAAGTGCATCTGCACGTATAAGGTAAGGTAAGGTAGGTATGCCGTATGCAACACTCCTTTTTCAAATCAAGATCTATTCGTACATATATAGTAAAAAGTAAAAAGTAAAAACGTTCTCAATGCCATCTTGTCAGGTCGTTACTGTTATTACTGTCAGATTGATGCCAGAATACTGGTTCCGGAATATCCGTTTCAAGAAATCTGGCCAGGAAAAAGTGAGCGGGTAACAAGGATAGACTATGTACCTATGTATCATGCCTACCACTTGCTTGAAAGGGGGGGAATGTCGCCTCGATATTATGACGAGCGAGCAAGATTGACGAGCAAGATTCTCAAGGTGCAGCGCCGTCGCGGTTTGAGCACAATTTGTCAAAATGTACTCTCATCAATCCCCGTCTGGTGAGCAAGAATTAGTCCACCGATCCGGTCAAGTTGCCCACTACGATTGGCATGGAAGAGCGGCAGAACGACAAGATGAGAAAAGGTCAAGGAAACGGCAAGTTCACCTGGTAGTAGGCATTCAGGAAAATACAAGGTCTCGCTACCATGCTAGTCAGGAAAGCCATTCAAGGTCGTGGGTTGTCGCCGCCGAGCTGGTTCAAGAGAGCGTAAACCGACTCTAGGTTCTTTGTCTCATCCGAACAGAAATCGCTACCTAAGGTACTAAATGTGTAAATATTTCATATCTACATGTTTGCTAGGTAGGCAGACAGGTATATCAAAACCAATCATGGGATAGACTTCCACGTACGACCATACCCACCGGAGAACTCGGGATCCCGTCCGCTCTCCCATAGATAAGCCGGTGAGGGCCGAATTAGTAGTTGGGTCGGTGACGACCAGCGAATCCTTGGTGTTGTACGTTTTCTTCTTTTTATCTCTCTTTTTTTTACTCTTTTTCTTTCTTTTTAGTAGTCTGAATGAGAGCGTGTCCATGGATGTTAAGCGGCCGACTAGACTCGTGTGCTGGCCATGAAAACGACATTCGGGATAGAAGAAAAGAAATGATGATTCATGTCATAGCAGCGGTATGGTACCTAGTAGTACCCCGACTTGGATCTCAGGCATCCGATGGTCCCTGATTCTGATGACTTTGGGGACGCTGGATTTTCTATGCGACCTTACTAGCTGACGGGCTACGGGCGCGATAACTTTGCCAGGTCTACTACAGAAGGACGTATCATCTAAACAGTCTGCAGTGCTTGCAATAACCAGATGGATAGATCGGTCGTGCCCGTTATCACAAGCTGCTGGCGGGCTAGGATTAGCCGTCTACATCTAGTCGGAGGTAGTCAAGACTCGAATGTAAGTTGATTTTGTGCACTCAAATTGAAAACCGCCTGCAGTCTTTAGAACAGGTCAGCACAAACTGTAGCAAACCGAATCTATTGGATTCTTCAGTGTTGTCGTCCCGCTTTCGTACGCGGAATTACTCTCATCTAATATATGTTCAATTTCTTTCTTGACCGATCATCCTCCGTGCCGGCACGGATATAGAAGCTAAACATGTCACACGGGACGTTTAGGTAATTAGACCTAGCCAATTAGAAGGCTATAGGTATTAGAAACAACCCCCTTAGATAAAAGGGTTAGATAGAATTAACCTGTTAGTTTTGTATTGCATGTACTTGCAAATATAAAGTGCAAACTCCCTTTGTATAAAGGAAATAAAAACTGCTAATTTTTAGCTAAAAATAAAAATAAATAAACTTATATTCTTTTAAGGGCTTAAAAAGGGACTTTTTTTATAGACCTTTTTAGCTTATATAAAATTATTAAATTAAATTAAAGCTATTTTTACTTTTAAGTTGCTATACTAAGCTTTTTATTATAAATAATTTTATATTTTTTATAAAAAAAAACTTTAACTTACTTAGCTTAAGTTATAAGACTTTAGTTTTTTATTTTATATATTATTTATGTTTTTAAGATTTTTTATTAAAATTATTACTAATAACGCTTTTTTTTTAACTTTAATTACTAGCAATAACTATTTTTATAACTAAGCTTTTTAGCTTTTAGTTATTATACTAATTACTTAAATATAGTTTTTTAGTAAAAATTTTTTTTTTTTAAAAAACTTTAATAAATTAAAATTTAAAAAATTATTTAATAATAGCTTAAATAAATTTTTATTTAAAAATAATGCTAATTTTAATTTAAAACTTTAAAAGCTTATAAGTAATAAAAACTTTGCTATTTTGATTTTTATTTTTTTTAACTTATAACTTTTTTAGTTATTTTTACTTTTTTTAATAGTGCTAATTATTATTTTAGCTAATAAGCTTTATTAAGTATTTTTATTACTTAAAAAATTTTTTATTAAGTATTATACTACTAAATTATTTTTTAAAAACTTATATATTTAAACTACTTTTTTTTAAGCTTTTATTATTATATTTAATAATAAATTAAGATTTATTTTTAATACGCCTTTTTTTTTATATATAGCTACTTTTTTAGCATTACTTGCTTTATTAAACTTTTTACTTATTAAAAAAATACTTTAATTAATAAATTATTTTTATTAATATATATACTTATTTTTTTACTAACTTATTTATTAATAGTAAAAGTTTATTTAAAAACAATTTTTTATTAAACTTTAAACTTTAAATAATATAGCTTTTTTATTTAAAAGCTTTGCGTTTAATATAAGCTAGGCTTTTATATTATATAATACTTTAAACTTTTTAAATATTTTTAAAAATAATATAAATAAAAATATTTTTATATTTAATATTACCTTTAAACACTTTTTTAAAGTTGCTTTTATTATTTATAATTATATAAAAAATATAATTTATATTTATTAAAAGTTAGCTTATAATATTTAAACTTTTAAAATTGTTAAAAAATTTAAATTATTTTAGCAATATAGCAAGGTTTAAAACCTTTATAATATTATAATAAAAATTTATAAAAACGGCCTTTTAATTAATAAAAACTAGTTACAATTTTTTTGCTAAAAAATTAAAAAAAGTAATATTTTTGCTAAAAAAGTATACTTTACTATTACTTTATTTATAAAATATTAAAAAATTTATATTTTAGCTATTTAAAATTTTTAATATATTGCTTAAATATGTTAATAAGCTTTGCTAAAATTTTATTAAAAAGTTTAAAAGTAAAAAAATAATTATTATAAGCTTGTTAATAACTTAAATAATTATGCTAAAAAAAATAAATTTAAAACTTTTAATAGTAGCTATATATAAACTTTTTTTAGCTAAATAATTTATAAGCTTATATTTAAGCTATAATTAATAAAATTTAAAAGCAACTTTATTAAAATTAAAAATAACTAGTAAATATTAATTTATTAATAAGTAAGCTAAAAAGTGCTTTTTTAGCGCGTTTATTAGCTATTTTAGCTTATAAGCCTTACTAACTAAATATTTTAGCTTAAAAGCTTATATTTAAAAATAACTTATTTTAAAAGCTTTTTAAGTTATATAGGCTTAAGAGATTATAAAAAAGCTTAAGCATAGCACTTTATAATATGCTTTTAGCTTTTTTTTATAAACAAACTAAAAAAAATGTTTTTAAGTACTTTAAGTAGTAATAATTTAAATAACTTTAATAATAATTTTAGCAATTATTAGCTATTACTTTTATTATAAAAGCTTTTATAAAAACTTTTATAAAAACTTTTTAGTAGCTTTAGTAATAATAATAATAATAAAAGCTTATTAGCAAATATAAAAAAATAACTTGCTTATATACTTAAATAGCTTTTTTAACTTATTACTTTAATTAAAGTTAACTTAGTATAGCTAAATAAACTTTTAATTTATAATAAAAAAAACTTATTTAAATTTTTTTTTTAATAAAGCTAAGTTTACTTATACTTTTAAACTTATATTATAAACTTTTTAAAAAACTATTACTAAATTAACTAAGTAAGCTTTTTATTTATTAATAAAGCTTAAATATAGCACTAGTAAAAGCTTGCTTAATTAAAATAGCTTTAGCTTTAAAACATATAGCAAAGCTATAAGGCTGTGTTAAAAAAGAATTTAAAAGTTTTATAAAAAATATTATAACTTTTATAAAATATTTAAATTAAAGTATTATAATAATATAGCTTAGTATATTATAAAAATACTAAACTTAAATAAGTTTATTTAGTAGTTTAAAACTATATTTTAAAATTATATATTAAAAACTTTTTTTAATAAAATAATTAAACTAGTTTACTTATAAAAAAAAGGTTTTTTTAAATAAAATAATAAGTTTTTTAACGCTATTAAAAAAGCTAGTTAAATTTATAAAAATATAATAATTGTAACAAAAAGGTGGTCTTTATATTAATTAATTTAATTAATTTTATAGATCCTATAGACATAAAATAAATTTGTTAACTTAATAGTTATAGGATTGTACTTACTACCTTTTTATTAAGGGCTTATAGTAGAAGGTAATAGCTATAAATAAACTTTAAGCAAGGGCAATAATAAAGCTTTAAAATAAAAAAAATATAAATAAGTATAAATAATACTATACTATGTATTTTAGTTTTTAGTTTTTTACCTTTAAATTTTATTATTAATATAGAACATATATTAGTTTTTATACTAGTTATTTTTTTTAACCTTATTATAATTTAAAAGTTGTTATATTAACTATTTAAAAAGACTTTAATTATTTTACTACTTAATATAATAAAATTAATTAAATTAAATATAATAAATATTTAGTTTTTAAACCTTTTTAATATTATGCTAAATAAAGTATACTTTTTAGTTATATAGTTTAATAATTAATATATTATTAAAGCTAGACAATAGGTTTAGTTTAATTTAAATAATTTTTAAAGCATAAAACTTTAAAATTTAATAAAATATAAAGGACTAATATAACGTATATTTAAAAACTTTATTTATTTTACTTATAAAAAACTAATAACTTTATATATAAAGGAATATAAATAAAATAAAAATGCAAAGCTTTAAAAGATAAACGCGGCTTTTATATTTTTTAACTACTTTATAAAAGTAATAAGCAATAAGGTATTTGCTAAGGCCTAGTTTTTAGTAATAAAAAAACAAATAAATTAAAATTTATAAATATAAGTAAAAACTAATGCTGCTTACTATGTAAAAAAAAAGCAAACTTTTGTAGTATTATTTAAAGTTATAACCTTTAATGCTATTTAAGCATATTTAAATTTTTAAAAATTAATAAATAAAAAAAGATTTATTAAAATAGTAAATAAGAATCTTAAAGCTATATACTAAAAATTTAAGCATAGATTATTAACGTTATAAGTAGTACTTTTTATTGTTAAAAACTTGTATAATATAATAGTAAACTTAAATAAAAATACGTTAAAAATGCAAGCTTAAGCTATTAAATTTAATTAAGCCTTTTAAAATCAGGATTTTAAAAAAAAACATATTATTAGTATAGCATAGCAAAAAAAAGCACAAAAATTAAAAAAAACTAATATAGCTTTAAAAAACTAAATTATAACTATAGCTACTATTGCTTTAATAAACTAATTTTGTTAGTTTACTTTAAAATTTAATAAATTTAAAATAAAAAATAAATAAATAGCAAAAATAAACTTACTTTTTATTTTTATTAATAATAAAATAAAAAAAAAGTTTAAAGTTTAATTTAAACATTAGTATATGCTATTAAAAAGGAAATTAAAACGTAATTATAATTATTTTATTAATAATAGTAATAAGATTACCTATATTGCTAGTTAAATAAGTAAAACTGCAGTTAAAAAATTAATAGCTTTTATTTTTTTTTTAAAAAAAGCAAAAACTAATTTTAAAAATATTAGCTAAAGTATTAAATTACTTATATTAATAATATTATAACTTAAATAAATATAAAATAGCTTAAATTAAGTACTAAGATTTTAAAATAACTAATAAAAATAAATTTAGCAATTTTAAGATTTAATTTACTAAGTAAGCTAGCTAAGCTTAAGTTTTTTTATTTAAGTTTAAGCATAATTAGTAAAGGGAACTATAGGGTAGTATAGTAAATTTTGTAAATTAATAATATAAAAATGAAAGAATTTAGCAAGGTTAAGTTAATTAGTTATTACTAACTAATTAACTTTAGTGCGCTAGTCTTTATTTAATTTAGCTATTTAATTTAAAGCTATAAGACTTTATTTTTATAATAAGTCCTTTTATAATATGTTGTATTAAGTGTTAGCTATATAAAAAAAGCAACGTTAACTTTAACAATTTTAAGTGCTAATTTGTTTATTTTTGCACTTTTTTTGTTTTCTTTACTTTATAAGGTTTTTTTTGCTGCTTATAGTTAGTTTTATTAAGTATAATTTTTTTTATTTTTAGCCGACTTTTTAACTAGTTTTAATACTTTTAAATTAACTACTTAGCGCTGCGTAATTGCTATTTAAAGCGTTACTAGTTATTTTCATAATTATAACCTTTTTATTTAACTAAGTATTAAAAACTTTTTTTAAAGCAGTTTAGTTAATAATTTAAAATAGTTTTAACTTTAAATAATTTACTAGCTTTTTTTAAGTTTAGTTAGTTGTTTTAAATTAAACTTAGTACTAAAATAAATTAATAAAACAAGTTTTTATTTTTTTGTTTAAAAAATAAGTAAGCTATAAATATAACTAGATATATTTTAAAAGTTTTTAGTAAATTAATTTTATAAGCTAGTTTTTTAATTTTTTTTTTTACTTTTTAAAAGCTAGCGCGTTATTAAAAATATTTTTAAAATAGTTAACTAAGTAGGTAATATTTATAATAAAGTTAAAAATAAACCTTATCTTTTTTGCTAAATTTAATTAGTTTATATTTTTAATTATAATATTATTTAATATAAGTAGTAGCAAAGTTTATAGCTAGTTTTGCGTTTTATTAAAAGTAAATTTAAAAAGTATTTAATTTATTTAAATCTAATACTATTAAAATTATTTCTTTTAACTATATAATAATATTATTAAATTTAAGCAGTTAAAATTTAAATAGTAGTTTGTAAGCAAAAGCCTTAATAGTTTTAAAGTAGCTACTATTTAAATTTTACTATAATGCTAGTAATAGTTTAGTTTATTTATTTTTTTAAGTACTTAAAGTAAAAATAATGTATTGCTATTTTAATTGTTTAATTTTTTTATTTTAAAGCTTTGTTTATTTATAAATAGTAAGCTATTAATATTAAAAGTCTTGTACTAAAACTTTTTTATAGCCTTTTTTAAAAAGCTAAAGTAAACTTTTAGTTTTAATTTAAAATAATGCTTAATAAAACGCTTTAATTAATTAGTAAGATTATTTAAATAAATATAGCTACTTAGTTTTTAATAATATACTTTATATTGCTACGTATTAATAATAACTATTTAAATATAATGTAAGTAGTTATTATTAAAGCATTAAAATATTTATAGCTTTTTAGTTTTTAAAGTAAATTAGCTAATTTAACCTTTAAAAGCTTTATAATAAAGTTTATAGCTATAGTTTTTATAAAGCGTAAATTTACTAGTTTTGTTACTTAATAAAAACTATATAGCTTTTTTTATAAAGTTATATAAAGTTTATATATATTATAATAATTAATATACTTTTTAATTAGCTTTATTTTAAATTAAATTAAGTATTAGTTTAGGTTTTATAATATATGTTATTTTTTAAAGTAGTATTTATTATTATATATTATTGCTATAAACATTGCTACTATATTTTTTAGTATATATAGCTTTTAGTTTTTTTTTTTAGTTTATATTATAAATTAAACTTTTAATAACTTTAAATAAATAGCTAGGCTTTAAAAAACTTGCAACGTTTTTATTATTACTTTAGATTTTTTATAAAATTTAATAATATTTTAAGTTTTTTTTATAGCTTTTTTAAAAAATCTTTTTTATTTTAAAATTTATAATAGCTATTGTTTTACTAACTAACTATACTTAGTTAAGCATAGGCTTTTTATTTAATTTAATTACTTTATTATTTTTATTTGTTTTATTAGTAACGTTTTAAAGTTAGCTTAGTACGTTTAAAACAAAGTTTAGTTATTTTAAAAAGTAATAAGTTTATAAGCTATACTAAAAAAAGTAAATTAATATGTTAACTAGCTTTTTGTTTACTTTATTTATTAAAGCAATATTAAAGCTAATTTAGTTAAATATTTTTTTAATAGCTAAATAGTTTATTAATATTACTACTAGGTTATTTAAAGCTTTAATTATTATTTTAAAGCGTTTATAAGCTTATATTATATATGCTATTTTTATTTTAAAAAGCTTATATTTTAACTTTAATTAAAATAGTAACTAGCTTAAAAATATAATAAGTTTTATTTAAATATTTAAAATAAATATATTAAGTTATTACTTATAGCTTTTTTTAATATAAAATAATATAATACTAAATTTTTATTTTAATAAAGCGTTTACTTATATAAATAAAGTTTATACTAAGTTATAATATTTAAAAATAGTATGCTTATAAATAAAGTTTTATATAGCTTAAAAAAATGCAAGTTTAGCTTTAATAAGTTTAAAATAAGTTAATTAAATATAAGCTTAATGCTTTTTTAAATTACTATTTAATACTTTTTTTTTTTACGTTTTTTGTTTAATAAAGCAGTTTTTTTTTTATAAAGGTTTTATATATTAAGCGTAGTATAGTAGCAATGTTTATAAAAATTTGCTACTGCTAAAGTATTGCTTTAAAGCTTTTAGGTTGTTTAAAAATGTAAAGTTTTTAAAAGCAGCTAACTTATGCTTAGTTATTAATATTTTAAAAAAGTTAATATAAAAGCTTAGTAGTTTTATAAAAAAGTATTTTAAAAATAACTTTTTAAGTAATATTAAAATTTGTTTTTATTTAAATAAGTTAAATACTTTTTATAAGTGTTTTAAGTAACTAGCTTTATTATTTAAAAATATAATAATATTATTAATAAAAGCTTTATAAAATAACTTATATAGTTTTAATATTTAGTTTATAAAATATTAAATATAAGCTAATAAGTTATAAAATTTTATAAGTACTATTATAAAGTATTTTAGTTTTTATAAACTTATTATAATAAATTAATTTTAATAATTTAAATAAACTTTAAACTAGTAAAAAAAGGCTATAGTGTTAACTATAATAATATATTGTTTTTTTTAAACTAATTTAATTACTTTTAATTATAAAAGTAATAAATAGTTATTAAAAATAGCTATTTTATTAAAAGCTTAAAAGTTTATTATAAATTTAATTTATATACTTTTTTTTACTTGCTAATAAGCAATAAAAATTAAATAAGCAAAAAAGCTTAGTTTATTTACTTATTTTATTTAACTTTGTAATATAACGTATTATAGAGGGACTTATTATAAGGATAGAGTCTTGTAGCTTTAAATTAGATAGCTAGATTAAATAAGGACTAGCGTACTAAGGTTAATTAGTTAGTAATAACTAATTAACTTGACCTTGCTAGATTTTTTCTTTTTTATATTATTAATTTACAAAATTTACTATATTACCTTATAGTTTTTTTTACTAAATAGTGCGGTAAGTATATAATTAATATAATTAATTTTAGTTATTTTCTATTTTTTTGTAGTAGTAAATAGGTATAAATTAAAAAGTTTATTGTTTTTTTAGACCTTAAAGCTTGATTTGCACCTTTTTAAAGGCGCAAAGCCTTTTTAAGCAAAATTGCAAAGGTAGTTTTTTTAAACTTCTTATAAAGCTATTTAATTAAAAAACTAGTTAAAGTTATTTTTTTAAATTTTTTTAATTAATAGCAAGTTAATTATACTTTTATAAAAGCTTTTTTATATTAAGCAAAAACCTTGTAAATAAGTAAAAATTATATAATTTTTTTTAAATAGCTAAGGCTATTTTTATACTACTATATTTAAGTTATAAATAAAGCAATCTTTTATAGCGCTAACGTTTATAGTTACTTTTATTAAAGCTTGATTTATTAAAACGCTTAGCTATACTTTGTACGTTATAAACTGCTTATTTTTTTAAACTTATAAAGTATAAAAGTATTATATAAAATACTTATTTTTTTAAATTTATATTAAACGTTTTTTTTTACTTCTTATTTATTATATATATTTATTTTTTATATTACTTTTTAGTTAAGCTAAAAGCTAAACAAGTAAGCTAAACAAACAAAATAAGTAATAATAATAGTAAAGCTAATAGCAACTTTATTATAAGCAATGTTAACAAATTAAGTTATAAGTTTTAAATAATTTATACTATTAATATATTAACTTTATTAAATTATTATAATTTACTTAATTTTTAAGTACTACTTAGACTTTAATAAAACTTATAAAATAATTTATATACTATAAGCGTAGAAAATATTAAAAAATAAAAAAATAATAAAGCAACATAGTAAGCTTTAAAATAAAATATATTTAATTAAAAGCAGTTTTAAAAGCAAACTAATTAAACTATTAAATATTTAGTAAATTAAATTAAAAAAGTAAACAATTTTTAAATAAATATAAAATTTAATATAAAGTTTATAATAAGTAAAATAAACTTATTTATTTAAACTGCCTAAAGCAAGCTAGTAATATTATAACTGTTAACTTTAATATAAGCATATTTAATAAGTTAAAAGCAAGCATACTTTATATAAAAACAAGCGTACTTTATATAAAAGCAAGCATACTTTATATAAAATTTAGCATAACTTAATTTAGCGCACTTTATATAAAAGCAAGCGCGCTTTATAATTTAAAAATAAATTTAAGTAATATAATTAGTATAAAAGCTAAAAATAAAAATAGTACACTTATAACTTACTTAATAAGCATTTAAACTTTATGCATTTAAAATAAACACATTATATAAAAAATTTTTAAACTTTAAAAGCTTTTTTTTAAGCCTAAGCTAAGCTAACAACTTTTATAAAAATAATAATACTTTATTATAAGTTAACTTTTAATTAACTAGTTATATACTTTTTAAAAATAACTAACTTTAAATTTAATTTGCAAAGCTTTTAGCTTAATAATTTTTAGTTTAACCTTTAACTAAACTAGTAATAATAAATACTTTAAAAAGCTATTTTAACTATTTAAAAAAAACTTAATTTTTTACATTATATATATAGTTAAAACCTAAATAAAAACTATAATAAACTAAATAGTAAGCAAAAGCCTTTAAAAAAGACCTTAAAAAAAACCTAGGCAATAATAATAATAATAGCCTTTTATAAAAACTACTAAGACTTATAAGTTTATAAAAACTATTAAGTTTGCAAAAACTACTTAAAAGTAATAAATACTTATACTAAAACTTAATATTGCTATTTAGTAACAACTTTAGTAATTAAAAAATAAAAATTAAAAAAAAGAATATTAGCATTTTTATATTTAACTTTAAAAATTTAAAAGACTTTAGTTAAGTAAATAAAAGATTTAAAACTATTTATATAAATATATAAGCTTTTATTAATAAAGTTAATATTATATTAAAAAGTGCTAAAAGTAGTACTTATAAAAGCTAGTTAGTATAGCTATAGCTTATTTTATTAAGTAAAGCTATAGCTTGTTAGTAAAATTTAATTTTTACTATTAAAAAAAAAATGCTTTTAAAATAAAAGTATTTAAAAAATAATAAACTAACTTAGCTAACATTTTATTATAGCTTTAAGCATTGCTACTAAAAAAAGCAACTTTTTATAGCTTAAACTTAAAAATATTATATATAATAAAAATGTATTAAAAAAATATTTTTAAAAAAAGCTTAAATATGCTAAAGCAAGTTACTTATTAGCAAGCAACGATTTTAATTAAATAAAAGTAGTTATAGCTATATAGTTAGCAATAAACCTAGCTTTAAAATAAAACGTACTTATACTTAACTAAAAAAAAAGCTTTAATAAATATCTTAAACTCTTTACTTGCAAAAAAGCAATACTTTTATTAGCAGCTAAATCTATATACTTTTAAGTTTAAAAGGAAAAATAGGCAAAGTAGCTAAATAACTTTTTTAAAAACTAATTAGATAATAAAAGCAACAATAAATCTAAAAGCTGCCGGCGTAATAAACGCAATAGAAGTAGTAAACGTAATAAAAGCCGTAATTATAATAAAAGTTAAAATTGCAACAATTATAGTTATTATAAAAATAACTATAAAAAAAACAAATACTAATTTAAAAATTAAAAAAAAAATAAAAATAAACTTTAAAATAAAAACAAATTTAAAAACAAAAATAAAAAGAAAAACTATTTAAACCTAGTAAAAAAGAAAAAGTTAAACTATAAATTTAACTTAAATAAAAGCTTAATAAACTTATTAAAAAAAAACTTTTTAAATTTAAAGTTAAATAAAGCATTTATAATTATTAACTATAATATATATTGCAAGCACTGCAGCAGCACATTTTTAAACTTAAAAAAAAAAAAACGCTATAGTTAAAAGTATACTTAAAAACTAGTAAAGTTTTATAATACCTTTACCTTAAAGTTACTAAAGCAAAATTATATAAAATATAACTAATCTTTTAAGTTATAAAATTAACTATTTAAGCATTTAAAAAAATATTAAAAGAAGCTAAATAAAAAACTTAATAATAAAACCTATTTTACTAGATTTAATAAATTAAAAATTTTAAGACTATATATTTAAGTTATAACCCTTTTAAAAACTTAAATAAAAAAACCTATTAGTTAATTTTAATACTTTTACTTACGCATCCTGGTTTATATAAAGCCTAAATCTATAAAAATAACTATTTATTTTAATACTAAAACAGGTTATAACATTATTACTTATAACCTATTAAATATAATTATATATACTATTAAAAAATAGTTAAGCAAGGTTTAAGGTATTAGTAGTAAATAAGTTAAGTATACTAAATAAGCTACCTTAAAAATATATATAGTAAAAATAAGCAAATCTAAAAATAAATAAGTTAAATTTATAGTATTTATATAAGTATTAAATAAAATTATAAAACTTTAAATATTATTAAAAACGGATTTTAATAACACTTATAAAGCTAAAATTAACTTTAAAACCTAAACTATTACGTTTAACGTAGTAAAAGGTTTTAATACTTTTTTTATAATTTAATTAAAGTTATACTTTTATATTTAAAAAATAACGTTAGCTTATTAAATGCTATTAAAACTAAAAAAAACCTTATTAGCTTTAACTTAATATAAATTGCTACTATTAAACTAAAATTTTACTTTTAAATTAATATATAAAAATGCTATTTTTTTATTTATAAGATTAACTACTTTAAATACTATAATTATAGCTAACTTATTACCTAAGCTAAAAAAGGTTAAAAAGAGTATAAAAGTAAGTACTATTAATAAATAAACTAAAATTAAAGTATAAAAAGCTATTTAAAAAAAATATTTAAAAGCTATAGCAATAGTAGCTATAATATTATAAATGCCTGTACTTGCTAAAGTAACTAGTAAAGTAAATATTGCTAATAATGTTTTTATTAAATATTTAATTACTTTTAAAATACTAGACCTACTTATATATATAGCTTTAGCTACTAAAAAATATTTTATTTTAAGTAAAAAAGTATAAAATATAATAACTTAACTAGAAATTATTAAAGTTTTTAATATTAAAACTAATTAGGCTAAAAATAAAGAAATAAGTAACTTTAAACTTAAAGTAACTAAATTTTTATTAACTATAAAAATTTAAAAGCTTTTTAAAACAAAGGAAATTGCTAGGCCTAATAAACAGTTTATATACGCTAGGCTAGATTTTACTGCTAGCAAAATTATTTAAATTTTAAAAGATTTTTTAAAAATTTAAACTAATTAAAAAATTATTAACATTTTAAAAAAAAACTAAATAAAAATACTTTTAGTAAATAACTAGTAATAAATAAAGTTAAATAGTTAACTTTATTTTTTTAGCGCTAAAAACCAAGCAATTGTTAATAAGGTTTTTAATAAGCTATATAAGCAAAGTTAAATAAAATAAGTAAACAAACTAAGCTTTTTTACTTATTTAATATTTGTTGCTTATTAATAAGTAAAAAAGGGTACGTAAACTAGACTTATAATAAACTTTTAAGCTTTTAATAAAATAGCTATACTTAATAACTATTTACTACTTTTATAATTAAAAGTAATTAGATTAGTTTAAAGAAAATGCTACGTTATTATAGTAAATGCTATAGCTTTTTTTTACTAGTTTAAAGTTTATTTAAATTATTAAAACTAATTTATAGTAGTAAGCTTATAAGGACTAAAATGCTTTATAATAGCACTTATAAAATTTTGTAACTTGTTAGCATACGTTTAACGTTTTATAAACTAAATATTAAAACTATATAAGTTATTTTATAAAGCTTTTATTAATAATATTATTATATTTTTAAATAATAAAGCTAGTTACTTAAAATACTTATAAAAAGTGTTTAATTTGTTTAAATAAAAATAAATTTTAATATTATTTAAAAAATTGTTTTTAAAATACTTTTTTATAAAACTACTAAGCTTTTATGTTAACTTTTTTAAAATGTTAATAACTAAGCATAGGTTAGCTATTTTTAAAAACTTTGCATTTTTAAACAACTTAAAAGCTTTAAAATAATACCTTAGCAGTAGCGGATTTTTATAAATATTACTATTATATTATGCTTAATATATAAAACCTTTATAAAAGAAAAAAACTGCCTTATTAAACAAAAAACGTAAAAAAAAGAAAGTATTAAATAGCAATTTAAAAAAACGTTAAGCTTATATTTAATTAACTTATTTTAAACTTATTAAAGCTAAACTTATATTTTTTTAAGCTATATAAGACTTTATTTATAAGTATACTATTTTTAAATATTATAACCTAGTATAAACTTTGTTTATATAAGTAAACGCTTTATTAAAATAAAAATTTAACGTTATATTATTTTATACTAAAAAAAGCTATAAGTAGCAACTTAGTATATTTATTTTAAATATTTAAGTAAAACTTATTATATTTTTAAGCTAGTTACTATTTTAACTAAAGTTAAAATATAGGCTTTTTAAAATAAAGGTAGTATATATAGTATAAGCTTATAAATGCTTTAAAATAATAATTAAAGCTTTAAATAACTTAGTAGTAGTATTAATAAACTATTTAGCTACTAAAAAAATACTTAATTAAACTAGCTTTAATATTGCTTTAATAAATAAAGCAAATAAAAAGGTAGTTAACGTATTAATTTACTTTTTTTAATATAGCTTGCAAACTTATTACCTTTTAAAATAATTAAACTTTATTTTAAACGTACTAAGCTAACTTTAAAACGTTACTAATAAAGTAAACAAAAACAGTAAAGTAATTAAATTAAATAAAAAGCCTATGCTTAACTAAGTATAGTTAGTTAGCAAGACAATAGCTATTATAAATCTTAAAATAAAAAAGGAATTTTAAAAAAGCTATAAAAAAAACTTAAAATATTACTAAATTTTGCAAAAAATTTAAAATAATAATAAAAACGTTATAAATTTTTTAAAGCTTAGCTATTTATTTAAAGTTACTAAAAGTTTAATTTATAATATAAACTAAAAAAAAAACTAAAAGCTATGCATACTAAAAAGTATAGTAGCAATATTTATAGTAACAGCATATAATAATAAACATTACTTTAAAAAATAATATATATTATAAGACTTAAACTAATACTTAATTTAATTTAAAATAAAGCTAGTTAAAAAGTATATTAACTATTATAATATATATAAACTTTGTACAACTTTATAAAAAAAGCTATATAGTTTTTATTAAGTAATAAAACTAGTAAATTTATGCCTTATAAAAACTATAGCTATAAACTTTATTATAAAGCTTTTAAAAGTTAAATTAGTTAACTTACTTTAAAAACTAAAAAGCTATAAATACTTTAATGCTTTAATAATAACTATTTATATTATATTTAAATAGTTACTACTAATACCTAGCAATACAAAATATACTACTAAAAACTAAGCAGCTATATTTATTTAAATAATTTCACTAACTAACTAAAACATTTTATTAAATATTATTTTAAACTAAAATTAAAAGTTTACTTTAGCCTTTTAAAAAAAGCTATAAAAAGGTTTTAGCGCAAAACTTTTAATATTAACAGCTTATTATTTATAAATAAACAAAGCTTTAAAATAAAAAAATTAAATAATTAAAATAGTAATACGTTATTTTTGCTTTAAGCACTTAAAAAAAAAATAAACTAAACTATTATTAGCATTATAATAAAACTTAAATAGTAGCTACTTTAAAATTATTAAGGCTTTTACTTATAAATTGCTATTTAGATTTTAACTGCTTAAATTTAATAATATTATTATATAGTTAAAAAAAATAATTTTAATAATATTAAATTTAAATAAGTTAAATACTTTTTAAATTTACTTTTAATAAGACGTAAAACTAGCTATAAACTTTACTACTACTTGCGCTAAACAATATTATAATTAAAAGCATAAACTAATTAAATTTAGCAAAAAAAACAAGGTTTATTTTTAACTTTATTATAAATATTACTTACTTAGTTAACTATTTTAAAAATACTTTTAATAACGCGCTAGCTTTTAAAAAGTAAAAAGAAAAATCGGAAAACTAGCTTATAAGATTAATTTACTAAAAACTTTTAAAATATATTTAGTTATATTTATAGCTTACCTATTTTTTAAATAAAAAGGTAAAAACCTGTTTTATTAATTTATTTTAGCACTAGGTTTAATTTAAAATAACTAACTAGACCTAAAAAAGCTAGTAAATTATTTAAAGTTAAAACTATTTTAAATTACTAATTAGACCGCTTTAAAAAAAGTTTTTAATACTTAGTTAAATAAAAAGGTTATAGTTATAAAAATAACTAGTAGCGCTTTAAATAGTAACTACGTAGCGCTAAGCAGTTAATTTAAAAGTATTAAAACTAGTTAAAAGGTTAGCTAAAAATAAAAAAAGTTATATTTAATAAAACTAATTATAAGCAGCAAAAAAGACCTTATAAAGTAAAAAAAACAAAAAAAGTGCAAAAATAAACAAATTAGCACTTAGAATTATTAAGGTCAACGTTGCTTTTTTTATATAGCCGGCACTTAATACAACATATTATAAAAAAACCTATTATAAAAATAAAGTCTTGTAGCCTTAGATTAAATAGCTAGATTAAATAAAAACTAGCGCACTAAAGTTAATTAGTTAGTAATAACTAATTAACCTAACCTTGCTAGATTCCTTCTTTTTTATATTATTAATCTACAAAATTCACTACACTACCCTATAGTTCTCTTTACCACTTTGCTTATATAGCTTATTAAAAACTTTATTAACAATTGCTTAGTTTTTAGCACTAAAAAAGTAAAGTTAACTATTTAATTTTATTTATTACTAGTTATTTACTAAAAGTATTTTTATTTAGTTTTTTTTTAAAATGTTAATAATTTTTTAATTAGTTTAAATTTTTAAAAAATCTTTTAAAATTTAAACAATTTTGCTAGCAGCAAAATTTAGTTTAGCATATATAAACTATTTATTAAGTTTAGTAATCTTTTTTGTTTTAAAAAACTTTTAAATTTTTATAGTTAATAAAAATTTAATTACTTTAAGTTTAAAGTTGCTTATTTTTTTATTTTTAGCTTAATTAGTTTTAGTATTAAAAACTTTAACAATTTTTAGTTAAATTATTATATTTTATACCTTTTTATTTAAAGTAAAGTATTTTTTAGTAGCTAAAGCTACATATATAAGTAAGTTTAATATTTTAAAATTAATTAAGCATTTAATAAAAATATTGTTAGCAATATTTACTTTATTAATTACTTTAGTAAGTATAAGTATTTATAATATTATAGCTACTATTGCTATAGCTTTTAAATATTTTTTTTATATAGCTTTTTATACTTTAGTTTTAGTTTATTTATTAATAGTACTTACTTTTATACTTTTTTTAACTTTTTTTAGTTTAAGTAACAAGTTAGCTATAATAATAGTATTTAAAATAGTTAATTTTATAAATAAAAAAATAGTATTTTTATATATTAGTTTAAAAGTAAAGTTTTAGTTTAAAAGTAGCAATTTATATTAAGTTAAAGCTAATAAGGTTTTTTTTAGTTTTAATAGCACTTTATAAGCTAATATTACTTTTTAAATATAAAAGTATAACTTTAATTAAATTATAAAAAAAGTATTAAAACTTTTTACTGCGTTAAACGTAATAGTTTAAGTTTTAAAGTCGATTTTAGCTTTATAAGTGTTGCTAAAATCCGTTTTTAATAGCATTTAAAGTTTTATAATTTTATTTAATACTTATATAAATATTATAAATTTAACTTATTTATTTTTAAATTTGCTTATTTTTACTATATACATTTTTAAAGTAGCTTATTTAGTATATTTAACTTATTTGCTACTAATACTTTAAACCTTGCTTAACTATTTTTTAATAGTATATATAATTATATTTAATAAGTTATAGGTAATAATATTCTAACCTATTTTAATATTAAAACAAATAGTTATTTTTGTAAATTTAAGCTTTATATAAATTAAAATATATAAGTAAAAATATTAAAATTAACTAATAGGTTTTTTTATTTAAGTTTTTAAAAAAGTTATAACTTAAATACGTAGTTTTAAAATTTTTAATTTATTAAATTTAGCAAAATAAGTTTTATTATTAGGTTTTTTATTTAGCTTTTTTTTACATTTTTTTAAATGCTTAAATAGTTAATTTTATAACTTAAAAAATTAGTTATATTTTATATAATTTTGTTTTAATAACTTTAAAGTAAAGGTATTATAAAACTTTATTAGTTTTTAAGTATACTTTTAACTATAGCGTTTTTTTTCTTTTAAGTTTAAAAATATATTGCTATAGTGCTTATAATATATATTATAATTAATAACTATAAATACTTTATTTAACTTTAAATTTAAAAAGTTTTTTTTTAATAAGTTTATTAAGCTTTTATTTAAGTTAAATTTATAGTTTAACTTTTTTTTTTTTACTAAGTTTAAATAGTTTTTTTTTTATCCTTATTTTTAAATTTGTTTTTATTTTAAGGTTTATTTTTTTTTTAATCTTTAAATTAATATTTATTTTTTTATAGTTATTTTTATAATAACTACAATTGTTACAATTTTAATTTTTATTACAATTATAGCTCCTATTGCGTTTACTACTTTTATTATATTTATTATGCTAGCAGCTTTTAAATTTATTATTGCTTTTATTATTTAATTAGTTTTTAAAAAAGTTATTTAGCTGCTTTACTTATTTTTTCTTTTAAACTTAAAAGTATATAAATTTAGCTACTAATAAAAGTACTGCTTTTTTGCAAGCAAAAAGTTTAAAATATTTGCTAAAGCTTTTTTTTTAATTAAGTATAAGTATATTTTATTTTAAAGCTAGGTTTATTACTAACTATATAGCTATAACTACTTTTATTTAGTTAAAATTGTTGCTTGCTAATAAGTAACTTACTTTAGCATATTTAAGCTTTTTTTAAAAGTATTTTTTTAATACGTTTTTATTATATACAATATTTTTAAGTTTAAGTTATAAAAAGTTGCTTTTTTTAGTAGCAATGCTTAAAGCTATAGTAAAACGTTAGCTAAGTTAGTTTATTATCTTTTAAATACTTTTATTTTAAAAGCGTTTTTTTTTTTTAATAGTAAAAATTAAATTTTACTAATAAGCTATAGCTTTGCTTAATAAAGTAAGCTATAGCTATATTAACTAGCTTTTATAAGTGCTACTTTTAGCACTTTTTAATATAGCATTAACTTTATTAATAAAAGCTTATATATTTATATAAATAGTTTTAGATTTTTTATTTATTTAACTAAAGTTTTTTAAATTTTTAAAGTTAAATATAAAAGTACTAATATTTTCTTTTTTAATTTTTATTTTTTAATTGCTAAAGTTGTTGCTAAACAGCAATATTAAGTTATAATATAAGTATTTATTACTTTTAAGTAGTTTTTATAAACTTAATAGTTTTTATAAACTTATAAGTTTTAGTAG
>MU401490.1:130004-247642 GCA_022579005.1 Poronia punctata | reverse complement strand
TAACAACACTAACTTAAGCTTTTAAATTAGTTTTATTATTATTTTTGCTACTAAATTAATTTTAAATTATAAGCAAAATAAATATAAAATTACTAATAATATTATATACTAAAACTTAAGTAAATATAAGCGCATTACTTAATTTATTTTTGCTAGTAAACTATATAATATAGTTAACAAAGTTAATAATGCTATTGCTTTACATACTACCTTATATTTAATTTTTAAAGTACTTAAATTACTTTTAATTCCTTTAGTACTTTATACTAATTTTAAGTTGCTTTACTAGTATTTTATAAAACTTAAAAGTATATAAAAAAAACGCTTTATAATTAACATAATATTACTATAAAAATCTTATAAAAAAAAGAAAATTGCAAAAATATATTAAATTAACAAAAAAGATAACTTTGCAAATTTGTTTATAAAAAAAACTTTTAACTAAGCACTTAAGTCTTTTATTATAACAAATTAAATATAAATAAAAATTAAAGCAATAGTAAATTGCCTACAAATTAAAAACAAAAGCACAAAAAAATAAAAATATAGTTAAAAAAAAATAGCAAGTATTAAAATCCCTTTTAATACCTTTAATTTTATTAACTACATTAAAACTATTAAAACATAAATATTTTATAAACATAAATATTTAGTTTTTTATACATTTATTATAAATTGCATTAAACTTACTTTATTAAAAAAGTATATACGCAGTATACGTACATAGTACGTAACCGGTATATATAAAGTACGCGTTCTTTATATATTAAATACATAAAGTATACGTGTCCCTCTTATATCGCTAATAAGTTTTAATTAATTAAAAACCTTTATAGCTATATAAAACTTGCTAAAAAAAGTCCTTATAACTTCCTTTTCCTTTTTATTAATTAAGTTAACATAGTACTACAAATAGTAACGTGTTATAATTATATTAACCTCTAGCCAGACTAATAAAAATATAGTAGTATTATTTATATATATTATTATATTAAAATCTAAACAAAGCTTTTTAGCTTTTTATAAGCTTTTTAATAGCTTTATTTTTTTAGCATTAAATATATTAAAGTAATTATTTAAGCTTTTACTTTTTTTTACTACTTTTTTTATACTTTTATAAACTATATAACTATAGCTAACTTTATTACTACTAATTTTAAAGCTATTTAAAAACATTATAGCATTAAAAACTAACTTTTTATTAAACTACTTTTAAAATGCTTTAGTTACGTTTTTTTTTAAAAGCTTATATATTAAGTTAACTTATAACCTAGCTAAGTAATATAGTAAATATAGTATAAGCTAGGCTATAGCTAGTAATAAACTTACTATAAGCTATATATTTATAATAAAAAGTTAAATTTGCTTTGTTTTTTATTTTTACTTAATTTTAATTAGCTTTACTTTTATTACTAAAAAGTAATTTTTTAAAACTATTTATATTTAATAAGCAAAGCATAGCTTTACTTTATTTAATACTAATTATGCTATAAAAAGTTTGCTATTTATAAAAAGCGTTAAGTTAAATTAAGTTTTTTATACTAGTAGCACTTTTTTAGCTACTTTAATTATAGCTTATTATATTAAATTTATATAACTTTTAACTTTTATACTTATTTTTATAAGTTTGCTAGCTTTATTCTAAGCTAGCTTTATTTTGTTTTTATATTAAACTTTACTACTATAAAGTAATAATAGTATTAATATAATTTATGCTACTTTATATAGTGCTGCTGCTAAAAGCTTTTTTTTTATAGCTATTAATACTTTAATATAATTAAAAATGTATATACTAATAGCTACTTGCTTTTTTATATAATATTTAAAAAATAGTTTTTAGTTTAGCTAAACTTTAAGCTATTATAGCGCTAGCTTTAACTTTTATAAGGCTTATACTATAGTTTTTTTATATTTTAAAAGCTTTAGTAGTATTAAATATATTGTTTTAATTAAAGTATTAATATTTAAGTTTATAATTTTATATTTTTTTATAAAATAAATTATTTTTATTTTTTTTAAAGTAAAAAAGATCTTATTATTTTTTTTATAATTTAAAATATGCTTAACTTTTTGCTAGGCCTTTTTTGCGCTTTTATTTATACTATTAGCTATAATAAAAATGCTTATATTATTAGCATACCTTTACTAGTATAAGCTTTTATTTAATAGTTTAGCTATATAAAATATATATAGTATAAGTAACTAAAGTAAGCTTTATAAGGTCTTATACTTTTAATTTTATACTTTTATTATATTTTTTTTTAACTTAATATATAAGCGCTATTTTATAAAAAAGTTTTTAGCTAGTTTTATTACTTAAAGCAGCTAACTTTATAATATTATATAACGTAGTAGCTACTGCTTATATAATGCGTTAAAAGCTTTTTATATGTTTAAAGTAATTAATATAACCTTTTTTTTTTTTACTAACGCTAGGTTTACTTTATATATAAAGCTAGTAATTAAGTTTATAGCTAACTTTATAAGTATTGCTTTTATATATTAAAAGCTAATTAGCTTAGCTTATAAGCTAACTTATACTATTTACCTAGCTACTAACTTTTTATATTTTTTGCTAATATAAAAAAGTAATACTATAAGCTTAAATAACTAAAACGTTATAAAATTTATTTTGCTTAGCTTAAAAATTATTACTACTTATATTACTTTTTAAGCTTTTAAAAAATAGCTTATATAAAAAATTTTCTTTTTTAAAACTTAATAATATTTACTAATATATGCTTAGTAAGCTACTATTACTTTAGCTATAATATTATTTTCTTTTAATAAAGTAAACTTAACTTTATATATAAAATAGTTTATTTTTTTTAAAGTAATTTTTATAAACTATAATAAGTATTTTAGCTTTAAAAGTATATTGTTTATAAAATTATTATTAATACTATATTTTTTAAGTATTTTTTTATATAAGTACTAAGCTTTATTTAAGCTTTGCTTAATTAGCTTTTTTATATTTAAGTTTTTTAAAAAAAGCATTTATAGCTTTGCTTTAAGCTTATACTATTTAATAAGCGCATATAGGTTTTTATTTATTTTTACTTTATTAATATGCTTGCTTTAATATTTTTTTTTAGCTTATTAAACTATTATAAAAAAAGCTTTATACTTTATTATTATACTTTTATTTTTTACTTTATTAGCTATTTAAGCTTTTTTAGCCTGCTTTAAGTTATTATAAGCTAGTTTGCATATATTTATTTACTAAAGTACTAACTTTTTTTTAACTTTATATTAAGTGCCTACTATTTAAATTGCTTTTATTAAAATATTTATAAGCTTTTTTGCTATACTTTTTATATTATTTAAGTTTTTAGTATTAATAATGTTTAAAAAAAAAAGTACTATATTTATTACTAGGTTAGCTAGCCTTTTAAGCTTTAATTTTTTAATTTTTTATTTATACTGCTTTAATAAAAGCCTTTTTTTTTTTTAAAAAAGCATTACTTATAATAAGTAGTAGTTAAAGCTTAATATATACTTATAATTAAAGTTTACATTAGTAAATAGTATATTAAAAAAAAGTAAATTAATAACGTAGCTATTTTTATATATAGCAATTTTAAGCTAACTAATATAAAATATGCTAAACTAAGTAAACTATAAAGCTAGTTTATTACTACTTTTTTAAAAAACTAACTTTAGCTTTTAGTTTATATGTTTTATATTAGTATTTTTAGCTATAAAGCAATTTTATAGCAGCTTTAGCAAGCATAAGTACTATAGCACTTTTTTTATTTAAAGTGCTTTATAGTAGTTTAGCAAAGCAAACTTATTAACGTTTATTTATAATAAGTTTTTAAAAGCTATAAGCTTATATAGTATAGCTTTTAGCCTTGTTTTTTTTTATATAAATTATAATTTAAAGTCTAGTTTTTTTTAAGTTCTAGTATTTTAAAAAAATATATATAGTATACTTTAAATATATTTATATTTATATATAAGTAAGTATAAAAACTTATAGCTCTTATATTATTATAACGTTTATTTATTTTTTTTAATATTTTTAAAAAAAAGCAATATATACTAGTTAAAATCTTTATATATTATATACTTTAATATATAAATTTTTTAATATTTTAGCTAGCTTATAACGTTTTTTTTTACTAAGCATCTAGTGCTAGTTTAAACTAGTTAAGTATAAGTATAAGTTATAAAAACGCTATACTATATATTTATATAAGCTGCTAATTTAATATAGCTTTAATATTATTAGTATATAATTTAATAACTGTTATAATTAGGTTATAAAGAAAGCAAGGCTTTTAAAAGTAACTTAATTTATTGCTAAAAATCTTAAGGTAAAAAGAAAAAAAAGGAAAAGCTTTTAAGCTTTTGTTAAAGGTGCAAACCTATATGTGCACTAATTAGTAAGGCTGCAGCTGTTTGCAGGTATAAGCTTTTATATTTATTGTTTAAAAAAAGTAATAGCTATAAGCTACTTAATTAGCTATATTGTTATTAACTAATTTATAACTACTTTTTTTAAAAGAAAAAAATAACTTGTTTTAAAGTATAGCTTAGGTTTAAACTAATGTTTTTTAAGTTTTTTTTAATTAGTTGCTTTTTAGCTAAAAAAAGATTGTTTTAAGTATTTACTATTATTATAACAGTTTAGGCCTTTATACTATTGCGCTATAGTACTAGTTTTTTTATAACTAATTATAGTAGTTTAACTGTGTAAAGTAGCTTTTTACACGTTTTTTTTTTGCATTTTTTGCACTTTTAACGTAAATTATGCAACTTTATTATTATTAATATATAGTTTATTAAACTTATTATAAGCTGCTACTTTAAGCTATTTAGCTAAGTATAGTAGCAAGCTAGCTATGTTTAAGTATTATTTATAAAACTTTTTTAATAATTTTGCACTGTTTTTAAAGTTTTTTATAAAATATTATTTATTATTTATGTTTTATTTTTTTTAATTTACTTTATATTAAAGTTTTTTATAGTATAGCTTTAATATGTATATTTTTTTTACTATAAACTTTTTTTTGCTTAATAATATAATTATTTTACTTTTAAAGTTTTTAAATTTTTAGCTTAGTAATAAGTTATTTAGGTATTTTTGTAACTAGTTAGTATAGTATTTATTAGTTACTTACTAAGTAAGCAGTACTTTAAGCGTATAAGTATTTTTATTATAAAATAAAATGCAAAATTTTTATTAGGTTATTAAGTAATTAAGCTTATTAAATAGTTAGTTAGTTTGCTATACTTATTATTTTTTTAGTATAAAAATAAAGTTTTTTATATTAAAGTTAGGTTTTTTATAGCTTTAGTTTGCTTATTTAGTTATTTGTTTTTATATACGTTATAGGTTTTTTTTAGCTATGTTAATATAATTTGCAATAGTTTAAATTTAGCTTTATACTTTAGTGTATAATTTTTGTTTTTTTTATAAAAGGTTTTTTATTTTATTATTTACTATTTTGTTTTTTTAGTTAAATTATAGCAGTATTAAAAAACTTATTTTTATTTTGTAAAGTAATAACTTTGTTAACTTGTATAGTATTATAGCTTATATATAGTTTATAGCAAGTATTTTTTTTAACTAATTATTTTAGTAGTAGTTAATATATAAGCGCAATTTTTAGTTTAAGTACTTATTTATTATTTTAGCTTGCTTTATTGTTTTATAGTACTTTAATAAAGCTAAAGTTTATATAATGCTAAAAATTTTAGCAACTTTATTTATAAAAGCAAAGATAAACTAAAGTTTATAATTTAAAGTAATTATAACTAGTAATTTAAATACTTTAAATAGTTTTTTATAGTATAGTTAAGCTGCTTGCTATACTATAATTTTTATTATATAAGAGATAGTTTATAACCTTTTTTTTAGTTTGTTTACTATAACTATTATGTTATTAAATTTATGCTTATTTTTTAGCATTTGTTTAAAGTTTATTATAATATGTTTTTAAATACGGTTTAAAATTGGTAATAGTATTAGTTTGCTTAGTATTTTGTTTTTAAAAACTTTAGCTAGATAATATTATAAGCAATTTGCTATATATTTATTATAATTGTTTTTTAGTTAAAGCTACTAATATTTTTTTATAACTAAGCAGCGTATTTTTTTTTTACTTAGGTGTACTGTTAATATTTTTTTGTATGCTTTTTTTATTAATTTTGTTTATAAAAAAAGGGTATTTAGTACTACTAGTTTCTTTTTATATATAGTTAAACTATTTTCTAGTTTTTATAGATTATTTATATTTGTTTTATTGTTTAGGTTTTTAATTTTAGCTTTTGTTTTTTATTTATAAATTTGCATACCTAGGTTTTTTTAATTTTTTTATAAGATTTTATTTATAAGTTAAAAACTTTTTAAAGCTTTTACTTTTTTTTAAGGTTTAAAAAATAAGATTTTAGTTATGTTTTTTATTTATGTTAATATAAATTTAGTTATAACTAGTTAAAAAAAGGTAGCGTGCTTATATAAGTTTTTTTTTACTTTTTAAGAAATTATATTTTTTTATTTTTTAAATAGCGCGTTTATAACTATGTTTTCTTTTTTTAAGCAATATATAATTATAAAGTTATATTTTGCTAAAAAGGTAAACTATTTTGCTTATTATAAGTTAAAGTGTTATTTTGTACTAAAATACTTTAATGCTTTATAGTTAGTAATAACTAAAAATAGTTTATTATATTAATAACTAATAAGTTTAGCTTTTTATTTTTTTATAGCTAAAACTATTGCTAATATTTTTTTGTTGTAAATTTTATAATTAAGTTTAGCTTTGCTTATAGTTTTTTAAAAAAAAGCTAATAAGTGCTATTTTTTATTAAGGTATAACTATATTAAAATTTTAGCTGCTACTTTGTTTAACGCGTTAGTTTTTACTTTTATAAGTAAGTTATAGTTATAGTGTTATAGTAAAGAAGCTGCTATTAATATTTTTTTTAATTTTTAAAAGGCCTTTTTGCATTTTTTGCTTTAAATAAAAAAAGTATTGTTATAGGTTAATGTTATAAATAACTTTGCTTTATAGCTATAGTTATATATAAACTTTTTATAAAAGTTATAAAATTTTAAAAAAGATTATATTTTTTTTATAGTTATAAGCGCAGCTTAATTTTTAACTACTTTTATTTTACTTAGGTTAACGCTTATGCTTTTAGTACTAATTATATATTTTAAAAATTTAGTTTTTATAACGTAAAATTTTAATTTTTTTAAATTAGCTTATAAACTAGCTTTTTATAGCTATAGTAAAACTTTTTTTATATATTTTTAGTGTTTTTTTAAGGTTATAAAGTATATTAATATATTGTTTATATAAGTACAATAAAAGTAGTTAAAGTAATTAAATAAGGTATTGTTAATATATTTTTAAAATATAGATAGTTTGTTTATAAGCTTAAATAGCAACACTTTATATTAGTATGTACTATATTAAGTTTAAAAGGTTATAAAGTTTTTTGTTTTTAGTATTATTTAAATATAGTAAAACGCTTATTATATATTAATTTTAATAAATATTTTTGCTTTAAATATATATAATAAAGTTTTTTTAATTAGCAATAAAAGGTATTAATTTTTTTTTATTAAATTGTTTAGCTTTTAATAGTTAATATAAAAACGTAGTTTTTTATATAGTTTTAATATAAATAAAACTAAAAATACTTATAAAGCATTGTTTAGTTTAATAAAGCTTTTTTATAACTAGTTTACTAAGTATTTTTTAACTATTTTTAACTTATTTAGCAATATTTTATATAATAAGCTATACTTAAAATTTTTTAATAATTTTTTTTTTAAAAATTTAATTTAATAGTTTACTTTAAGCTAATATAATAGTAAGGTATTTAAATTAACTTTGCTAAAAGTATATAGTAAGTTATAATATTTAAAAAAAATTACTTTTAAAGCTTGCTTTTTTAGCTCTTTGCTTTTTTTATTAAAAAACTTTTTAATTTGTTTTTTGTTTATAACTATATTAATTTTTTTTATGCTAATTATTTTAACTTTGTTTTTTAATTAATTTACTTAAACTATATGCTAAAATAATAAAGCTATAAGTAAGTAAAGTTTAACTATTAGTTTTTTTTTATACTAAAATATACTATTTTTTTTTATTTAATATAGTTTTTATATATTAAATAACTATTTGTTAAAAATACTTTATATTTTTTATGTTTTTTTAAGTAGGTTTTCTTTTACTATTAAAGCTTTTTTTATTTTTTAAAGATTAACTTTTATTAGGTTAAAATAAGTATAGTAGCAAAAAATTTTTTTTATAAAAGCTAATATAGTATTATTAGCTAAAAGTTTAAAGCTTATTTTTTTAAGTATTTGCGTTTAAGTGTTTTTATTTAATAAGCATTTAAATTTTGCTAATAAAGTTTTTAAAAATAGTAGCTAGTAGTTTTTATAATCTAGTAATACTTTATACTTAGTAAACTATAGCTTGCTTAATATTATATTATATTATATATATAAAACTATTAAAAAAACTTTTTTAAATATTTATTAGTTTATTTAAAATATAATTATAAGTATTTTATATATTTTTTAGCAACTTTTACTATTAAATTTTGTTGCTATTTAGTAATTAAAGTTTATAATAATAACTAAGTTAAAGTTAGCTTTAATTTTTATTACTAAAAACGTGTTTATAGCTATATATATATTAGCTTTTATATTACTTAAAACGTTGTTAGTTTATAAAGAAAATTTATTATTTAATAGTATATAGCTAAATATAAAAAGGTTTTTTTTTATATACTTATTTACTATACTTAATTTTTTATTTATACTAATACTAAGTAATACTTTTTTTAAGTAAAAGTTAACTTATTTTAAAGTTATTTTTTTAAAGTTTATTTTTTTTCTTTTTTTTTTTTAGCAAAAAAAGTATTGTTATTAAAACTATAAGCTAGCAAGATAGCTTAAATACATGCTTACTAGTTAAAGTTATTTTTTTTTTATAAATACTTATAAAAAGTATATTTTTAACTTTTATAATTAAAGCAATAACTTTTAATAATTAAGGTTTTTATTTTTTTAGCAAAAAGCTTAAGTTATTATTTTAAAAAAACTTATTAGCTAAGTTAGCTATTATTATATAGTTTAGCATTGCTAATATAGCTTTTTATAACTATATTTATTTTTTTAGTATTAAGCTGTGCTAGTTTAACTATATTAAAACAAAAATTATTAGCAAGTTTTTGTACTATTTTGCGTTTATTTTCTTATTAAAAGGTATAAACTACTTGCATATAGTATTAAATAAATATATTAAAATTAATAATATTGTTAAAGTATTAAAATATAATTTTATATTATAAATAAGCTATAAGTTTATTATAAAACTTTTTTTTTTATTTAGTATAAAAAATTTATTGTTTACTTGCTAAACGTATAAAGTTGTTTTTAAAAGTTTAATAATTAGTAAGACTTTTTATTTTTAATTTTTAATATTTAATTTTAACGTTTTGTTTTTAGTTAACGTTTTTATACTTGCTTTTTAAGTAGTTTAAAAGCTTTATAAGCGTATTTATTATATTTAAGTAATTGTTTTGCAAATATAGCTAAAAGTTTTTAGCTATAAAGCTTTTTAAGTAAGCCTTAATATTAGCTAGTCTAGCTTAGTTATTAATAAACTAATTTTTATTAGCTTTAAGGCAATTATGCATATAGTATAGCTATACTTTAAATGTAACCTTATTTTTTTCTTTATTATTATAAAATGTAAATACTTTAATTTTTGCAAATTTATAAGGTTGCGTAAAAAAGGTAAATAAAAAAACGTTATTTTAAAATATTAATTTATTGCAAGCTAGTAGATCTACTACCTATTAATTAGCGTTAATTATTTAGTTTTTTAAGCAGTTAATTTTATTATAAGCTTTTGCTAGCTTTAAAGTTATACGTTTTACGATTTTGTTTTAATTTGTAATTAGTAAAGGTGCAGCTTTATTTTAACTACGCATTTAATTTTTTTTTTGTTTTTATAAACGTTATATTTTAGCTTTTAACTTAGTAGTTTTTTTTAAACTAAAGTAAGCTAGGTATTATGCTTATTAAACTAAGTTTATTATAGTTTGTTAGCTAATAGTAAGTAAGCAATATATAGTGTTTTTTTATACTTAGTATGCTATTAATATTAAAGCTTAAATTTTTAATTTTTAAAAAATTACTTTAAAGTAAAATCTTATTAGGTTATTAAAGGCTTTAATATTTATAGTATTATTAAAATTAAAAATAGCTTTTTTTTTATTTTTTATAAGCGCTATAAATAAAAAGCTAAGTTTATTAGTTTTTTTAATGTATAGCTTAGCAAAAGCTTTTACTAGCTTATAGGTTTTTTAGTAAAATTTTTTAATTATTTATATATAGTATATTTTTTTAAAAGTATTTTTAGCTATACGTTAGTTAAATACTTAAGCTTATTTTATTAAGGTTTTTAAAGTATTTTTATTATTAAATTTTTTAGCAATATAACTTAAAGTCTTGCTTTTTGTTTTTAAAAACAAGTAAAGAAGTATAATAGATTGTTTACAAGCTTTTGTTTAAAAAATCTTGTTTGTTTTAAAAATAGTTTTTATAAAGTTATTATTTTAATATAGTATTTTAGCTAAAGCTTGTTGCTTTATAGCTACGCGCATTTTTGCACGTTCTTTGTTTTTTTAAGCTATAATTAATTAGTAGCTAAAATATTAGTTTTTAGTAGCGCTACTAACGTAATATTGCTAGGTTAAGTTAATTTTAATTAAGTTAAATTATTAAGTTAAAATATTACGTTTTTTAACTAGTGTTAATAACTTTAAAATTGTTATAATTAAGTTATAAAGAAAGCAAGGCTCTTAAAGGTAACTTAATTTATTGCTAAAAATCTTAAAGTAAAGAGAAAAAAAAAAAAAAGCCTTTAAGCTCTTGTTAAAGGTGCAAACCTATATATGCACTAACTAGTAGGGCTGCAGCTGTTTGCAGGTGCAAGCCCTTATATTTACTATTTAAAAAAGGTAATAGCTATAAGCCACCTAATTAGCTATACTGCTATTAACCAATCTATAACTATAACTTTATTTATAACTACTTTTATTTTTATAACTATTATAGTAGTGCTAGCATTACTTTTGCTGTTTTTATTATTTTAGCTTTTTTAAGCGTTTAAAAAGTTTATTTTTTTTAAGCTAGTTTTTTATAATACTTTATTATTGTTTTACTTTTTAGCTAGGATTTTTATTATTATATTTATTTTATTTTAGTTATTGTTTTTTTTTAAAGCTTAGTATTAGCTTATAAAAAAAGCAGCAAGCACTTAAGCGTTTACTAACGCTGCTTTTTTTTGCTTAATAACCTAAGCAAGCTTAAGCTATTTTATATTAATATTAATACTTTTATTTAAATTAAAAAATACTAGGTTTACTAAGTTTACTATTGCTATAAATAGCTTATTTTTATTTTTATATTATTTATTATTAGCTTTTTATATTATAGCTAGCTACTTTTTTAATAGCACTATTACTTATTAGCTTACTTTTTTTAGCTTAGCAAGGTAATTTAAGTAGCTAGCTTAGTAAAGCTTAAAGCAATTTATATAGCATAGTAGTTTTTTATACTTACTTAGTTTATATTTATTTAGTTTATTATTATAATTATAGTAATAATACGCTTTAAAGCAGTGCTAAGCTAAATAAAACTTTTAACAACCTAAGCTTTATTTTTTATACTTAATAATAAAAAGCTTTTTATTAATTTGCTTAGCTAGCTAGCTAGTTAAAAATAGCTAAAAGCTTTTTACTAAGTACTTAAAAAATATAATTTAGTTTTATATAATAATAATAACGTTAACATTTTTATATAAAAGGTGCGCGTTTACTAAATTATACTTTATTTATACTTTTACTTTTTTTTTAACTAATTTAATAGTTATATTTACTAATTATTACTATATAATATTAAAAAAAAATATAAGTACGCTGCTAATAATATATATAATTTACTTTTTTAATAGTTTAATTTTTTTTACTACTAAGGCTTTTATAATAATAGCTTTTTACTTATTACTTATAAGCTTATTATAAATAATAAAGCTAATTATTTTAATTGCTTATTTAGTTTAAGTATATTAAAAGTTAATAATTTTTATAAGCTAGATTTTTAATTTTTTAATAAAAGCTATATAAGTTATATAAAGCTTTTTTTAATAAATTAGTTTTTTAAAAGTAACTTTAACTAAAATTTTAAAATTTTTAATATTTAATAGCTTTAAGTAAGCTTTAAAAAACGCTATAAAAATAAAAAATCTAGTAGGCTTTGCTGCTTTTTAAAGTACTATATTGCTAGCTAATAAAATAAAACAAGCTATAGTAGTATAAAATTTAGTTAATTTAAAAGCTTTTATTAAAGCTTTGTTATAATAAATTAATTATAAACGCTTAAGTAATATTATTAGTTTTATAGTATATATAAATACTATTATATTTAAGTAGTAGCTAACCTTTTTAGTAAAGTTTTAAGCTACTTATTTTTATATTACCTAGTTAAGCTTATTAAATAAAGTTGCAAATTTATTTAAAGCATTAATTAGCTTTATAAAAACTTTTTTTTATATTTTAATAAAGCGCTAAGCTTTTATAAAATGCTTTACTATTATATTTTAAAAAGTAATATTTTAAAGTATAGCGTCTTTTTTAAACGTTATTTTTAAAAATAAAAAATTGCTATTAATTTTTACTTTTTTATATTATAAGTTTACTATAAATAAAGTAGCAAGCTTTGTTTACTTAGTAAACTGCAGCTTAAAAACAGTAGCTAGGTACTATAGCGTTTATAATCTTGTTATTAGCAAATTTTGCTATATACTAACGTAAGCTAATTAAAGTGTAAAGATTTGCAAAAATTAGGTCCTTTTAGTTAATTAGCTAATTAGAGCCGAGGATTCCGAAAACAGAAAATAAAATTAGAAGGAAGGTTGGGGGTACGGTTAGGGAGGTTCGCGATGGCTTCATTTTAGCAGTACTAGCTCAACCCTACCATGTGTGCAGCTATAGAGATGTCAAAGTGTAACCGACCTGTACCAAGTAGTTTGATTGAGTTGACTTGGTATCCCGAAGGACGTTGATTTTGTTATTTATTCCTACCCATACAGATTCCTTCGATATACAGCTCCCGGACTTACTTAATCCAAACTTTGACTCCTCATACATGATCTCCCAAGTTCCTATTGACTCTTTCCTCACTAATATCCATATGCGCCGCAGTTATCGAGTCTATGGAAATTATCGAGTCCTTGATCACTCGGGCACCATTCGTGCGAATATCTTCGCCCTCAAATCCAACCCTGACTGTAGACGTGGGCCGTGGACTTGTCACCAAGACCTTTGTCGTCGCCAACACATCATTAGATAACGTAAGCTCGAGTATATCACCTAATACATCAAGCATAGGATCTTCGAACTCTTCACGCTCGTAAAAGACAATGCCGTCCACTAGATGAACAAGCGTAACCTCCTCGGGCAGCAGCCGCACTAACCAACGAAATAGACACCTCAGCTGTGCCAGGCTATGGCGTTCCGCAATAACATCTGGGTCAACACCCGGAGGCAAGAGATGCATGGGGCCGAAGTCATAATCACACAACAGCTGGGCAATCAGGCTTCGCATCATCCGCTTGATTACTCCTTGTTTGATCTCGGGACTGTAGGCATCTTCCTGGTCATATATCAAGTCGACATCATCATCGAGATCGCTCTCCGAGTCGCTCCAGTCGGGATCCAAGTCCTCATCGTATCCCAGGTGAGAGCCACAGAACCATACGAGGCACACGTATCGCTCTCGTGACCTGAATGCCTTTGCTATTTTTGTGCAGAAAAGCGACAGGGCAGATATTTCCATCATGATGCCCGGAAAATTGCTGTATATCATCAACTTGGCAGATGTCGGTGATATGATCCATTCCTGGAATGTCTGGTTGTGGACAATTTGCTCTGTCCGTACCCGGTCTTGAAGAGGCAGCTGATTCCTTTTTCCCTCAATCATTTCCATGTCAGCTGTATCAATGTCCATTATATCCAACAAGCGCCAGAGAGTTTCTTGGTTGATATACTGCGTTTCCAGCTGGGGGGGATTGTGAAGCGAAAGGGGGGGCTCGGTCGGGTTCGGCAGAGCCGGGGTGTTGCGCCGGATATAATCGTCGAGACGCAACATTCGTACTAGGAGTAAACCATTAGTCCTGAACCCTAACGGTAATACTTGTTGATATGTCTTTAAATGACCGCGGTACCTAACCTTCTTGTCGTCGATTGAATTCCATTGCTTCCTCGGCCTTGTCCATTAATAAGGCAAGTGTGGCGTCCATATCAGAATTCTTGTTCATGATATGCTCGAGGCGGAGTAAGGTAGCTTGGGAATCTTGGGGTTTAGTTCATATTAGTGAAATGCTGTAAAAGAAACGGATATAAGCGTGCTTGCTAACATCGAGAGAAGTCACGTATATGGCTTTTCGACGCCTGTTCCATCAGTTTCTCACTCCGAGAAGTAATAGTAGTGAGGCTCTCAAGGAGCGGCTTCTCATGGTTCTCCCCCTTAATCAACGCTGTCAGACCACGTGTCACTAGCAATATATGAGTTACAAACGATGTCTGAGATATGGGGATTGCGACTCACAGCCAGACCTAGTGAAGAACGTTATAACCCTCTCGACGGCGAGGAGGACGCTTGCGACCAACCCCACCGCTCGCTTCAGAATGGGCTCTTCCTCAGGGAATGCCTCCATGAACAACTCAACGTCGGAAAAAAGATCTTCGAGGTCATCAAATGCATCTAGAGTCTTTTTTCTTACTTCGGCACCCTTTTGCACGGCCTCTAGAATGATCTGCACACCTGCAAAGACGGGAGAAACAATACCAATGCTCCCGCCTACCTTGGTGGCCAGGCGCGCCGGCTCAACCATATGATCAGCTGTCCATCTCCAAACCCGCCAAATCCGACCGTCAATGCCAGTCTGCTTGGTGTAATACTTTCGAGCGCTCTCGAGTTTATCGTACACGTCAGCCCAGGTGTGGCCGTTCCGTATATCATACGCCGACTTGGATTCCTTGGGCGCTTTCGTTTTCACCTCCTGCATGCCTAGAAATTCTTCCATGGCCAAGGGAAAGATCTTGTCCCAGGATTTCATGACCTTAAAGACATCCTTTTCCGTCCTGGCGTCAGGCGTGCGACCTGGAGCAGCCGATTCTAATTTTGCTGTTTGGTCTACCAGCCCAGGGGTAGAAAGCGACGCAGCTACCTCCCTAGGTCCATGTCGCAATATCCTCGAGCCTTCCCCTCGTGGGTAGTACGGGTAGTGTGAGGATTGTTGATGACCTGCGGTCATGTTCTCAAAGTAGGGATGAAACTCTGCGAGTTTATTCTCAGCAAATCCCACTGCCAAAGCGTGACTTTGCCTTGTTCGGGATCCATCTTCGAGGCCAATCATCTTGGGAGATGTGGCAGTCGGATGAGATCAAGTGAGCGCAAGCGTTGTTTTCTGTCGTAGCCTTGATCCCAAAACTTTGGCGCCGGCCTAGATCTTGTCCTGCGGTGGAAGGAGTAGGAAAGACGGGCTTGTCAAATCATCCAGCCTGGACACGGAGGCCGCGCCTATAAGCCTGCCATCCACTTAAGAACCCACCCTAATGCCACCTTGGGGAAACGTAAGGGGTCGCCCAAGATTATTGGAAAGCGTTGCCCCTCTCAATGCGCAAGAGGAAGTGACCTCCCATATGATTCGACGCTCAAGAGGAAGTGGCCTCCTGTGTGAATCGTGATTCGATGGCACTCGCGGTTTGAAGTGCTTATCCGGTTATCCCCTCCTTCTACTGGAAAAAAAGAAGAAATGCAAGTGGTGTGGTGCCAGCCGAATTGGGCATGATTACTTCCATACAGCAGGGTTTTCGTCGGAGCCTGAAGGCTGGAGCTTGGCATTCTCCGTGGCCCCCAAACGTGGGGTTGGAGAAGGAACAATCATCAGTGATCACGGCGGCCCCGAGTCCTTTCTTCTGCTGAACTGCGTGTTTCGGAATCTCATCTGCGTTTTTACCTTACGTCCTTGATGCTCTGGACGGGATTGTCTAAACTCTATCTTCTCGTCTTTCTGCATCGTCTACTTCACAAACTAGTTTTATCATTTTGAAGCGTCTGGCTATGGATTCCCGGTACATCCTGTCGGAAACCACAGATGACACGACTGCGAACTCCCCGCGTGTGAATGCCATGGTCGCTGATGATAAGCCCCAGAGTCCTGCTATCATGGGCAGCGACTCTGAGGGTCTGGTTGCAGATAGCACTTCTTTGACCCTGAAGCTCGTAGAGGAGATGAAGCTCCTCCAACGTCAGTTGTCGGAATTTGAGAAAAACGCTCGGCCAGGTTTGGCAGAAAAGCCTCGGGAGAGAAAGTCTCGACCAGTTTTGGATAAGGAGACTCTGGAGACCGAATGGGAGCGTGCAAGAGCGAAGCTGGGCATGGAAGAAGAGATGCGAGCATGGAGATTAGAGGCAAAACAACGAAAAGCTGGGCTTGTCGCGGCCGATCCATTCCAGTTGAGGCAGAAACTGGGACACAGATATGACCATGATCCTTCCCAACATAATGCCAATGAAGACTTTGCCTACAATGTCAAGCTGTTCAAGCTACGACAGCAGTGGGAGCAGAAGATGGGCACCTATGTTCAACTTGAAATGGCCCTGCAAATGGATGACACCGACTCGGACGACACAGATGACACGGGCTATGAGCGCGACGGACTTCAAAGTCGAATCATGATGGCAACTGCCGCTTACCACAGGGAGAAGGAATACATCGAGCGAGAATTCGAGGAAAGACAACTTGCGCGGCATAGGCGACGCACAAGAAAAGCGCAACTGGAGCAGGCCAGGGATATGCGAGGCCATCTTCCTGGGTACGGTGTCCCTGAGCCCAAAGATCAAGGAAAGCAAGATGATCCTCCTATCTCCGACTCGGAGGCCAAAGATCAAGGAAAACAAGATGATCCTCCTATTTCCGACTCGGAGGACACGGCCGATTCTGTCACATTAATGCAAGGGCATACTATGACATCAGTACACCAAGGCATGACATGGGTACCCCCATTGATGACATGGTATGACCCACCTGCAGACATTCATGGCATTGCTGCTACTCATCTTCCAATAGGAGAGAGTCGAGAGACGGCCACAAAGGTCGCCAAAGGTGCGCCTGCAGGGTCCAAGTTGATTCGGGCGCCCTGGTCCAAGTTCAAGGCTCTACGAGCAGAGAAATGGAGTTCTGGTGCGATCGACGTTCTGATCGGCGAACCAATAATCAAGTTTAAAACTTTCGGGCTATTGCCGACCATGCGTAGCCAGAAGGCCGAGATACAAGCGCAGGAAAGGAAGACGGCATCCAAACTTGAGCTTGCCTCTGAGGAACCAACCATGCCAGAACGCATCCGCATTAACTCACCATCTATACGCCGAAACTTGCTCGCTGTTTTTAAAGACGGCGGCAGAGTGTTATGGGCAGATACCATGGTATTTATACGGCCTTACAGAGCTTTAGCTTACCATGATCAAGCTATTCGACGTCGGTACAAGAAGATCAAGGCCAAGCTGGAGAACAGACACGATCGCGGACCTTCCGACGGCCACCCCGCAGCAGTCCCAGATGATTCGGATGCTCTCAATGTAACTGATGACACTGCCCAGGGCAAGCCGATTAACACAGAGTCATCACCGGTAGAAGAGACGGCAGAGGGAGAAAAAGGTGAATGGGAAAGAGATGGTAATGACGAGGAGGAGGAGGAGGAGGAGGAGGCATCATTACGACTAGAGGCAGCATTACCAGTGTCTTTTGAAGATATGAAGTGCTTCGTAGAGTTCCTGGACAATGATCTGAAGAAGCGGATCACTTATCTCGAGAGCAGCAGATGTCAGACGGTCGCCTTCTCCGACCTCTGGTACCTCTTCCAACCAGGCAGCCTTGTGATTGGTAACGACGGCAAACAGGCATACCGCATCCTGAGTATGAACAGCGTTGTGCACAAAGCTACCGACCCGTGGCGCAGGTACATGGAAAAGTTTATCGGAAGGAAAGATACGGATGATGAGGAAGGAGAAGCCGCATTCACGATTAAATGTGTCTATGTTGACTTTGACGGACGGCGTCTGGGCCCCGTCTCCAAATTCATCCAGATCCCGTTGTTCGAGCGAGAGGTGGCTGTTACAACTCTCCCAATTTACCCCCTCCGATTTCATCCGTTTCAACAAAAGGGTGCTGCGGACAACTCGGTGGATCTCGGTGACAAGCTCAAGCAACATCTCGTCCAACGGGGAAGGATGTTTCTCAAGGTGGCCGCTCCACATCAGGCCAATGTAGAGCCCATGTACTATTCCGGTCCAGCCGTGGAATCCCGGGAACCCCGGGATGAGATCGAAAGCCAGGTCGTAGTTGACTTTGAGGCAGCGTTTAAGACCGAACACCAATTCCAATGGGAGCCCGAGCTTGAGACGCTGATCGAATCAGGGGCGGGTGACGAAGAGGAGCACGGCGTAGGCAAATGCGTGGCAGCTTGCTGTGGGGACGAAGCTGTGTACAATGATTCCTACATTGAGAAGAAGATGAACGAGGACTTTATGGCACAGCTGCTTCCCAAAACGCCCGAGGAAAGACCCTCTGTGGTCATTATACCTCGGACATTCGACACCAAGGCAGAGGACGCGGGGCTTGGAGAAGATGACCTGGCCATCCTATCCTACCGCGTGTTTGGCTATGTCCTAAGGAGTCGAAAATGGGGTGAGTTGCTTTTCAGCCCAATAATACACTTTCTATCTGTTCCGCGTCGATGTTAACGTTTCGAGTACTCAGCCCAGTTGGATCTCACTTACCTCTCCAGGGATCAACCATCTGGTACAATCTACGAGGATGATAAGACTGGGGGAGGTGGCCTGAAGGAAGCCATACCTGCCTTTGACCAACTTGTATTGCCGCCTGGACACAAGGATATGATATTATCCTTGATAACCCAACATTTTCGTGATAAAGCGTGGAATAATAGCGAGCGAACAGATATAGTTCGTGGTAAAGGTAGAAAGCCATCCCCATCCCCTATTGCACATAACAATAAAATACCTGTATGATCGAAACGAAGCAGCACTGACTCCCTGCCTTAAAATCAGGAAAGGGGCTGATTATCTTACTTCACGGGGCACCTGGTGTAGGGAAGACCACGACTGCAGGTGAGCAAGTTTGGTCGCAGAGACTCCTGAAATACAGACTGACAAGAAGCCAAGAGGGAGTGGCGGAAAAGTTCAAAAAGCCCCTTTTCCAGCTTACCTGTGGTAAGGCCAACACCCCCGGCACTCGCTTCTGCAGAGCACAGTTGATATTTACCATCTTCTCTAGGTGATCTTGGGACGACAGCCAGGGATGTCGAGCTTGCTTTGGAAACAAACTTTGCACTCGCTAGTCGTTGGGGGTGCGTTTTACTTCTAGACGAAGCGGACGTTTTCCTCGCCCAAAGGACGAAAGAAGACTTTAAGAGAAACGGTCTAGTTGCTGGTCAGTTCTATCCTACCCTGCCTCGTCATCTGCTTCTTGACTAATACTGTCCGTCCCCCTATAGTCTTCTTGAGAGTCCTCGAATACTACTCTGGCGTCCTTTTCCTAACCACCAACAGAGTCGGTGATTTTGACGAAGCTTTTGCTTCTCGTATCCATGTTAGTTTATACTATCCCGAGCTAGGCCGGAAAGAAACATTGGAGGTCTTTAAGTTGAATCTGAAGCTCGTCCGAGATCGTTTCCGCAGTAAATCTGGCGAGCTTATCATCGACGACATGGATATCGGCGTCTTCGCTCAAGACTACTGGGACAAAAACCCATTCGATCACTGGAATGGGCGGCAGATCCGCAACGCATGTCAAACGGCAGCGGCTCTAGCGGAATACGAGGCACTAGGCAAAGACAACAGCATCATCCTTGTACCAGATCCAAAGATCCAGCTCAAGGTATCGCATTTTGAAACAGTGGCCGAGGCATACCTGGCCTTTTCTAAGCATCTCAAGGACATATACGGGACACATACCGCTCGACGTGCAAAGGAGGCAGGTCTCCGGGCCATGTGGGTCAATGAGAAGGGCGAGCCCATGGGCAACATAGGGCCCAAGGAGGCGGGCGCCTTGAAAGTGGACAGAAGATCACGTTTTCACCAGAAATCGCACGGTCAGTATGTCACTGCTCCATACGAGCAACAGAACCAGATGAGGTATCCCACTACTACTCAAGTGCCGTATCGAGCGGGGCAGATGGTTGCGCAAGGAGGTAGCGGTAGCGGGCAGGGATATAATGTTCCTCCTCATTCTCCGCATATAGTACAACCTCACCCAACGAGACCTTCGGAATACCTTGAGGGCCCTTACATGGCTCACCAACACAGTAACCTGAACCTGAGCACGCAACACCAAGGTCAAAGGATGGGACCACGACATCAGCAAGGTCAAGAGTGGGATGATTACCACCATTCTGGGTACGGGCATGACCAACAGCAACACGAGGCAGCAGGACGCAGGACCTACTTTCAGCCACCCGAGGAAGACGCCTATGTCCAGAATCGCAGTCCTAGTAAGGTCCAGGTCCAACATATAAGCCCACCCTCGGGTGTGTCTTCTCACCCTCATCGGCAAGCCCCAGGCGGTCAGACAAGACAATATGATCATGATGATTATAAACCGGACGACGATATGCATATGCATGGGGCTCGGGATCAACGTTATTGAAAATGTGCTTACTGGGTGATGCTGAGATTGATTATATACACTCCGAATAGAAAGGACTGCAAGTTGGAAAAAAGTACCAATGATGACGATATTGGTCAGGATAAGATTGAGATGGGTAGAGCTCTGATAGGTACCTAAGGTAGGCAATATATTTCTCTGTTGAGGAAAACTGAATCGTTCCTCTGGTTTTGACGTCCTAAAATATTCCGATGGTCTTTTTCGCCTCCACTGACTAATTGTTGTTTTGATAAATGTCAAGACGAACACGGATTCAGTAAACACTTATGGAAGAGCGTAGGTTGGAAACAGACAACATGCCTACGCGTGAACAAGGGGCCTCAGAAGGTTTGTTTATGGTGTGGCGATTGTTTTTATTTGCCGTCAGAAGACTTTTCTCAATATGATATCCTCTACTACCAACCAACACCGATGACATCTAGTCGTGTACACACTCTACTCGAGTCCATAAACCAGGACACACACACACACACACTCTCTCTCTCTCTCTCTCTCTCTCTCTCTCTCTCTCTCTCTCTCTCTCTCTCTAGATCTATCGACGCAAGAATCTCTTAAACCCCCCCCTCCTCCTCTAATAACTGACAGGACTACCTCAACGACTCCCAATCATGTCTAGGTTAGTAGAGGTACACCTCTTGTTCAAGTTCAAAGTCCAACGCGTCCAACGCGTCCAACAGCGGTAAACCTGCATCGTTTCCCAGGACAAGACACGAAAATGTCTCGGCAATCACGTAAAGAAAGAGAAAAAAAAAGAAGAAGAAAAAAAGGTTCCGAATCGGTTGGGTATATCCTCCAAAATCTCAACGGGTCCGAGGCCCGGAAACTCCGTTAAAGTAAAAAGAAAAGAAAAGAAGAAATTTGGTATAACGAAATGTAAAATGATTGAATGGTTGATGATCCTCGGGTATAATGGTGTGGATGAGGGAAGTGGCATTTCAAATGACGGGATCATGTCGGAGCCGATTTATCAAAGTTCTTCGCATAACCAGGCGGAATCTTGGGAAAGGTCGAAATGTCACGCCCGTGGACCAAGCGAAAGTCTGCCCTTGTAAGGTTTCTTCACTCTTCAACGAACAAAACCTGGTCCGTTTCCCAATGTCGTAACGCAGTCAACCTGGACTATCCTCTTGCAGATAAAGACACCAAACAACAATCCCATTGGCCTCACCCTAGAGCTTGCCCAATAACATGATCCTGTCGTCGAGAGGGCGGTGGCGATAAGCCGATATAAGCGTCGCCATGGCCATTGTGGGCAAGTTGTGGCGGAACTGATGATGACGAGTAGATGCGGGAGTGTCCGGTTCCCATCCGTGGATTGAACGCACTCCGGGAGCCTGACGGCGACGAGTCCGAGCTGCTTTGTCCGCTTTCGGGCTGGCTGTAGCTTCGTGAAGTTCTCGTGCGAGTGTTGGCGCGGACCGGATTTTTCTGTAAGCGCGATGTCTGTCGTCTCAGGGGCTGTACGAATGGATCATCGCCTGGGACCATCTCGTCCGTCAGTCCGCTCCGAGCGTTCGGGGCGAGGGCAAAAGCTGCCGGCTCCGGTACCCTGGGCAGGTCCATGCTATAGCCATGGCCGTTGATGAAGGATCTGGGCGACACGACGGTGTCTGTGGACGGCCGGCTTCCGGCCTTCTGGTACTGTATCTTGGCGGAATTCGTAGAGTCTTTGGACGTGTGGCCCGTTCTCGCATATTCCTTCTCTTCGGGTCGGCTCACCTTCCACCTCGCTATTTCATCGTCGCCGATGGGAGTTAGGCCCCTGTTGAATAAGCCGGGTCTCCGACGAAATCTCCGTAGAAGCCAATATCCCAGCAGTCCTATCAGCACCACGCCGAGGATGCCGAACACCGTGCTTAGCACGACGATCAGCTTGGTGTGGCCTGTCATATCGCCACTTCGCTTCTCCATGTTGGGTGGCGAATCTCTTGTCAGGATAAGGCAGCACTTTGGATGATGGCTATCCAAAACTGCAAACGAGCTGGTCCGGTCCACGCTTTGACTTGGTAAAGCCGGGGCAAATGTCGTCGGGCCAGCGATCTGGAGCGTCTCGGTTCCTGGACAACTAGTCTAGACGAAGTCACGATGGAGAATCCATGGAACTTGAAGAGAACATATGATAGCAGGTCTTCTTTTCGCTGGTCGGCCACGATATTGTAGTTTTAGCGAAACCAAGCTGCTCTTGTTCTTGCAAAGTTCTGGAAGGATCATGTGTCAGCTAGTGTCTCCAGTCAGTCAGTCTCAAAGCTCTCAAAGTCATGTATATATATCAAAGGTCCATCTATTCCGACCCAGTCATTTCTCATCTTTGGTGTGTCGTCTGAGGGCCCGGATGCCTTGGAAGATAGCAGGTCATGACTTATCAAGGACTGACAATGACTGTCTCTAACGCAGCATGCAAGATTCCTAGCTTGCTTGCTTGCTTTGGCGTTATTGTCACCAGCGAATGCACCTGTCCAACATACACACCATATATGATTCGGGACGGCCGCAAGCATCCAGGTGGTGGACATACAAATGGAGAAACACAGTGGGATTTTACTAACATTTATTAAGCGCCTGATTGCCTCAGGGTAGCACAAATGCCATTGACTCCGAGGCGAAGTGGGTGAGCAGGTAAAGAGGGTGTAACGAGCGACAGAAAAGTTTGAATGTTGGGAGTCTTCTTTTCAAGACTGGCTCATCCGGTTGGAGAGCACCTGCTCCTCTCTACAGGATAAGGAGTAACAAGACCAAAAAGACACACCCACACACAAGGGTGAATGGGGCAGCTTGGAAGATATACCACACGCTGTGCTTCTTCTCCCCCTCAGCTCAGCTGGATAAAAAGGAAGAGAGGGGACGGTCTGGGTGGGATATGTATCTATATCTGCAGGTCGAATGGACGTGGGGAGAAACTGGGGGGGGTCAGGTGGTCTAATAGACGAGCTTGGAACAACAGCTCCCGCCTTGCTATATCGAGACGAAGACACTCCTTTGTTCAACGGGTGAGCTAGACATGTGGCCTACATGCATATAATATGAGCTATTGGGTGAACCTGGTTAGTGAATGGGGCATAAGATACTGTAGATGCATTAGCAAGCAAACGAGCAAGCCGGCTACACTACGACACAAGTCCAAGCACACATACCTAGCATCCAGTTTTGTAGGCCCTGGAGCAGTGAGTACTTACTCCCAAGCGAGACAGATTATGGGGAAAAGTGGGAGACAGGTGTTGGCCGTTCGCGTTTCCGTGTGTGGGTACAAAGTATTGGGGCTAGGCATGCAGAAATGCAGATGCAGAAGTGCATCTGCGGGCTATCTGTAAGGGCTGGCACTTGCCTTGTACTATGGGTGCAAAGAAAGCCGTGTTTTGTACGTGTACATGAGCAAAGGAGCACACTCCTACTAGTTGCGTGTACACGTACCCCTGGTCTGGCCTTGTTCCATCGGCTGCTGCTGATCTTGCGCCACACCTTCTGTTGGTCAGGAAAAGCTGCAGGCCAAGATAGTTGAAGTATGTATGCTCAAGAGCGAGACACGTTCAGGACAGAAACAGATACGAGTATGAGCAGATTTGGTCATAGGATAGAAATGTGGCTAGGTTGTGTGTGTGGTACAAAGCTTATGTGCATGAAGATACCCAATGTGCGTGAGGTCTTTGCATTTCTTAATGTATTAGTACATCATGTGTGCGTCTTTATAGACACTATTGAAGCAATTATGTGTGCCTACTCGCTTACTACCTAGTACTCTATACCTCGTTCTACCTAATCTTGACGTAGGAAGTAGGTACCCGGCCTATCTCTCTATTATGCATACCAAGGCAGGTATGTTCAAGCTTACCTCTCTTGTGCCTGCTCTGTGCCTGTCTTACCCTTCCCCGGACTACCTTTTACTGCTATCTGAGCTATACACCCGCACAAGAGATTAGGTTGTCTCTGTTTATATGACCTTTGTCATTATTGCTCTAGGTACTTTTCTATTTGTTTACTGATAGACATACTCTACTCGTAACTATTTTAACCAATATATCAAAGTAGGCATACGCTGCACTGTACTATGAGTTCACCCATGTTCTGCTATTGCATGGAACAAACAGCAAACCTGTTGCACATAACCATGTGGAAACACACTATCCCGCATCCTAGTTAACTAACCTTGCCGGGGGCGGGCGATCGCTGCGGTGTGATCGGACATGGTCCGAAAGTGAAACTAGTTCAGGGACAAAAATACAAGGGTTTGCCCCTCTTTTCTTTTAACTGCTAGGTCGTTAGTATTTCAAGAAGAGAGTGAGGATAGTGGATTAGGTAGTCCCTACCATGCTAGGCCGGTGGAAAAGAGCTTATACAGATATGTGTTTAAGACCATCAGAGAGTATCTTCTATGTCATAGTTAACTTGACTGCCTATCATCCTTTATTATGGTCATTGTCAAGTGTCTTGCAATGTTTTTTGCTAGCTATGTGTAGATACCTTATGTGATGTACCTAGACCTAGACCTAGACCGATAGCAAGTTGATTAACAAATAGGAAAAAATATAGTTAGAGCGCCCAGTCCTTGGCAGGGTCGGGGGTTTCAGAAACCCCACGGATCGGACGGGCCACCATTTTGTTTCTTGTTTTTTCCCCGCTAAATGTTAAAACTTCTTTTCCGTTCCCGAGCATTGCTTGGTTTTGAAGTGTGGGACGAACTCTTGGAGATATATTTAGTGGTCCGTTTGGCACTGTATTTGTTTTATCCTGGATCAAACGGCAATGCGCATCATACCTACGTTATTGGCGTCTCCAGTACTTGCAAGCAAGTCTCTCACCTTTGTTGAATGACCGTTATGTCTTATGCCTGACTGGTTTAGATAGACATAACAAGGAATGATGAATAAATAGCTCAGGTCAATCACATATGTGTAGGTAGGCACGTAGGTCAGATAGGATCTTAGAAACAAACACTGAGAGGTGCCATGTGTTCGACGTAATTGTACGGCACAGCCGCTGATCGCAAACCAGATCCAGATTCGCGATCTGAACATCACTTGCGCTATTATGTTATTTTTTGTGCGTGTTAGGGTCTGGCCAGAATTAACACAACAAACAACAGCGTGACAAGGTCTTGAATGTCTGGTCTGCATGAAAAGTATCTAGACATAAGGTAAGATGGACGCAACATCGTTTCTGTTGGATTGGATATTATTGGATGTTTCTCCTCTTGCATCTGAGGTGGTGTAGACGTGGTGGTGCCTTACTTTGTTTGGTATACCTTGTCTACTGGTCACGGTGAACGGATCTCGAGCAGACCTGAATGAACCCGCAATTTTAGGCACGAGCGAATCAGCGTGATGAAACGCGAGATCCTTTTATGTTTTTTCATGCTTATTCCTCTATTGGACTTTTGCTTGGTATTGTTTTGCAAGGAGGGTAAGACGGTGTGTATGTCAATTGCCATCTTTGTCTTCCTCTTCTTCCTTGTTAACAACATGTACGTGTAGTCTACTACGTCAGTCTATCAATCTACGAGTAATGAACGCAACAGACTTCAAGGTTTCACTGCTGATGTGCAACTGAATCACACAAACTGAACCAACTGGTTCATATGTCGGACATTTTTACGCTGCTAGATAGGAGATTTTACCCATCAGGAGCTGTCTGTTCCTGACTAGACCCCCCTTGGACAAGCCAATAGCCGTGCTGGTTAAGGACTAGTGTCATGCAAGCACTCAAACAGATAGACTGATAGCGCACAAAGACAGGCACACAGGCAGTTCCCAAGGACAACAAGGTGTCTCATCCCCAACAGTGTCACAGTACTGTTGGTATGATTTAACCAAGGGGTATCCAAGAGAGAGTCATGTGTAGATTTTCATGCGCATAAACAATAACAGAGAGTGTTACAGTCTTCACACTTTTGTGTCATTTTCATATTGTGGCTCGTGTGATCAAGTTTTCACCACGATTACGTTTCCCAATTGGACTTTCATTCCCTGCCTGGGGGGCATTAACAAAAAACGGCTGGGTTTAATAGACCGCCTAGGTCAGGTACCTGGTTCGGGAACGGAGCAAAGCAGAACAACTGTCCATCTGTTGCGGGTTTCATACCTTGCCTGTTTTTTGGGGCCCGTCTTACCCTTACCCCGAAGTGCGGAGTGCTGACAGGTGGTTTGTTTTGCTCTGTAGGAATCATGAAACAGTGGCACGGTCAAATTCGTGTGCAACACCTATTGGCCCGGCTCTGACCAATTGCCAAGTCGTGCTTTAACTTTCTTCATTCTTTTCTTCTAGAACGATAAAACGAACAACTTGTATTGGATCAACCCGTCGCAGTTCTTGCATTGCGGCTGAGGAGATGTGGTTCCCGAGGTGGTGAAAATCATGGGCTTGGTCCGGGTAAAGGTAGGTATTATTGATTGAAACAAAACGTGCGAGATGCTTCCCGGGGTCGGCTCCTAGGCCTTTTTCCTCTCGGGCGGTAGTTCTGACCCGTCTTTGGATAGCGACGGCAAGGGGATATTTGTCTACTCGTACTTGCATTACCGAGCTTCTATAGCATGACCCCATTGTGGATAATGGATGTTGGGGGGAGGTTACCCGTTATACTGCGGTCCATTGCAATTAGCTTGATACTTCTCTTGCCGGCACATCCTAGCAGCCTTCTTTTTCACCTTCCTTTAAAGTCTTGAATGGGCGGTGTGTGGTCGAACAAACAAACTATTAAGAAGCCATGTCATGTCCACAAACCGGGGTAAGTTGAGTATTGCTTAATTCATATCAACAGAAATTGTTCATCTCTTAACCAACACAATATAATGGTCATCCATGAGGTGTCATTGAGGTCTACCTGAGTTAGGTTAGTCTCCTCGTTGAATATGGTCATTATGCAAAATGGAGAAACACACACACACAACACGCCTCTCGCGGCAAAAAGATTGGAACAGCCTACCTTTTGCCGAAGCAGCCAAACTCCTATCTCATAATATTGGCAATGTTCTGTGTGCCATTGGCGCTTATTTCCCCCCTCTCTTTCTTCTTCTCTTATCTCTTAATATGAGATGCAGGTCAAAAATGTAACCTTTCCCCATACGCCTCCTAACCTAGACGCTCAGAAGAAGCCACAAATACGACGTTGGAGTATGTTTTTGTTGGTTCTTTGTACCGGACTTTACATGGTGGTTGATGGGATGGTAGGCGGAGGGGTTGACAAGACACCTGACCTGATCTGACCTGACTTAACTTCTAGGGTAGATATACTAGGTAACCCTAAATCTTCGCAGTCGGCGCCTCTTCTTCTCTCCTACTACCTTTGAGATAAAATTGATGTTTGCTCTTTGATTGACATGTTCCTCCTCATCTATTTTTACCATAGAAAATAATGACTTATATGTACAAGTACAACCCAAAGGAAGTGGGGAAGTTTATAGAAGACCCGTGTTGATAAAAGGTTCTGAAACAGAGAAACACTGGGGTGGTTTCTACAACAGCTCTCTCTCAATGTTTTTTTAACTCCAATATATTATCGTACATGATGACAGGCATACCTAAGTCAGTATTTCTCCGAAGCCCAAGCCTTACGTACATAGGTACCTGCATATTATCCGCTTATGTTCTTACCTCGGGGTGTATCAATGTACTCATATATAATACTGAGGAGCAAGGATTTTTGCTGATAACAAATCCTTGTTGGTCTAGATATTCTTACTTACCACTATTACCATCGCCGTGTACGAAGTACTGGGATATTCCCACGGTGACGATGTATGATATCCAACTAACTCAGCAACTGATGAGCTGGGGAGGTTAAAAAAATAAGAATAAAAAAAGACAGAAAGATGTAAAGATGGAAAGCCGCACCTTTGTCGGGGTTTCGCCCACTCTTTCTTCCCGCCTTTGTCCGTCTTGCGGCGCTCTCTTGTCATCATCACCGTCCCTGCCCTTCCGCTCAAGGATCCCTCTATGAGGGTTTATTTGATCACGTCAGATGCGCGTATGTTGAGACAACCAAATCCAGAGTTCGACTCCATTCAATCAATGCCTGCCGCAAATATAGAAACAAGAAGCCATACTCTAGTAGGTAGTAGATAGATAAGACGTTGGTAGTGTTAGGTATTTCAATCCGGGGATATCTTACCTAAGGTACCTAATTACCCCATGTCGTCACGTAATGTACGTGTAAAGTGGGAGCAAACAGGGTCGCGGCTTCTTCGGGGACGTGCTTAGACTTGATGTTGTGTAGGTACGTAGACCGTTGATCGATTGGGAGAGAAAGTTCCTGCCCGGAGATTTATCATCATGCGCTTTCTGTACAGAGACAAAGGTAAAAGGTAAGAGGTCAAACACGCAGTTACGCCCATTTTCAAGCCCGCAACGGGCGTGTGTTAAGAGAGAGCAAACACCTTCCATTTCTCTGCGTAGGTATTATATTAGCCTACCTGGAGTATTTCAATTCCTGATCTTTTTGATTGTAGCATCAAACGGAATTGTCGAGAGACTTTTTGGTGACACGTCGATCAAGTCAGCCCACCCTCAATGTTCTTCCCAAATACGTGCCCCTCGGCAGCGTTGCAATTTATTCATACTTGGTGTGAATACTTACTTGAGTGTCCCTCTGCAATCTGAATAGCTTCCACCAAATTCAAATGCTTCATGTAATCTTTAAGTCGAGGCCTTTTGGTCCTACTAAACTTTTAGATCGGAACAGGATCTACTTCACGGTACTAGATGTCATGGGATGTAGCTAAGATGGTCTTGACTGCTGTTTGCGTGGAAACGGGTGCCGGTAGGTAGCCGCTCTTGACAAAATGGACACGCAAATAAGGTCAACCATTTGAAGAGGACCTCATGGTCAAGCTATAGGTATCGGAGTATATATTCCTCAGTTCGCAGGCACGCCCTGCCCCCTCACTCAGCTCTCTTCTTCCTCAAGCACACATCGCACCTTGGCGGTTCTTTCCGTTAGCAACTAACATCACACCTGCCTAACAACTTCTCTTACCTCTCAACTCTGGCGTCATTCATTCTGCGGCACATTTCACTTCCCCAGGAATGAGTGAGCTTGAGATGGAGGACCAGTCGAACCTCGGCAACCACACCATATTGACCAAGGTCGACAGGTTGAGAGAGCTGGTTGGGACAAAAGTTGCCCTGCCCCAGGTATGTATCAAACATCTTTCGACGTCAGTTGATTTGTTGTCTCTAATATTACGGCGAATGAAATCTATAGATCGTTGTTGTCGGTGATCAGTCATCTGGCAAGAGTTCGGTGCTAGAAAACCTGACAGGTTTCGCATTTCCCCGAGCTGCAGAGCTCTGCACGCGTTATGCCACCCAGATTACTTGCCGACGGGAGAAGGAGAAGAGCATCTCCGTATCGATCATGGCCGATCCGGACGCTGCCCCTGATGTATGCAATCGTGTGAAAGCCTTTCACCGTAAAGTGACCGACCTCTCCGAGGACAACCTCGCCGGAATCTTCAGAGACGTATGCAAGAGGCTTGAATGAGACACAATGACATTCGTTAATCTGTCCTAGGCAAATGAGGTCATGGGTATTAGTACTCCTGAGAATCCGACAACACCAAGTGGCTTGCCATTACCAGCTTTCAGTCAACATGTACTTAAAATCGAGAAACAGGGACCAACAGTAAGTTGACATAAGGACTCACAATTCCTTCAAATGAGTTTCTGACAGTATGTAGGAAGAGCACTTCACCGTGATTGATGTCCCTGGAATCTTCAGAAAGGAGACAGAAGGTATCAAACCAATATCTAAACATGTTACGGGCTTTCTAACATCTCAGGTCTAACTAGGGAAAGCGATATTGAACTGGTTATGGATATGGTCAAGAACTATAGTAAGTTCAAACTGTCGCCACGTTCCCAGTGGAGAGTTTTTCCAGAGCTTGAACTCATTATACATTATTTAGTGAGAGAGTCTAGGACAATGTTAGTCTATACCTTCATACACGAAAAAGCCATTGCAATGAGCCTGACAAGTAGACACAGCATCCTGGCAATCATACCTAGTAATGTTGACCCAGCCACGCAGGAAATTTTGAAGCTAGCAAAGAAGGTTGATCCCTCAATGAACAGAACTATGGCAGTTCTGACGAAACCTGACCTGGCGCTTGAGGAGGTAACCAAACGGATTGCCATTGACTACGTCCTAGGGAAACGAGGCGACTTATCATTGGGGTACTACATCGTCAAGAATCGTGGGGCGGATGACACGCGTAAAACTTTGAAGCAAGGACGCCTTGAGGAGCAAGCATTCTTCAACAAAGAACCCTGGTCCGTCCTTAGTACTACCGGCCGGGCCGGAATTAGGTGTCTGAGGAACCGTGTCCGAGAACTTCTTATTGACCTCATCAGGAGAGAACTTCCAAAGCTGAAATCAGAAGTCTCCAAGGCGCTCGGCGACCTAAGGATACAGTACGATGCGCTAGGGGCACCGCGAAACGACCACAACGCACAGCGGGCGTACCTACTCAGAAGGAGCGAGGCATTCCAGTCACTAACCAGAGATGCATTGACGGCAAACTATAATCGGAATATCATGTTCACTGATCGACCTGATTTGCGGCTGATTACTCGGGTCGTAGAGCAGTGCGAGTCGTACTCGGAGCGGATGGCGGCAAACGGACACACACGAATATTCCCAGAAAGTGAAGAAGATTCAAAAAGGTCTACAAACGGAAGCAAGTCTACGACTAAGACGACTACCGGCGAAAGCTGTGCCGCCCCGAAGAGCTATGGGGTCGACTTGGAGCAAATATTGCGCGACTACCCTGAGCTTGCAGAGATTTTCGATCACATGGACGAAGACCTCGAGACAACAAGGCCGAGTGTGGACAATATAATGGATCATATTAAGGGGGTATATATGTCCAGTAGGGGACAGGATCTCGGGACTGTGAGTTACCCTACCACACTATCTTAAATATCAGAAGTCCATATCCTCATGTTTTGCGAAGTTCGGGAGTGGTCTCCTATACACGCTCTTCAGGGAGCAATCTAGGAGATGGGAAACCCTCACCTTAACAAACGTTGGGCGAATCATACACCTCATTCATCGTTTCATATCGGAGGCAATCGAATCAACCTGCCCGGATAGAAAGGTAAAAGAAGCATTGTGGAACGGGCACCTCATCGGAGGACTGATGGAATCGTACCAGAGCGCCATGGAAGATGCGAAAAGACTATTGCGGATTGAACGTGAAGGAGGGACCTTGACACTTAACCCTCTGTTCCGTTGGGAGTTAAACAGACTACGGTCCAATAGAGTGATCCGGGGTGTTGCAGGCGCCGCCGGTACTGCCGGGGACCAGTATGAGTGGGCGGATCCGTTTTCGGCAAAAACAAAGGCAGCGCCTTCGCAGAACATCAGTGTGCATACCTCGAAGTTGCAAAACCTTAGTGACAAGGGAGACCCACAACAGGTTAGCGAGAATCTGCACGATGTGCTCTACAGCTACTACAAGGTTGCGCGACAGCGTTTCGTGGATGTGATTTATCAACAGGTTGTCAACGACTCGCTACTATTTGGCGAGAAGAGTCCTTTCCAGCTATTCAGCACCGACATGGTACTGGGACTCGACGAGGATCAGCTAGACATGATCGCTGCCGAGGACGACCGAATAAAGCAGCGCCGGGAGAAACTGACACAAGATATCAACAACACCGAGGAGGCGCTGAACGTGTTGAAAGTTCCTGATAAGCGGGTTGGCCCATTCTAATTAGATCGAATCTATTGGGGGACTTGTTGTCTTCTGTAACTGTTACTCTTTTCGACAGTTTGAGGCCAGTTGTACTTGTGATTGTTTGACGCTTCCTCGAGGAAACCTAGAGTATCTCCTAGGTCACATTGTTAGGTAACTGGTTCTGTCTTAGTCAATACAGGCATAACAGGAGAGGAATCGGAGGATCACTATATGCTACCAGTTCCATCGACAAGCTTCCCACTGAGTATCAATACTCTTTCCGTCTAGTTGTCAGTCATTCACGTAATTTAGAGGTTAATAAAGTACCATCACTAGTCGTCGGTGATGCTGAGGTGATAAAGGTTGTGGCGTCGGATAGACAGGCCGACAAGATGGGTTACACATATATGATCACATTGGTACCTAATCTAGATATATGCATACATACTATGTGCGTAGGAGTCGATTCCTACGAAACTAAAAAATAGACCGTTCAACTGTAAGCTTTATTTGTTTATTTGACCTGATCTTCGTTTGAGACCTGTAAAGATATGATACCTACTCGTACTTAAAGTACTTATTGCAGTGACTTTAACAACCATAAAACTGTGCCCTCTCCCAGTAAGTACACGTGTATATATTAATTGGAGAGAGAGCCAGCTGAAATCAATCTCGAAGTTGGTATGACGGGCCAACCACGGAAGTTTAAATACTTGTCAAATTACTTAAATATCTATCGGTGAATAAAGCTACCTAGTATACAGACCAGACACAGCTGATTATTACTGGATATTCTCACTACCTAGGTATGCAATTGCTTACCTAGGCATCCTACACTTTTAGGAGCTCCCTGGTTGGCTGATGCATGTTTGGATGGCGCGGCCGCCGCGCCCTTCGCCTCCTCATCGTAGTAGCGTGCCGCCCTTTCTCCGCATCTCCAACCGAACCTCTCGCCTTCTAGACTACCCCTCGTATCCCCTGCTACATAAGTAGGTATTCAAACCCCGGCGAATTACTGCGTGGGGATTTGTCTTGTTGGGTCGTCAGACAGCCCCGGAATCGGGCATATAAAGTATTATTCTAGTCCCCCTTTAACGACGCCTGTTTAAAGCTCACCACTTTGACACAAGAATATCTTTACACCTTACACAATAGCCAAGATGTCTCCCCATTCGACGAAAACCAAGCCCGGTATGGAGCAGGCGGCGAGTGGTCAGGTAAGTATGATGTTGACATCTGGGAATCTTATAACCGGGAGGGTATAATGCTAATAAACTTTATTAGTTCCCTAGGCCACCGACCTTCAAGGACCCTCTTGAAGAACGCCAGTATTTGAAAGAGAGATTAGCCCTCGGGTTCCGGATCTTTGCTAAGAACGGATTTGATGAAGGGTGAGTTGATCTTGTTCCTGCCCCTATTATTCAGTAGACCTACCCTTTGTTGGGCCCTTCATATTTGGACATTTCCACTGAACTTATCCGGGGATAGTGTTGCTGGACACATCACCGTGCGGGACCCCGTTGACCCAACTACTTTCTGGGTCAACCCGTTCGGTGTGGCTTGGCCCTTGCTCAGAGCGTCGGACTTGATCCGAGTGAACGAGGAAGGGGCCATAGTGGAGGGCGGCGAGGTTCGCCTCCTCAACGTCGCGGGTAAGTGGCCATATTACTTACCTACCTACCTACTCCATGCAAATGCGGCCGCAAGGGAGGGTCTTGGCTCACCGACTGATGGGACAAATAGCGTACATGATCCACTCCGCCGTGCATAAGGCTCGGCCGGATATCAACGCCGTGGCCCACTCGCACTCCATCTACGGGCGCTCCTTCGCCACGCTGGGCCGGAACCTGGACATCACCACCCAGGACGCGTGCTCCTTCTACAACGACATCGCGCACTACGACAGCTTCGGCGGCATCGTCCTGGGGCCCGAGGAAGGACAACACATCGCCGAGAAGCTCGGCCCGAAGAAGGCTGCCATCCTCGCAAACCACGGCCTGCTAACGTGCGGCAAGACTATCGAGAGCTGCGTCTTCTGGTTCATGAGCTTGGAGAGATGCTGCCAGGCGCAGCTTCTCGCCGACGCCGCTGCGGCTGGACGTGGAGGTGAGACCGTCAAAATAGCCGATGAGGAGGCCGAGTACACGTACAAGACGGTCGGGTCGGAGTTATCTGGTTGGTTCAGCGCGAAGCCCGCTTTTGACTTGATGGCGCGAGAATCGGGAGAAGATTACAAGCAGTAAAATGTTAAATATTGGAACAAGCCGGTTGTGCTCTTCCGTCTCTGTACTCTGTTGTCACGCGGCAGGACATAAGAAGTCGCTACCTCTGCTAAAGCCTAAGGAGACCACTGCTAAGGAGCGAGAATGGCGGTCAAGTTAAGCCTCATGTTCCGGCATAGAAGGAGTGGGCTGCACGGACAGTTACATTTACTTCCTTACCACACAACCACGACTCTAAACACTGCTACAGACCTGTTGCTAAAGCTTCAGATGAAAGCTGGACTGTGTATCAGGAGAGTTTGCAAGACAAGATGAATAAACAAGAAATATATAATACCCTCCAAATATGGCTTTATATGTGTTTGTGCATGTAGCGGGTGGAATTACAAAGGTCGAATCTGGCTGGTTTGTTGCATATTCCAGCCCCGCTTTGCATATATGAAGTTCCCTTGCTCAATAAGGTTTTTGGTGGGGTTGAAGACCGCGTCAATACGGATGGATTTTTGGAAATGCGCTCCAACAGCTTTGCGCCAAAATATACTCTACCTTCCTTTTCCTTCCCAATTCAACCATTTGTCGCAATTATTTGTGCTCGCCACGATTAGAAATAATCTAAATCGAGGTGCACGTGCGACTATTTCACAATGGGTCGGAAGAACCGAGTATGTCCTAAATATTCGTCGAGTGTTCACTCTTATCTGGTCGGAGCCGAGAACTGATCTGATTTTTATAGGGTGGCCGTAAGGGGGGTGACCGCAAAGGTGGAGGTGGTGGTGACCAGCGCAAGCCTCGAACAGACTCATATCGATCATACCCCGATATCCCCAAGACGAACGAGAAGCTAGAGGCTTTCTACAATAGCGCCCTGCCCCTCGACGACACCGAGAAGGCGGAATTCTGGGAAGCACTACGCAAGGAATTACCCAATTCCTTCCGCTTCTGCGGCTCCAAGGGCCATGCGGTTGCCGTCAAGCGTCTTCTTGAGACGCGCTATGCGCCCGAGATCAGCAAGATCGAACACTTCAACGGCGATGTCGTACAGGCCCCGCAACCTGTTCCCTGGTATCCCGACCAGCTCGCCTACTCCATGACGACCCCGAAGCAAGTCGTCCGAAAATTCCCTCCTTTTGCCTCGTTCCAGAAGTTCCTTGTGTCGGAAACGAGTGTAGGAAACATTAGCAGACAAGAATTGGTGAGCATGATCCCGCCTCTTGTCATGGACCTCAAGCCTGGCATGACCGTGTTGGATCTCTGTGCCGCCCCCGGAAGCAAGTCCGCCCAACTGCTCGAGATGATCCACTCTGGCGAAGAAGCTAGAATTCGGAAATTCATGGAGTCGTTCGGCGAGGCTTCGCTCCCTACGAACGAGCCGGAAGATGTGGATCCCGCCGAGGATTCTGCCGATGATGGGCGCGCTACGGGACTGCTCATTGCCAACGACGTCGAATATAAGAGATGCCACATGTTGGTACACCAGCTTAAGCGACTTTCTTCCCCTAACCTTATCGTCACGAACCACGATGCCACTCTCTTCCCGCCACTTCGAATCAGCCCCGACCCTAGCAACCCTAAACTTGCTCGGTATCTCAAGTTTGATCGGATATTGGCCGATGTCCCATGCTCCGGAGACGGCACTCTGAGAAAGAATGTCGATCTTTGGAAGAATTGGCAGCCCGGAAATGCTCTGGGTCTTCACAACACGCAAATCAGAATTCTTGTCAGAGCCCTTCAGATGCTAAAGGTTGGTGGCAGGGTTGTATTCTCTACCTGCAGTATGAATCCTGTTGAGAATGAATCCGTTGTCGTCTCTGCTATTGAGCGTTGTGGCGGCCCCGATGTCGTAGATATCATCGACTGCAAAGACAAGCTTCCGCTGCTAAAACGATACCCTGGCATGCACCAGTGGAAGATCATGGACAAGTCGGGCAGAATCTGGAACAACTGGGAAGAAGTTCAGAAACATGTCACGGAAGGTGGACAGGCACCCGGCAAGATCTCCCACACCATGTTCCCGAGACCAGATTCGAGTGACTGCTCGGGTCTTCCTCTCGATCGTTGTATGCGTGTCTACGCCCATCAACAAGATACTGGCGGGTTCTTCATCACCGTCCTTGAGAAGAAAAAGGAGTTCAAGGCCAAGGAAGAGGCGAAATCCCAGCTAGTGACACCCAGCGCCCCGAAGGCCGAGGTTTCCGCCCCGGTATCGGATAGTGCCACCGCCACAAAGGAGGAGATCGTAGAAGAATCCAAAGCTACTTTGGGACAGCCAACCGACGAGGTCCCGTCTGTCGGTTCGAAGAGGACACTAGAAGGGGAGACCGAACAAGAACCGGAGAGGAAAAGACAGCGGACAGAGACTCCCCCCGCCGAGAAGATAGAGAACATCGTGCAAGCCGTCACCGAGGCCGAGCCATCTAAGCCCAAAACCGCCCAGACCGAGTCTCTAGCGGTAACCGACTCGCCTGCACCAAATGCCTCCACAGACAAACGAGTCAAGCGGACGGAAGGGGCATATGAAGAGCCATTCAAATACTTACCCGCGGACCACGAGGTGATTCAAAACATCCGCGCCTTCTACAAGATCTCGCCCCGGTTCCCTTCAGACCGATTCATGGTCCGTAATGCCGTGGGCGAGCCCGCGAAAGCCATCTACTATAGCAGTCAGCTAGTCCGGGAAATCCTGGTAGAAAACGAAGGACGAGGCGTCAAGTTCATCCACGGCGGTCTCAAGATGTTCATGAAGCAAGACGCCCCCTCGGCCGAAGTCTGCCGATGGCGGATCCAATCCGAGGGTCTACCCATCATCGCCGGCTACATCGGTCGGGAGCGGGTGATCCGATTAACGAACAAGGAAACCCTCCACATGCTCCTGAAGGAGATGTTCCCCAAATTCGTCAACGACGACTGGAAGAAGCTCAACGAGATTGGCGAACGGACCCGCGAGATCGGTATGGGCTGCTGTCTTCTCAGTATCGAGCCCGATGGGTCCGACCCGGAGTTCTCGGAACGCATGGTCTTGCCTTTATGGAAGAGCTACCATTCCCTGAACCTGATGTTGCCCAAGGAAGACCGGTCGGCCATGATGGTTCGCCTTTTCAATGATACTTCGCCTGTTATCAATCGGACGCTTAAAGAGTCGGCCAAGTTGGAAGCTGCGGCGGCGGTTGCCGATGTGGATGAAGAGGATGGAGGAGCGAAGATAGAGGATGGCGATGTTGATGTTGATGTGAATATGAATGATGGCGATGGCGAAGTGGATGATGCTGTGACAACCGAAGAGGCGGCGACGATTGTGGAAACTTGAGCCCGTCTTACTTGGTTACTCGGGAACAGAGAAAGAGAACGGTCCCATCGCCCAAGAGGTCTCGAAAGGGCTATAGAGTCTAGAACTACTAGTCTCCAGCATACAGATCGCTAACCCACGCAGAAAAGTGGTGGCGGGCAATTCGTCTAGCTTGGAGAAAACTACCATAGAATGGTGTACCGGGAAGATGGCCTGTCCATGCTGCCCATATATCTCGGGTTACATAGCCCCATCTACCTGACAGTACAGCCAAAGGGCTATTGATATATAGGTAGAAATTTCACGATAGAGCGCACGACAATATCACGATGAGTGCAACGAATGATTTCTCACAGACCAAAGTACCCCGTATTATCCTTTTCCTCAGGGTCTAGGATACAAATATTACCTGTGGATTCTCGACTCTGCTGAAAAGGGGTTGAATAGATAACAGGCCAGTCACAACAAAATATACACATCTATAAGTACAAGTATAAACATGGTTTTATACAAACACATTGAAGTACCTAGATCCGACCGATATTTTGCAGCAGTACATAATCGCCCCCACCCAATTAGGTATTCTCATCCCCCCCTCCTTTTACAAAAGCGCCTTCTCCCTAGGACCGGTAACCCTCTCAAAGGTATCGAGCGCCATGGTGAGCGTATGGTGACCAGAAGTCTTACTCCGCAACACGGCGTCGTACTCGAGCACCTCGGCAAGCGGGACCTTGGCCGTGATCTGCAGCATACGGAGCCGGCCCTTGCGGGTTTCGCGGAGCGATTTCTGGAACTCGTACGTGTCCGGTGGCGCGTATATATCCTCGACACGGATCTGCGAGCCGCGGGCCTCGTCGTTGTTGACGGCCGTGTCTTGCATGTCGCGGACCTCGAGGACGACGCCGCCCCGTGCGGAGTGCAGATCGTGCTGGATCGCGCCGGCCGCTGATTCGGGACAGACGATGGTTGCGCGCATGACGGGTTCGAGGATAGATATCGTGTTTTGTTTCTTGGCCGAGTCGAGGGCGGCTTTGACGGCTTGTTTGGCGGCGCCCGAGAGATGCGCGCCGTTCGTGGTGCCGAAGTAATCCGTCTCGACGTCGTAGTGGAGAGTCACGAGACATTGGTAGATAGGCGAGCCGCGAAGGGAACCTCTCGCCAGGGCGGCTATGGCGCCGTTTACGAGGTGTTGACGCGTCGCTTCCACGTCGAAGTTTATGTTTTCCTCTTCCTCGGAAAATTGGACCCGGATGATGTTGCCGTCTCGCTCGATATATGAAGACTGGTCTAGGCTATCTATATGTCCGGGGTCGAGGGGTTCGACGGTAGCGGTGCACGCTGCCATACCCGCGTTACCTGCTACTGTCTTTTCAAAAACAGCGCGAGTCGCGGGGGTTTGCATCATCACGCTCTCTTTATAGTCGACGACAATTTTACCCCATATGGCATCGACCTTGTAGTGGTTTTCTAAGCGATCGCGCGAGACCTCCAGATGGAGAGTGCCCATGCCCGATAATGTGTATTGTTCCGTCTTTTCGTCCTTTGACCATCTCAAGCTAGGGTCTTCCCGCGAAGCGTTCTCCAACGCGACCTCGATGGCCTTGGCCCCCGTGGGGGAAGGTGCGTCTAGCACGATGAAGGCTACCGCTGGTGGGATTTCTGGTGGCCGGACTTGGACATTCGAGACTTCCGGTGGCGGCGCTTGGTTCGAAGACATGAGCATCAGCGTGTCACCCGTCCGGGCCGTCTTGAGCCCCGTCAGCGCGCCGATCTGGCCCGGCGCCAGGTATGGAACTTCGACCGTCTTGGCGGCGGATATCTGCATGATATTAAGCGGTCTTTCGAATCCTTGTAAGTGAGTATTCCATAAGGGTGAGTTTTTCTTGAGTAGGCCGTGGTACACGCGCACCCAGGTCAGCATGCCTCGGCGAGGATCGCTGACGACCTTGAAGACAGATGCCAACGCCTGGATCTGCGCTTGCTTCTTCTTCTTACCCGCCTGTGGAGGCTCAAGTATGTGGCCCAGTGGCTGAGTCTTGTCCCCATTGCGAATTTCAAGCTCTGGCCGATCGAGCGGGCTTGGCAAGTAGTCGTTGACGGCGTTTAGTAACGGCACGACGCCGATATTCTTCAAGCTCGAGCCAGCAAAAACGGGTATGAGCGCACCGTCGCCGCTACGCAAAACACGCCGTATACCCTTTTTTATCGACTCGCTAGATAGGCCACTGCTGCCTTGTTCTGTCCATAGTTCCAGAAGCTCGTCATCTTTCTCACAGAGTAATTCGATCAGTCTCTCGCGGGCCCGGCCAACCTCGTCCTTGATCGCATCGTTCAACACGGCTTGAGACAACTCCTCTGGCGTATCGGCCGTCCCGGCTAAACTGACTACGCGGCCAGTGATGACATCCACCACCCCCTTCACCGTATCGTTTTCCCACCAGGGGATCTGGCAGACCAGCGGCATGCCATCGAGCTTCAGTCCGATATCCTGTATGGACTTTTTGTATGACGCTCCCTCGCGGTCTAGCTTGTTGACGAAAATAAAGCGAGGGATCTTGAATTCCCGGGCAGATGCCCAGACTCTCTCTGTGTGGGCTTCAACCCCCTCTACGCCGTCGATGACGCATACAGCACCATCCAATATCGGCATACACCGCTCAACCTCGAATCTAAAGTCGACATGACCAGGCGTGTCTATCAGGTTGATTATATGAGGCTGTATGCCAGGACTGAGGTCCTCTTTTTTAGGCCATGTGAAAGTAATGGCTGCTGACTGAATAGTGATTCCTCTCTGCCTTTCCATGGGCAGGAAGTCGGTCACGGTGTCACCATGGTCAACATCTGCAACATTGGTTCAGTGTGAGGCCAATGGCATTCTCATAAAAAGGGACAGGATGAATGGAATCTGTCTTGCCAACGTACTACCCGCATGTCTTAGTGCACCACAGTTGTATAGCATCTGTTCGGTGGTTGTCGTCTTGCCCTATACTTGGATTTAGTATAAAAAACTACAAGGGAAGTGACGAGCGACATACGGCGTCGACATGGGCAACAATGCCGATATTCCGGATATATCTAATGGGATTTTCTGATTCAGATGCCGCATTGGAGGTTATTGGTCTGACACCACATCGACTACTTTCAAAACCAAAAGGCAATGCCTTCAGCCTTGCGAGACCCCAACATCTCACTTGAGCTCCGCGAATAGCGGTAAACAAGCTCATAACTCCGGCGTCTTGATGAGGATTTGATAACCTCTCATGCCGTCTGGAAGGAGGCTCGAGAATATTCGGCTTGTCTAATATGCGAACAAGTCATCGGTGCTTGTTCAGAAGCCTCTTTTTGCATGAGAATTCCTAACAGAATGACAACACTGCTCATAATTTATCACGATCGTTGTTCTTCCGTACACGGTCGGTACTGGAAGGTACCCATTGGCTGGACAGAACAAGTCAAAAGCTGAGATCCACAACATCGCTAGGCTAGGGAATTACCTGGTCGTATCCTGGACGGAAGTAGCGGCAACAGGGTCATGCATAGCGCTAGTAGACGATGGGCACTGCTGAAGTACACCCACTACAGTACCTACATTCACTATACTACCTAATTCTTTGCTGCCTGAATGACGGCCTGTGGCTAAGGTACCTGGAAGGAGCCTCCTGCAGCCATGTACCATACCACCCAAACAAAGTACTGTGATGATGGTGAGCATGAGGTCAAAGGAGAAGTGACATTGGGACGAGTGGTCTGTAACCTCACCATCAGAAGGCAAGCGCATGGCAGACCTAACCCAGTACTTTCTCTCCTCAGTCCGCCGCTATTTACAACTTCAAGATTGGCTCACCCAACCATTTTGCTCCCCTTTCACTTTCAGCCTTGGCAAAACAGTTCGTCATAGGTATCTATTGACTGTACCTGGCTTGCACTAGAGACTGTCCAGGCTGTCCAGGCTGTCCAGCTCAGGAGGTCCCCCGTCCCCTCCCCGAAACCTCTTACCACGACGTATTCGTATCTACGCTTGATCATTATATCCGTACCCTTTCGCCATTCCCATTATGGACTATCGCTCGTCCATACCAGACGATGAAGCCCAAGCCGGCGCATCGCCGTGGGGTTCACCGCCCGTCACCCCAAAGCGTGGTGTCAGCAGCTACAACCCGGTAGCTAACCCAGAGTCGCCCGCGCCGTACCTATACGGGAGTCAGGATTCGAGCACTGGGTTCGGACAAGATGACGCAAGCATCGACCCTTTCAGAAGACCGAACACAGCCAGCAGTACCGCTTCAACAACCGACTATAATCCCTCGGACAAGTCGGAGCCACAGCAACAGACTGATTTCGCCCCTGCCGCAACGGAGGCGCAATCGCCGCAAGGCACGCAGGAGGCAAGGCCTTCGACGTCAGACAATGGCGCCCAAGCCGCCCAGCCGTCACAACAGCAACACAAGCCGCGTAGACCCCCCGCGCCTCAATACAAGTTACAGGCGAAGCTCACCGCGCTCGAAAGGACCGGCAAGAAGGACCCCATTATAAGGTTCGATGTTCATGTAAGATTCGTCCCGGGCCAGTTTTCACATACCCAAAAAGCATGGCCAGGTTAGCTGATCCCAAGACAAACAAAGACAAACATACCCAAGTTTCGAACGACCCAATTCCGCGACGTCCGCCGTCTACACTCTGAATTCATCAAACTTGCCGACCACTTGATCTCTGCCAATCCAAATGCCATTGTACCAGCTGTCCCCCCTTCCGTGACATCTGCCGGTGCCGGCACGGAAGAGGACGAAGCGCGTATCAAAGGACTCATGCAGAGATGGTTTAATTACGTCTGTAGTAACGAGGTGCTCATGATGGACGACGAAATGGTTCTTTTCGTCGAGAGCGATTTCGGCTATAGCCCCATGATAAAGCGAAAACAACCTGCAACGGGTGTGCGAAGGAAAGTGCTGAAGCAGTTTGCGCCACCCCCGGATGATACGCCGGAGCTGGCAGAAGCACGCCCCATCGTGAAGCTCTTCTATCTGGGCTCGATGGATGCTGGACATAAGGTGGACCGGCTAGTCAAGTCACGAAGAGGTATTGATAATTCCTTATTGTCCAAAGTGACACACACACCCCTTGCATTGCAGCTCGGCTAAAAGTATTTAGGCCTCGGACTGGCGGAATCGGACTTCGGTGTGAAGCTCGGGGCCATGAATGTCCAGGAACCACACCAGGGCCTGGCTAATGCTTATCGGAAGCTGGGGAAAATTGTGCAGACGGTGGGAGACTGCCATGCCGCCCAGGCTACGGCCGAAGCTACAACACTTGGGGATTCGTTTCAATACCATTCACAAGATGCATTTGTTGTAAAGGAAACGTTGACCAACCGACAACTTCTCATCCGTGAGCTCCTTCAGGCTCAGGAGGTGACGCGGAGCAAAACCAATGCGGCCACCAAGCTCAGAACAGGCACTTCCACTGTAAGGAAAGAAAAGGTGGACGAAGCCATCGCCGCTCTCGAGGAGGCCGAGACGCACGAACGTGAGCTCTACCAGAAGACCACACGTGTCACCCAGAATCTGGTCAATGAGCGCCGCAAGTGGTTCGCGCGCACGTCGGCCGACTTGCGTGGCAGCATTCGCGAGTTTGTAACACGTGAGATTGAGGCAGAGCGGCGCATGTTGGCGCTCCTGGAGAGCGTGCGTCCTGACATTAGGGCCATTGATTCTTCGGGCGGGCTGAGCCGTCTCGGTCGAGAGGCTCATCCAGCAGTGCGGCGTTCAAGTCTGGCTGTCAGTCAAGGGCCAAAGGGAGACGCCTGGAGCGGCGTTCCCAGGCGGTCAGACAGGGCTCTGTCGGGCGCCAGCCTAGGTGGTTTGCCCGAGGACGAAGATACCGGGGATAATGGCCAGGGATTCAAGTCTCCGGTGAATACTGGCGCCGCGATGCCTGGTTTACCCGAGGAGGATGACGAGGATCGGGTAGATGCTAGAAATGCTGCGAGTCGACTTGCTACAAGTACATTTTAAACACGTCTGGGAGCTACCTGCCTGCGACCCTAGACTGGTGTAAACTTCATCTAATGTCGGAGATGGGACAAAGGTCCTGTTTAAAAACAGCATTTCAGTGTCAACGACCTGCAAATGATATTTTCAATATTCCTGCCTACCTTAGCCTGAGTGTCTAACTAAGTATGTATCAAACTTGGTCAATGTACGATGCTAGATCTTTCTCTCATATATGATATCAACGCGTTTTCGGTGACCAGAGCTGTACAATGTAGAAAATAAGCCTTAACCTACATCATTGTTAGCGGTAAAGTGCTTAATAGGCAACTTACATGGTCCTCATAGGAGATGGATATGCTGAGGAGTCTTTCGCTAAGCAAACTCAATACGCAACGGATCAGGTCTTCTCTCCCAGGGTCCCTCCATCTATAAATAAAAGTCCATCTATCTATTGAGTCTGGGCAATATAGTAAGACGCCGTCTTGTAGAAGTGGCTACTATCGAAGAGTCGAACTAGTTGAGCGAACCGGATCATAACCGATGGAAATATGGTCTTCAAAGTGGTCATAGAGGCGGCTATTTAGACCTCGTAACTAACAGCGGCATACACCACCACTAAACACATATTTGGAAGCTACTGCCAGATTCCAACCTCGTATCTAGGAAATGCAGTGAACCTTTCCAGGAATCTTCCTAGCAGCCCCCTTTCGCAAGAGCTGTGACAAAAACGCCTCTTTCGCCATGCAAAAATGCAATAATTCCATAATCTCGGCATTGCGCAATTGTATTTCCACCCCTCCCCAGAATATTCATAAGCCTTGTTACGGGTATCCCTAACCCTCGTACAGAGTTGTCAAGCGCTTATCCATCGCCAACGTTTTGTCTTTCATCTCTTGGCTGTTTTCCACTATACTGAACTTCTTACCCACACTTCTAGCCTCGCTGACACTCTCCAAGAGGGTATCTAGGAGCGTCATTGCGCGTACATCGTTCACCTCTCGGAGCATCTCCAGATTGTAAGCCTCCGTGGCCGAGGGCACAACCAGGGATAGCCTATTCACGAGGGCTTGAATGGAGCGGAGAATTGTATGCGACGGAGTGGTGGACCCCTCGCCCGTGATCATGGCAGTGTTATCGTCTGTCAGGTAAGACGCGGGGAGTCTTTCGAGGTAAGTGGCCAGGAGATCGATACGTGCCTGGAGCATTTTGACCGAGTTTGCTTTGGCTGTGATGGCAGCAATCATCTCTTCATCCTCACGTGAGAGCACATGTTGTTGTTCTTTTCTCTTTGCTTCATGTATAGCAGCCACTGCGGCACCAAGAGTTTCCATCTTGCGCTTCCCCTTGATGTCCTCGGCCACTTTCGCTGTCGTCGTTGGATTTTGCTCCGTCGTCTTTACTGCTGTAGCGTTCCCGGCACCCTTGGCAACAAAGTCCATGCTGATCATCTCGGCTTCGCCCGTCTCTATTGAGTAAGGTAGCTCTCGGAATCTGAGCTTCAGTGGGGGATCACCATCGCGCATCTCTTCGTCTTCTCCCTTCTCGCCCCGCGATTCCTCGGCCTCATAGTTGGACTCGTATATGGTTAAGGGCAACCTGCTGCCGGCGTCATGTTTTAGGGATTCTTCTGGGTGGAAGCCCAGCAGGAGCGATGACTCGTTATGCTCGGAGAGGATCCAGTTATGGATAGGTAGTATAGATGGGATCGGACCACTCTTTGGCAGTAAGGTGTACCAGCCAACAAGTTCAAGTTGTGGAGAGCTGTGTATGGTTTTCACTAGAGAAAGATGTGACATTAGTTATAGGTTCCTTGAATAGGACATCCAGGCCCTCTGAAAGCAGGACTGAAAGAGAATATGTGGGTGCTTCAAGGCAAAGGGCGCAACACACTTTGGTCTAAGCGCGATGAAAACCAGGTGGCATCTAGGGAAACTTGTCCATCGTCATTTGTTAATGTGTTGCACTCAAAGGCATGCTCGATTGTTACTTCTCGCCCATTCTGCTGTCCTAACAAGGCACCGATAATAGGTCCGGGCTGTTCCCGAAGCGTATGGCGTGTGATGTAATCGGAGATGGTGAGGAGGACAAGAGGATGGAGAGCTACCTGCAGACCGGAGTCCGAGGGTTTCTGTGATGATAGAAGCGGATTTACTGTAGAACCCATCCTTTTTGATGCGGTGGTATGATTGACGATAGCATGCAATCTGGGCGTCAGGAGCTGTGAATAATAAATCTTTGTTTGCTGTACACGTAAGATCCGCAGCGTCTTTCAATATATCGCGGCGGTTGTTGCCTTGGATAAAGTTCAGAACGTTGCTTCGTTAACAAGATCCTAGCCTGCCAGTTTGGAGCTGTAGGTGTTACATAACACAATGTTGGTGGGGTAGGTAAAGTACTCAGAACTTAGATACATGCAGCCCAGGCCCCTCTCGCAAATTGATACTATGTATAGGTATTTCCCGGTACTCTGTACATGCGTATCCTGTGTAATGAGCACTGAAAGCATGTACAAGTACTTTGTAACATGTGACATGCATCTGGGGTAAGGACCAGGAAGGTACAATGATGTACCTACATCTTCTTTGCATCCTCTTTTGTAATTCCATTTTGTTCTTACATCATGCCTGTCCTACTAGGCACAAACTTTAGATGCCTACAACTACACATCTTCACACAAGGCTTCAAGTTGGCCAGCAGCCTCTTATGTACAACTTTAAGTTCCGGAAAAGCCACAGTGTACTTGATCAATCTGTGTAGATACGCAACGAGTACGACAACTGCAAAACTACAACTAAACCCGGTATACCACATAATTCAAGCTGGTTTTCTTCAGCACTGGCAACAATGAACAGTAACAAAGCTCATATTCAGAACCTTGCGTTTGGAACCTGGTATGGCTAAAGTCTGAGGCGGATGTTTCCACTACCATGGCAAAACAAGTGAAGGCTTCTTGCCTTTGCCTGTGCTTCCTCAGGCAACGGCGTCATGTCGCTGTTGTTCCAAGTGCACAAGTCTGCGTTATAAAATGCTGTGAAGGTTTGTGCATCAGTGACAGCTAGACTAAAGGCCGAGAAGGCACTCAATCGATTTACATGGAGTAAATGTTGTCTTCATCCTTTATGTTGTCAGAGAAAAAGACCTTTGCAAGAGAAAGAGCTATGTTGTTGGCCTGCAGCTGGTTTGGACGAGGTTGTCCTTTGGGGTTCCCTACTTATCTGTCAAAGATATCATGCAAGCAGACCTGTTTCAGGTTATTGGCAGCGCCGAAGCGCCTTCTGATACAAATAGTCGAGGAAGACATATCCTATCCTTCCCAAGCACGCTCTTCAAAACAGCTTGTCCAGTGTATTCTTGTCGGGTAATCTTTCTAACTGACCTTCCAGCCCCTGAAAATATGTTTCCAAGTCACTTCCATCGAGGCACGAACCCAGTGCCACCACGGCCTGTGCAAGGGCCAGCTCATTCTCATTATCCATATCATCCCGGTTGTCCTGGCCGTCCTGGTCGTCCCGTCGCTAGCGCTGCTCCTGTGCCGCCCAAGAGACCTGTCGAGGATGACGATGATGATATTCAGTTTATTTGTGAGAAGCCAGTAAAAAGACGGCGAACAAGCAATGCAGAAAAGACGGATACGCCCGTCGCCCCTCAACTGGTGAGGTCTTCTCCGCCCCCTGTTGTGCTCATGACACCTATTTCCCCTATATTCCCGGATTTGCTCGCAACTGAGGAACAGGCACGCAATGGGCCAAGGGATACAGAAAGGCGGTTAAGTACGGGGATGGTCTGCTTGCCAACCGATTCCGAGGCGGTTCAGCTTACGTATGCGCTGAGAGGAGTCTCTATGCCCGTGTTGAATAACTTCACCTTTGCTCAGCCTCAAAGACACCGGCCACCAAACCCCCCTTCACCCTCACTCTCACCAAGGCAACATCCATCCACAGTTCCCCCTAGGACCCCCCAGACTCGACGTGTTTCTACATCTTTCGGACTTCAACAGGCATCTGACTCTATCGTGGCTTGTTCGACCCCGACTCGTGAACCACAGGCAACTGGTAATCCGGCAGTAGCGCCAACTGCTACGATGACCGCTAGTAATAACAATGCTTTACAAATATCTGCGAAACCTAGTCCGAAGAACATCTTAATGCCGCCGCCGCCGCCGCCGCCGCCGCTGCCGCTGCCGCTGCCTCATCTGGCCTGTTCCAAGGTGCCAGAACACTCATCGACTGCGCACAATAGCGTAAACCCCCGGTCAAGGGAGTCTCAACATAGTAATCCAGCCAAGGAACCGTGTCAAGCATGCTTACTGATGAGGCAGCATGCACAGGTTCCACGACAGGGAAGGCCCTTAGTAAATACCGTACCTCCTCACCATTACGCACCACAAATGCATTGCCATCAGGCTTACAGCCACCATATACGACCGCCAATGATGGCAATCCCGGCAAGCAACATGCATCAGTTCGGGGCCCCCTTTGCGCCAGGGATGATGCCGACTAGTTACAACCCTTTTGGCGCGTTGGCAACTCATCCACGACCTACATCCCAGTCTCATAGCAAGTCATCTAATAGTCAACCTCAAGCCCAGCCACTTCCTCCCGTTCTATCCCAGCCCCAACCGCCGCTTCGACCTGAACCCCAGTCGCAGCTCCATTCAAAGCAAATGACTACCCAGGATCAACCGGGGCCTGAGAAGACGAAGCCATCGACGTCGGATCAACAGGAAAAGACCCAGACAGACCAAGAGACCCGAATAAAAAAGACAACTACTGACAGCAATACTACAACAAGTCCTGTCAGGCCTCCGGTTTCACTCCTCCAACCCACCTATCGCAAGCCTTCACCCAATCTCATAGTCGATGTGGCCGAGACGTGCCAAGAGAGGTTTCCGTTTGAAGAGCTAGCCCAACGACATAATGTACCGGTAGAAAAGGTATTCGATGTCTTTGCGGCCATCATTCAGGTGCCCCTTTTACGATGTCCGACTGACCGGCGACGAGCTGGGAAACTCGCCACGGCGCGTATTAAGGAGTACAACAAGGCAAAGAAAGATATCGAAGAGTCCAGGGCTAGCGACCCCAGGCAGGGCGAGACCTCGAATTTGAGAGCCATCGCCCAAACGCTGGGAGAGGTCGAATTACCGGAGGGTTTCACATTGGAGGAACTGTCATCACGGAAAGGGAATTGATCAAGCGAGATGATAATTAATTACATATCTTGGTTGCATTTTTGGTGATTTCAGGCTATTCAATCGTAGGTAGGTAGGTATCAGCGTTACAAAAGAAATGAGGAGTTACAACTTACAAAAGAAAAAGGGCGAGATGCCACGCAGCCTAGGGTGGGCTACTACACTACTTGTACCTTGGAGCTTTTTATACTTTGCAAACTTGACCTTGATCGTCCTAGGGAGGGTCGGTTTAGTTTAGCTTACCTTGAATCAGCACTCGTTCCAAAACTGGTCCCAAACCTCGGGATCGGCGTCGGAACTCAAGTCTGAATCGCCATGTCTGCTGCGACTACTAGAATCATCCACCTTTCCTTTTCCCTTTCCCTTTAGTCGTGTCGATTCTTCCTCGGCTTTCTTCTCTCTGGCGTATTCTGCTTTCATCTCGTCAGTAATAGCATCAAGTTCGCTAAGATCGAACGTCTCACCATGAGCAAATCTCGTGACATGAGCACCCTTCTTGGACCGGCGCAAAACGCGATGCTGATGAACGGGGATATCAATATCATCAGCCGACTCTTTTTCCTCGCTTTCCTTTTCCTTTTCATGAGAAGAAAGCTTCTGGATAGGTTTAGTCGTTGCGGACGGTGGTGTGGATCCAGCCTTTAGCAGATCATCATCATTCTCCTGCTCAAACGCCATCCATTCCCTATCCAACTGTTTCTCCCTCTCATCAAGAACATCGTCCGTCTTGGCCAATCTCATCCTCCTCCTCCTCATCCTCTTCATCGCCGCTTCGCGCGCCTCTCTCCTATGTAATTTCGCGACGATTCCCGGATCGACGTCTTTGACGTCTAACCTTGTCGTGATGAGATTATAGTGGTCATTAATGATTTTATATTCTTTCCTCAGGACGGTTTTGCCGTCTTGGTTGAGTTTATACGTTATCATCTCGTCGTTTTCATCATCATCATCATCGTCAGCCAGGGTAGATAAGAAAGAAGAGGCTGTGGAAGATGAGGAAGATGTTGTTGTTGTTGTTGTTGTATGTCCCATGAAATGCCTCATCAACTCCTCTTTCCGCGCCTCTCTCCTCATGTATTCCTTCGTCGGGTCCGGAATCGGATCACATCTCGAACAGGCCTCGGGGGATTTCGTCGACGGACCTGTCGGGTTGTGGCAGCTGTCGAATTTGTATCCGTTTGGACAGAGGCTGTTGATTCGCCATGTTTTGTGTAGGCAGGAATACGTTGTTTGGATTCCTTGACACATTTTTTTTTTCTTTTCTTCTTTCTTTTCTTTTCTGTGAAAGGATAGGATAGGATAGGATAGGATAAATAAAGGAGGGTGAGGGGGTTGATTTACCTGCTTTTGTGTCTATAGTCTGTGTAGGTAAGAGATAGGTATGTATGTATTTCCTGTCCGGCAGGGGGAAAAAAAAGTAAAAGTAAAATGTCTTGGGCCCTTGTTTTTTTTTCTTCGAATTACTTTTGGGAAGGGGGTAGATGGATGAATGGTTGTATGTAGAGTAGAGAATTGGATTGGATTAGATGAGATGAGAATTAAAGTCTCCTTCCTACCTACGATCGCAAACCTATTAAATACTCATATACTCGAGGACACTATCATTGTTCTTGTTTCCGAAAACTATCCCATTGTCTTCTTTAGCCTCAAAGGTTTTATCTATCTCTTGTGTATAGGGTGGGTTGTAAAGGTGCTCTTTGTTAGGTTAGGTGGTTGCTTCTCTTTTTGTTCTTTGTTGATGATCGCTTTGTTTGTTTGTTACCACTTACCAGTAGCCTGTAAGGTTAGGGAAAAGAGGCGGATGCATTTTCAAAAGCAATGACATATCTTTATCTAAGGTGACAGTCTATCACAATCAGATCTTGAATGGTCTAGTGGTCAGGATACCTGCTTGTCATTAGAACAATTCGCAGGTGGCCGGGGTTCGATTCCCCGTTCGAGAGATCTTATTTTTTTCTAATACTTTTTGTCCGTATTCTCTTTTTTCGCCACCATTTAAATCAGTCATAGTAAGGTTTCTTCTAATGTCTTCTACTCCTTACAAAAAGAGCTCTTTAATAAGCACTCCTACCTGCTTCCTTACAATGATATATATGTTGGCATGATTGCGACATGTTTAGAGCAAATTTGTCATATTTTGCACAACGTCGGCGCATCTATTTTTGATACTTCATTTCATTGAACCATTGGATATTTTGGTGGCCAATGACAAGCCTAGAATCCGTGATACTCTATTCACTGTAATCGCAACCGTAAAGCGTTGGAGGTGAAGCCTGACGAATATCCGAACCTCGTTCTTAAAACACCATGTCTATCCTCCAAACTCCCTTTTGTGTTCTTCTAGAAGTAAGCTAGACTAGGTCTGTAAGTAATGATTTTACCGGATGATCATATCCTCCCGATCTTTGCCGGTTCCAATGTACCCAATCTACACCAAGTTAGCAATGTCTGATTGAACTACAAAAGCTGTTATCACACACCTTGATGCCGAGTGATGACTCGATGAGTTCAATGTACTTCTGGGCTTGCACGGGCAGGTCCGACCATTTCCGTAGTCCTTGGGTAGAAGTCTGCCAACCTTCAAAGTCGACGTATTCGGGGGTACATTTCTCGAGCTAGAATACATGTCAAGATTCTGTCACAGAATCACATCCGAGAATACTTACAAAGTTCAGGTCGGCAGGGAAGCTTGTGATCCTCTCGCCATCCGGCGTGATGTATGCTACAGCCACACGGATTGTAGCGAAGGTATCGAGGACATCAACTGAGCCTGGTTAGGTAACAATACATATTATGTCAAATGGTACGAGGAACTTACGCTTGGTCAAGTTGATTGTGGTGTAGTCTAGGAATACGTACATTAGTGCTAGACAGTCAGTAATGGAAGAACTGTGTATCACTTACAGTTCACTGCAGCCGAGTACTTGAGGACGACGAGATCAAGCCAGCCGCATCTTCTCCTTCTGCCGGTGGATACGCCCTTTGAAAGAATTAATCGAAGTTTAGGTAACACGGGGAAATATTGGGACACATACGATCTCACCACCAATGTCTTGCAACTTTGTACCGGCTTCGCCAAGATCCTCTGTGGGAAACGGGCCACCACCGACACGTGTTGTCTGCAGGTAACTTAGCAGGTGCAAGTTACGGCATAGAATGTGCTTTTTAACTCACGTATGCCTTTACGACGCCAATGATGTTTCTGTAAACCGAATGTAAGCCGCGTGCATTCATGCGAATGGCTTTCTGCATGAGACATCCTGCAAACTTACTTTACGTTGAAGGGGCTGAGCGCTAGACCTTGGATGCACCCGCCGATCGAGCAGTTCGACGATGTAACGAATGGGTAGCTGCCAAAGTCCAAGTCAAGCACTATCTTCTGTCAGTCATACACTCTCGCTTGCCGCTAAACTCATATTCGACGTACTTAATGCTTGAGATCCCTCAACGAGAATCGACCGCTTCTTTTCTTGTGCAACTCTCATGTACTCGACCGCATCTACAATGTACGGACGCAGCTTTTCCTTGACGTTCTGGAATTTTTGAATCTCCTCCTCGACGTCATACTCGAGGAGATCGCCGTAGCGAGCACGGTATCCGTCTGCTAACGTGCGTAGCTTAGACGCGAAATCATCGTAGTAGATGTCGTGAAGTCTGAGGCCGTCCCGGGAGGCCTTGGTGCTGTAGGATGGGCCGATGCCTCGCTTGGTCGTTCCGATCTTATCCTTTCCTAGGGCTTTCTCAGAAAGTCCGTCGACAGCGGCGTGCAGGGTAAGATTCAGATGACACCGCGAACTGACGTGAATCCGCTTATGAACGTTGGGCACATTCTTGGCGTCGAGGTCGGCCAGCTCCTTGAAGAAGGCGTCGACGTTGAAAACAACGCCTGACCCGATCAGATTGTCAGTATCGGGGTTCACCAGACCCGACGGCAAGAGATGAAAGGAGAATTTCTGAGTGCCGGTGCTAGAAGTTGGACATTGTTAGCTATCATACACGCATTGTCAGAGTCATCATCATCATCATCATCTTTCATACTGGATCGAGTGACCGGCGTTGTGGCCACCTGCTGCACGTGCACAGATCTCGAAAGAATTGGTCGCCAGAAGGTGATCTGTCAATTTTCCCTTCTGTACGAGAAACAGTCAGCAAGTATTCATACCTGACTGGGGCTCTGGGGTTTAAAATCGGGCCAGAATGGGACGTGAACATACGCCTTCATCTCCTATACGCCAGTGGGTTAGCACCTAATACTGCAAGTTATCATTGCCCCTCCAAGGCTGAGGTTGAGGCCCAAAAGGCGCCATTATGGTTCTCAGAAGAGCAAGTACTCATAAGATAGACCACGACTTGGTAAAGGAAAAACTTACCCCATTGGGAGCCGAGAATGATGGAAGTCATGATGCTCTACTCTGGTGTTGCGTCTGATAGTGACAAGACGACTGGAGGTTGAGGCTACAACAAACGGCTCAAGCAGACAGAAAAAATGACTATAACTGTCCGGCCACGGAGATACAAACGCGACGCGGATCCTTTGATGGGGTGTAGTGGGGCAGTACCTATCAACTTTTTTATTTATGATGTATGAAGGTACTCTCTTTACGTTTGTCCATACAAATCTGTACAAATTGAACAATCTTGGGACTAGTTTGATGTCTAGACAACCTAGGTATCTCTTCCTAGGCGGCAATGAATTGCCAGCCGGTACTTAGCTGGTAGCCCTACTTTTCCCAGAAGGAATGCCCGAACATCCAATGATGAACTCGCTTTCAACTGAACTGAGCAGCACTTTTGAAAGATTTGAACCCCTCCTTCTTTGACCCCTCCAGCCCACTTTCCTGATTCGATCTACTCCACATAGGCCCCCTGAAGTGGACCCACCTACCCTGTAGTTTTTAACGAGTGCCTTTGGCTGTTGTGCCGGACACCTGGTAAGATGTTAGTAAAATCAGCAGTCTCTATAATTCCAAAAATCTCAAGAGTTCGGATGACCTTGTTTCTATGTTGAAAGATTCTAGAGAAATATTTTTTGGCAAGTCAAATGACACATTAAGTGATCCTCCGGGGTCTTATTCAGACAATGTCACTTTGTGGGGCAAGCAGGTGAATCCTTCCCACCTCGAAATGCCCATGAATTTGTCCTCTTAGAGTCATATACATCCCAATTTGAATGCATCTTGTGCTGGGGGAAGTTCATGACTAAGGTACGATGTTCAGTGAGAAATGCCACGATGATGAGTGTGACGGACGGCATTGGTCAACTTGAGAGACGGAGGTTGTGGCCAATCGACGTTTGTCTTGTAGCCACATCATCTCAACTCGTAGCCACCATCAACTTTTGGGAACAATAGCAACTACGTAAGGAACTATACTCTGGAATACTTACCAATTTCCTCATTTCAGAAGTAAATGCAGAAATAACACAGACCACTATAGTTTTAAAATCACTTGGAGCAATATGAATACCCTGGTTGAGCTCAGGATCATGGCTACAGATGGAAGGACCCTGCATTAGTCCGTAGGTAAAGGCACATTTCCCATTCCCTTATTTAGGTAATAAGTAGTGCAGCCAACAATGTACAGGGTCGGAACTTACCATGTTCGATGGCGGCTGCAGATGGATTGAGGTCTATTGCACGTCCGAGATTCGTGTACGCAAAGCATCTTGACATTTTGGATAACCCTTAGGATTCGCCATACGTATTCCTTCTATGTGTACTTTTTTTCGACAAGGGAGAGGTGAGATCCATATGGACGGTAGCTCCTATGTTCCCAAGGAGTGCGGGTGCGGTCCATGAAAGACTTGGTATGAGCCGGTTGCTCACCACATCTGAGCCGAGTTTCTCTATGCAGGTAACGGTGGAGGAAGGTTGGTTGGAATATTATTAACCTTGGCTGACTGCAACGCAATATATCATGAATGTTTCTTGATGTCTTTTAGAGTGAAGGAACGATGCGGGATGAGTGGGAAGTAGCCAAAACCGGGGTATACTGTAACTGGGCCGAGTATTCTGGAGGTACAGGGGGTGTATTAGGTAATAACAGCTAGTCTGTCTAACCGGTGCAGGTGGTCTTTTTTTCATCCTTCCCCGCAAATCTCATTCAGCATTTGACCAAATTCATCCACAAATCCTATGTTCCTGCTCTGGATCCGAAAGGAATGCCAAAGGACAAACAAATCGTATTGGCTGCCATTTACATGTATGCTGTAATTCTGCCACCCAGTGTTGCCTCCCTCTTATTGTTTTGTTTCCGAGTTCTCGTAGTTTATTGTTCGAACTCGCGCTTGATGATAGCATAAGCCGTGTCCTTTGCACACCTGGGTTGGTTGCATCGCTTTACGAGCTCCTCCACCTCAGCCTCGCGCTTGATGATGGCGTAAGCTGCGTCCTTGGCACACTTGGGTGCATTGCATCGCTTCTCGACGGGCTCGGGGCCGCGCTTGATGATGGCATAGGCCGTGTCTTTGGCACACTTGGGTGCGTTGCATCGCTTCACCAGCTCTTCCACCTCAAGTTCGCGCTTGATGATGGCATACGCCGTATCTTTGGCGCATTTGGGTGCGTTGCATCGCTTCTCCAGGAGAACATCGAGCTCGGGCTCCCGCTTGATGATGGCGTATGCTGTGTCCTTGGCGCACTTGACCGAGTTGCACCGCTTCATAAGGGACGCGGCATCGGAGCTGTCGACGGGTGCGGCGAGGCCTACAGTGGCGAAGAGGCCGAGAAGGATGGTAGAGAATCTCATTGTGAATTTTTTAATTTTGTTTGAATAAGTCGGACAAGTCAACGGCTGCAGCCTGCTTGATAAATCTAACGCTCAGTTGAAATTCTTGGTGCTGACTACGTATTTCACCCTGCCTTTCCCCGGCCTTTATAGTTCGTCAGGCTGTTCGGTTATCGCAGGCATCGTGGGACAACGCCGTGAGCGTACATCTCGTGGTGGTCAATTCACCTTCCGTGTTGATGCTAGTCGACTGGGGTAGCTCCAGCCCGGGCTTTGAAAGGATAAGAACTAACGAGGCCATTCCTCAGCAAACGGAAACATTAAGAGTTTCGGACATCATCAAGCGGACGAATCATACGAACGCTGACATACTTATCATGTCTAGAAACACAAGGTCCTCCAAGGTTCTCGTACGAGTAAACCCAAGAATACGTAGGTATACCATGTCATTCGGCTATATTTTCCCTTCATCTCGACTCCCAGCCATTCGACTTTGTACTTTCTGAGACGTCCCGGATTTATGTATTCTTTTGGCGTCTCTACCGCGGACTACCAGTCAATCCAAGATTTAGTTACACATCTTGCCCTCGTCTTAGAGTTTGGGATTCGAAACCGTGTGGGAACTCGCATGGTTCCTGAGTAATCCCGGATCCTTTAGGAATCCTACCAGGTCACTTTCTGCGATCGGTCGATGAGATTCGATAACAGGACTTAGGTTCAATCATCGGTATTCGGGCTGGCGTCACCCCGCACGACGTCGCGGGCCACATCGGTCTCAATCGCAATCAACGGAACCACATCATAAGGTCTTATCCAATCTCTTCTCTAGCTGTATCCGCGAGGCCTCATTGGTGTCGGTCGAGGGCTGCATTTGTCCTCTTGGCCCCCCACCAACGACGGGTTCTTATCTCGAGGCTGGGTGCTTCGGACATCGTAGTGCATAGGTACGCCGCGCGTCTCCTGTTGACCCGAACGAGCTTTTATCCTCGACTCGACGGCCCGAATTCTATTTTCTGGCGAGTGCTGTGGTATTGGATTCGTCAACAAACACCATGAGTCCTCGGTATCAGGAAGTGTCTCTCGCAGATGAAAAGGCACCGTCAGTGGACGACTCTAGACGGTCCCTTGAAAGCGATGACACGGAAAACCAACCATTAACTGGTTCAAGCAAGCCTTGGAAGACAACTTCCCGGTGGCCGTCTCTCCGTGTCATTCTGGCCTGTATTGCAGCCCAGCTGGCCTTTCTGGTGATATATACCATCGTACTCGTGAAAGCGCTCGGCGTTAGGACGTGTAGTAGTACCGGTAGCCCGCAGCATATTATTTCCTGTATGTCCTTTCACCACCCTTATCGAGACGAGTGAACGCCTGTTAATATCTCAATAGCGCCTGCAAATGAAGCTATTCGTTGGGAGCCCAAGTATCTTGATACACGGTTGAGGCAGCAGGATGAATATGTGGGAGGACCAACCCCTGAAGTGGACAAGGCATGGAACGATTTAATTGATTGTAAGTTGGAATCCTTCCATGATCACATGATAATCCTCAGTAAACCAACACTACCTAATACTACACCCAGTGAGCAACATCAAAGTACCCAGCTCCGAGATATCCCGCATCGGAAAAACATCCATCCAAGTCCCCGACGAGCCAGGCCAATCCTGGGCAACACTCGGCGTAATCCACGAATTGCACTGTCTAGGCCGTCTACGTATGAGCATATACATGGACCACTACTACCCAGACTTCACCGAAGAAGACAAGAAGCTCAACCAGGCCCACTCGGAACATTGCATCGATTACCTCCGGCAAGCAGCCATGTGTCACGGCGACGTCTCGCTCACGACCTACCATTGGCAAGACGACCAGATCTTCCCCGTCGCAGACTTTAACTCATCCAAGGCTTGCGTCAACTGGGATGTCCTGGCCGATTGGCAGCGGGAGAGGCTTTGGGATCCTATGGAGCCGGGGTATCTTAAACATCCCAAATTAGGTACGTACGACGGGAAGTGAGCTTGCCTTTGTTTTGTGACGAGTTTGCTAATATTTACGAAAATAAATCAGGCGCTCCTTTTCCGGATGGGAACGGTACTTTGATCGGTGTTAGCGCTCATCAGCTTAACGGTACAGGGGGGCATAGCCATCACTCGGGCCGTCGTAGTCCGGCACGGTGAACTAAATCAAAACATCTATATATAAACGTAGTCTCGAATTACGTGCCTCGAGGTTCTTCTGTGATTACTATTTGATGAATTTAACCACGAGTCTTAAGTGATCAACTACCGTCAACAGATCGTTCGTCAAGTCCGCGCGCGGAGAAAGTCAGTAATGTGACAGGCTAGGTTAGGTAAGTACATATGGACAAACAAATGTACACCTCATGTTACATAATATATCAAAACGAATCTGACCCCCTGATTCTGATTCTGATTCTGAAACTTCAAGTTGGTTGGTATATTCGGCTCCATGATCATGTGTATAATTGTAGTTTACATAAATATATATGTACCAGACAAGAGCAATGAATGAAAAACCATCAACATACTTAATGGTAGCGCTGGCAGAGAATGCAACGAGCCCACACGGATATCTCCTTCTAATGCCCATGACATGAAGCCAACATGGTATGTGTGTTCTTTCTGAATTTCCCCCCCTTTCCCGTAATACAGCCAGAACCAGAAAAACTCGGCTGTCGAGAAAGAAAAAAGAAAGAAAAAAGAAGAAAAAAAAATAGACAATTGCGCTATTTTTGCCTGGGTTTTTAAAAAAACACCGAGATATAAGGGCCTCGAAAAACGCCATTTTTATCTGCAACATGGATATATGCCAGCCCAGATGATCTAGATTTATCTCCCTGTTCTGTCTGTCTGACCGCGCTGGTAAAGGTAAAAGTAAATAACACGGGCGAATTTCAAAACCAGCTTCGCATGAACAAGAATGATAGCAACATCAGCAATCATCATCCTATCATACAATATGATATGTACGTGCTCAGACGTTTGACCGCTCCCCTAACATCACACTCGAGAGACACAAACCACTTCGCGTAGCTCGCCCCACCCTTAACACATGCAAGCCATAGCCTCTCTAGCCGGTCAACAAGGGCTCGCGCTATCCACCAAAAGAAAGAAAAGCCCTTGGTAGAAGGTATTTTGAGGATGTTAAAGGCCGGACGAGAGCTTTCCTACGTTTCTGTCGTGTCTTCGCGCTCTAGCTCGTAAAACAGCATATACACTTCTCTCTGCATATCCAGGACCTCGCTTGTCTTGGCCTCCTTGATCTTGTCGTCACTGATGCGCCACCATCGGTTATTGGGCTTACGACGGCGATGGCGGCTGGAATTTGATATTGAACTATCCACGGTGGCGTTCTTGCTTTTGCTTGACGGACTGGCGGCACGACCATTCCTGGCCGACTGAGATAGACGGGTCACAGTAGACCGAGCAGACGCTGCGACAGATCTAAGACTGAGTGTATCTGTATCGCTTTCTTTTTCTTTCGAGGATGAAGGGGATATGCGTGGGGGAGTGTTGGTTGCTGGTGATGAAACATCGGCCGACGGTCCGGATACTAGATCAGATGTGGATGCCATAGGACTAGGAACTGTCGATTTATGGGTAGGCGTTGCTGACGGGTTAGGGGAGGTGATAGGGGTCACGTTTGCGGAGGGGGTGTAGATGCCGGACGGTTGAAACGTGTTTGTCGTAGCATACGGTAGGTTCACATTTTGTCTTCGGAAAGATTCGTAGTGGCCGCTATTATGGCTCCCTTTATGTGTGACGACACCGAGAAGTTTGTACTTTTTCTGGGACAAGAGTCCGCCTATCGACAACTTTTCCGGGAATGATACTTTGGCCGAGTTCTTCTGCGACGTGTGGCTGTCAAATATGGACCGCGACAAGTGGATGGCCAGAACCTTGGGGAAAACTGTGAGGCGAGTGTGCTTGGCGATGCGGCTCGTAGGCGCATGGCGCAGCTCAGGTAGGGCGACACCCGACGGCGGCGTTTCAGGGTCTGTGTCGATCTGCGACTGGATCTTGCTGATGGATTGCCTTGCTGTCTCCTTGAATGCCTCGTCTGTGGACCGTGATAGCTGTGCCTCGAGCAGATTTCTTGCATACACAAGACGGCATTTCTCACATTTGTAATCGTCCACATACTCGGTCTTGAAGAAGCCGTCAAGGCACGTGTTCAGCGAGCTGGATTTCGTCTGAGGCACCGTTAATGTGAGTGTGCAGAACGTGCTCTGGACCGCTTTCGTTCTGAACCCGCAGACTTTGCATTCGATTTGGCTTTCGTACGCGCCTTCCATTGGAAAGCCCTCTTCTTCTGCTCCATCGTCCGTCGGGGGCGCTGTCTGGATCGTGGGCACGATGCGAGTTGACGATCCATCATCTGTCTCATTATCTGCCGCGTCTGCGTCGAGAGCGAGACTCTGTAGGCGCTCCTGTATCGCGTCACCATCCACAGGGGAAGCCGAGTTTCTAGAAATGGCTCTTAACGAAGTGTCTTTGCTCCTGGCTGCCTGCCGTGCTCGACGCCCGGCATGATATTCGTCGCACAACCTTTCGGCAACGATCTGCAGGAACTCCTGCGCGTCTTGCTGCTGTCTGCTGATCCTTTGGCGGAACGCCGTTTCGAGCACTCTAACAAAGCTTGCAGCTGATATCGTCTTCCGATATATCGGCCGTTCGTTTAGCGCGTCGAGGATATTTTTAAGCCCCTTGGTCACGATGCCCGACTGCAGACTCTGGTTCTTCCACTCTGGATTCGACTTGCGGGCGGGATCTTCCACCACCTCTTCGTAGACCCATGGTTGGTCTATACTCCGGCGATGAACTTCTCGAATAAGGTAGATGCGAAGATCGGTTAGGCCGGCCAAAGCCTGAAGAACGGAGTTGATGAAGCAATCGTTGGCTGGGTTGGATAAACCGACGACACCCTTCTTCCTGGCCGAGTTGGAATCGCTGTCGATTAAATATGTCGGCGCAAAGACGTAAACTAGGGTTATGGCAGCAAGAGAAGCGCCGGCGGCGTAGGTAGCAATGGTAAGAGATTTTTCCGGCATATTGGCTTATCGTTCTTTAGTCACAGCGAAAACTCGAATACAGTCTCTCTTCAGAGTGCGAACGATCCTGCCGTCGCAGAATGTGGAAGAATCGGGCGCCGGACTGGAAATGCGTCGATTATGTGTAAAAGTCGTAATGCCAGCAACCGCATAGCTCGCCCGCCCCGTGGCTGGGCTTTCCACCTCCTAACCGGCCAACGCTGGCTAACACGCGTTCGTATTAGGGAGCGACTGCAATGGATCGGTCTGGCGAGTAAGCACTCGAATCGTCGATCGAAGAATGATGGATGGACAGCGAACGAGAGTTGGGGTTAGATATTTCGTAATCGGTACTGTCGAAGTGTCGTCCTAGTGTTGTACAGAACGGAAGATGCGCGGACCAGTTGTATTCAATGCCCAGAAGCAAGACCGATGAAGCAATCGTTTAGTGTTGAAAAGATGTTGTTTGTGAAAAGATGAGCTTGGGTGGCTCTGAGGTCACCATGGGTGTACATCTAATGCCGATAAAAACCACGGCACAACTCAAACAACGCGGCACCTAAAAGAGAAGGTTAAGAAGACGGCGTAAAAATACGCGTCTTGGCCTAGCATATGCTACTAGGCGTCTAAACCCACCACGTGGAAAGGATAGTGAATGTAAACCTGAAGCACTGCAGCTTTTGCGCAAAATCAAAAGCTTGAAAGTCAATGCTTCCCACCTACGAGTAGACTACAAGTAATTATGCGCAGAAGGAAAGTTTCCGGGTGGCCGAGGTCTGCAGTTTACTTTGTACACAAATTGAACTGAACCCCAGCACATTGATTCAAGTTGCAATTTTCCAAAGGGTCTTGAACCTCCATGTACCATTCCACCTTTTTAGCATGAACCAGTACTTGAAATCTGCCCAGAAATACTTTGCGTATTACATAATATCCATATGCAGCTACGTTTAAAAAGGTGTGGAGGGCTTCATAGCGTCACTATATGTACATGTACTAGGTACTAGATGTACCGAAATGTCATGTGTGTCTGGACTCTGGAAGTCAAATACTTGGAGGTACTCACTGGAATAGTAACAGTAATCCCCAGTGAGGTGGACGAGGGGGCAGACACAAATACTTACTTTATGCCCATCCACAGGCACTTGCTCAGGGACAAAACGTGCCAAAGGGAGAGAAATTTACAGGTCAACCAATTGGAATAGGGGCCTGTCCCAATAGCGGTCAAGCACTTTATGCGTGCTGTTGCTAGTAAGGTACCGCAGCACATGCAGGTATGCCACAAATCACGGACCAAAGGTTGAAGTCCTACGATTAGGTATCCTGAATCGATGATCAAGATCTTGCCGTAAGTACAACAGGGTGACAGACAGAAGCTTCTTTCCGGTTTACAATAAGAAAGTATCTCATTTAATATCCACACAGATATTCCCTATCGTGCCTATCTACTTGTCACGCTTGTGTACCAAGGGGCTAGGTGCAGGGGTGACATCGTTTGATGAAGCTGAAGGCAAGGCGTTGACTACAAGTATAAACATGCTTGCTTAACAACTACCGTACCTTAGGTTAGGTAAGTGATTTAAGCTTATTACTCGTACACGTACAGAGTGGAATACACCAGCAGGGTGTAGGTACCTGTTGTACCAGTTTTTGGCTGACACCTCCGTCAATCGGTCTTGTAATGGCGTTGCAACAGCCTTGATCGGTTATGTATATTGTAGGCACGTAGGGCACTTTATGTCGTGTCATGGTACAGTAAGTCCAAAACAAAGACACTCAATTCAACACTCTGTACACATCTGTTGCCTAATCTAGTCCACTTAGATCTCGTAGTATCTTACAGGCTCATCAGGTAGATACAGTCGGTCAGCAAACACGCGCCTGCTATCAAATGTGATAAGGAAAGGTTGGACAACAAAAATGCACCGTTATCGCTGCAAAAGGCCTTCCAAGTCTGGGGTCTGACCATCTCACTAGTCGATGGCTAGTCCAACAATCCGCCGATCCCCAGCATGATGGAGGGGCAGCAGAAAAAGACCCCGCGATCAATTAACAATTGGTCTGTTTGTCGTGGACCCTTATGGATCAGCCAAAGATTCATATTAATACTTGTTTGTTTCATTGTTTGTAACTGCTGAAATTTTTATCAATTGTTTTTTTCTTGTTCCTATTCTTTAGACTAGACTTTTGCCCCTTTCCATCTCCCTACCCTTAGTTACATTTCCCTTAGCCCCCTAAAGTCGACTTGGAAATTCAAATTTGCCATCGATACGCCGTCGTCTCGATTCAACACCGGGTTAGGTATTCAAGCCAGCTCTTAATACAATAACATACCCAAACATGGCTGCCACTTCCCACTCGCTCCCTGCCTTGCGCACGAAGCCCAAGGCCATCTTCTTCACCGATTTTGACGGCACAATCACTCTGCAGGACAGCAATGACTGGATGACCGACAATCTCGGCTACGGCGTCGAGCGTCGGAGAGAGGGAAACAAAGACGTGCTTGATCATGGCCGAGCTTTTCGTGACTCTTTCCAAGAGATGCTCGACAGTGTCACTACGCCATTCGATAAATGCATCGAGCTCCTTCTGCAGAATATCCAATTAGACCCTGCATTCAAGGAATTCGCATCATGGGTATGAATATTACCCCCCTTTCCTCTCATCATTCAGTCAACGTGTATATAGGAAACATCCTGACCCATCTATTTCCATGACAGTGTCGAGCCAACAATGTCCCTATTGTCGTGCTCAGTGGCGGCATGGAGCCCGTCATCAGATCTCTCCTCGCTCACCTCGTTGGTGAAGAGGAGGCTGCCGTCATGCAGATCGTGAGCAACAATGTGAAGGCTCGCCCAGGGAAGAGCATCAATGAGGAAAATGGATGGGATATTGAATACCACGATGACAGGTAAGTCGAACAGTTTATCCCTCCTTTTCATCATCATCATCTCGACACCTGTAGATAGATCATTGTCTATGAAGAAGACGAATCATAACTGATGCTAATATCCGTATATACAGCCCCTTTGGCCATGACAAGAGCCTCGAGATCAAGCCTTATGCTGCTTTACCCGACCGTCCGATCATGTTTTATGCTGGAGACGGCGTCTCGGATCTCTCTGCTGCCAAGGAGACGGATTTATTGTTTGCCAAGACCGGTCGAGGTATTTCCATCCCCTGAACCCTTTTTGCTTTTTAGCAATTTGATGCTAATCAATGCAGATCTTGTTACTTACTGCGAAAGGGAAAAGGTTCCTTTCACGGTGTTTCATGATTTCTCTGACATTCACAAAATCGTCGCCGATGTGGTCGAGGGTAAGACGACCGTTCAAGAAGCTGCTAAAGGAACACAATAAGTTAAAAAAGAGAGCCGTTTGCCTGGCGTGTTAGAGTGTGGGTTTTACAGGGATAGACTGATTGGCGTGTTTGGAAGAGATACCATCAGATCTGCTGCATAGAAAAGATTAGACGGGTGGGATAGATTTTCATAGAATTTTGAAAGACACGACCCTCGTTGCCAGTTTCTTCGTAGCGCGAAATAAATTTGTGCTTTGATTTATTCGATTTTTTACTTCATTTGAAATCGTTATATCTATCGTTTGCCTAGTACACGCTCTTATAATCCTATATAAAACAAAAACATATTCTTGTCATCAACATCGTTTATTCTTAAATAAAAAAAAGTACCTCTTCAAGGCCATTCCAATTCCTTCTAGGGCACTCAAAAATGACAAACCCCCAGGATGAAACCTATCTCTTTGTTCGACAGACAGTCGGTCGTCATCGTAACCCCTTTTTTACTCCGCCCTCTTCCGCGGACTAGGCAAAGCAAACCAACAAGCAATCATGGCGCCAAAAAGCCCAATAGCAATAGGATGCAAGACAAAAGTCCCGACAGCCTGCGCCAACAAGCCGGTGGTAAAAGGCGCGACGGCACCTCCCGAGCTCCCAAACGCACTGGTGACGCTCAACCCACTAACCTGCTCGCCCCGCGACAGACTCCGCGTGAACACCGACATGGCGCACGGGTAGACGGGACCGAGCAAGAGACCGACGATGGCAAGCGAGACCGCCTCCCCGATAATATTCGGCACGAACCAGACGAGGAGCTGGAAGGCCGCGGCACCGGCCGTAAGTCCGTAGACGAAGCGTTTCTCCCCCACGCGAGCGCCGATGGGCGAGAGGAAGAATCTTCCCAGCGTGATTCCGCCCCAGAAGCCCGACGTGACGTTTCCCACGGCGGCGGGATCGCCGCCCCGCGTGGTGATCAGGTACGAGATTGTCCAGCCGGAGATGGAGACTTCTGCGCCTTGGTAGGCGAAGATGAAGGTGGCGCCTAGGAGGACGACGCGGGACTTGAAGGCCTGGAGCATGGCTCGGAATTCGATGTGTGTTGTTTCGGACGTCGTTGCTGTTGTGGTAGGTCCTTCTTGCGCCGTGATTTCTTCCTCGTATCCCCAAAATGACCAGAGGAACCAGAAGCCGGTGAAGATGGATACGGCGAGCGGGATCAGGTAGTACCTGAACCATTGCTCGCCGCCGAATCGCGTGACGATGCTTGTGGCGACCAAGGGGCCGACTATGCCGCCTATGCCGTAGCTGCCGTGCATGCCGCCTAGGAGGACTGTGCCGTTTTGGAGGTTTGCTGTGAAGACCTTTTTATTTTAATTTTTTTTAGTATGTAGTGGAAAGGAAGGAATGAGTGTTCGAAATTTAGAATTACATACATTGGCTATGGCGAGATTGCCAGCGAAACCCAAACCTAGAAAGAAATACGCCACGACGATTACGGGGAATGGCGCGGGGAAGAGGAATGGGACGAAGCCGAGGACCATGATGGACATGTTGAGGAAGAGCGTTTTAGATCGTCCCAGGTGACTCCGGACCGTGTCTACGAGGGGCGCGGCGGCGACGAAGCCCAGTGCGTTTCCGACGAAGATGAGTGAGACGACGGCATATCCGATATTGTAATGTCTAGTTGTCGTTAGGTATTTTGGTATTAGATTACAAGATTACCTACCCAACTTGAACCAAAAAACAAACAAACAACTCACTTCTCCATATAAGGAATCAAGGCACCGGCAGCAGAATCGAGAAGTCCGCCTAGGAGAACCTGCAGACAGCAACCGACGAAGCGGAACTTGTTCTTGCCCGGGTTCATGAGACTAGGTAGCACTTGAAAGGCGTCGGCGGTAGGCTCTGCCGATGGCGACGTGGGCGTGCCTCTCTCTGGATCGACCTCATCGCCGCTGAGTGTCGGTGGTCGCGAGGGGACGGAGGTCGTGTTTAGACGTTTTAATTTGATCTCCTCATCGTGGACTGGAGCGGCGGGATGTGTCCGGGAAGCGACTCTCGAAGGAGGCTGGGGGAGTGAGTTGGATTCCACCTTGACGAGGCCATGGAGTAAGTTTGTCTCCATTATTAGGAGAGTATGTTCAAGTTACAGGATAGATACTCTTTATTCAATCTAGGAATGAAGATGGGTCAAGTAAGGATGTATACAAGCTATTGCGGGTGCAGTTTCTCCAATCAGCAGTTGGAGGTGTAAGTGGTTAAAAGAGGTTATACTCGGGGAAGAAACAAAAAAGGTGTGCGGAGATAATTTATTTTTAAGGCTGTACTCGTATACAGCTATCCCTCCACAGATCGGAGTAGACAAGATGGGAAAACAAAGAATACCACAGTACCAACAAGGGGGTTCATGCGTGGTGACCCAACCCCGACTCAATTCCAGGACTCGCGATACATGGGGAGAGAGGTAGGCGAAATATGCATTTGGGAGATGGGCGCGGCCACATCACGTCACATCGCCGCATCGCGGTCCATGCACCCGGGGACTGGGATTGGGCCTTTGATATCTCATTCATATACCTATTGCATACAATCCGATGCGATAGCGGAAAAGGACTTGTAAGTCTCATTCTCATAAAGAACAACATAACAATGCTTACATGAAAACTTTTTCTCTCCTTGATTCGGAATTTGGGTTGATGTGTCGGTCTAGAACCCGTCATTGTTTATCGGACGTCAAACGAGCGGTGGCGGGCAATCATGTTCCAATGAGGAAACTCCGCTCAGCCCTCTTTTATTTGTTCGTCCTCTGTGAGACAAATCGGAGGAAGGAATCCCTATCTACAAGGATGTGATTAAATCTTACTTCAATTCAATTCTCTAGATACAAATAAAAATGATACCCGTCCCCCGTTTTTAACACATTGTCTTTGCCTGTCAACACGAGACAGTCTTCTATTTATTGTGTGTCATTACAGCATCAGTCTTAAGCGTGTGTGAACTCTGTACCCCTCGTATATATCCCTTGTCCTTTATGCAGATAAACGCATTTCTGACCAAAGTTCAAGTCCTCAAACAGCATGTCGATAACCCCCCCTGGTTGGGCGATTCCGTTTTCCAGGGGTCCAATGGCGGAAGCAGCGCGCACCCCCGGAATCAGAACACAGCTGGTTTCGGATTACCTAGGTAACCTTGGAACTTTGACCTTGGATGATTAAGTTGATTGATATTTCGGTCCAGTCCACCCCGCATTAATTCATGTATATACATATATTAACCCAAGCGGACCTTTTTCTCCTTCGTGTCTACTTCCTGCCATAATCGCAGAAGACGCCGCTGTTCGAGAGGTCATCTTCATGCAGCATGCTATGTTCTGTTATACGCGGGATGAGCATGCTGTATCTTGTCGGCCCCTCTTTGATTTCGCGGGGGGGTCAGACGGGGGTAGTGATTGGTGGCCCATCACCGCATCTTATCCATGTAAGAAAATCTACAAATGTCATTCAAGGTACTCGTAAACTTAAAATTAACAAAACCTGTATCTTAAACTGGGAAACACACAAGGGCGAGCGCGTCGCGCGGGGATGATTACAAATACCCTATTTATCTTTTCGCAACTGTTACTTGTTGATCTTACCCCGGAATTTCCATGGCGGAGTTTCTTAATTGGACTAGTCTAGTAGATAAACCACAAAGTGCCGCCCTCTTGCATTAACGCCCGGGTCCGGGCCACGGAGCCGCAGGATCGATATGAAGTCACCATATCCTATTAGGTAAGCAGACAGGACCCTTCAGAGTTACGTTAGGTTACCTAGATTGCGAGCATTCGCATCACTTACATCGATGAAAGCCTGGTTCGAGGTATATCAAACCCCAAACGATGTAGAATTTCCAGTCTTTCATAACACCCGCAAGACACGAGGGAAGCATTCTGGCCCCCAACATGTCACAGTAAGCGGGGGCCGGTTAATACACTTGAAGGCCCAGTCATAGAATATAAACGCACCTGTCTCCCAGGTAATGTTCTGACATACATAGTACTTAAGCATCCGTTCATGTGTTTTGCCGATAATCCAAAACACCAAATCCCATACCTTGCCCCGCATTACATTGGGTGTTATTAAATTCTAAAACTTGCTGCCAAATCTACATGTACACGTATTTGTAAAACAATAGGTCCGTCTCTTATCCTCCTTATATTCCCTAATAGAACAGTATTTTTCCACGTACGACCATAGGATGTAGAGAACGCGGGGTCCCGTCCGCTCCCCCATAGCTAAGCTACATACCGCCAGATCAGTAGTTGGGTCGGTGACGACCAGCGAATCCCTGGTGTTGTACGTTTTTTTCTCCCTTTTTTCTTTCTTTATTAAGTCAGGTAATTTCTAGCAATCTACGGTGTTATACTTTATGTACCCTGGCTTTTATCCAAATTTTTTTCTTCCAATCTCCTTAACCGCCAGCGTTTTCCGATGTCAGGGACTCTACTCCCTCCCAAGGGGTAGCGGCGGTTGTTGATATTTATATATACCGTAACTAAATCCACCGCCAGAGGATTCCCCCAGCACAGTACATTATTCTACCCAGAAAAATCCTTGAAACTGTTACATACTAGGTACCCAAAATTTTAGCAACGGTTATGAATGCCGTGAGGTAATTCTCATCCACACGCTAGAGTGAGCTTGAGACTGTATTTAAAGGTTGAGAGTGGCTTGAAGGGCGCCAAGTCATCTTACGTGGGGCTTACCAAGTGCCGTACGAGTAAACAAGTAACCTCAGTATGGGAGAGAAATAGTGAGACTGCGATGAGTTGAAGGTATATATAAGGCACGATACTCGTAACTAGTGGTGTAAGAATAGCCACATGGACCAAGTAATCTCCCTTCACGCCATAAAAAATGTCACCAGCAAAAAGAAATGTAGCTAGGGAGCATAGGTAATTAAAGAAAATGGTATGAAAATATTCTATATCTTTTGTCCTCCGAGTTGCAACTTGCAACATCATGTCTCAAGCCCGGCTATAACGGCTTCACGGCACGGTGCTAGTCCATAAAAAGTGGGTTTGGTTGCTGACCTGCCGAGACACTCATCGCCGAACCCCTCATTAATAACACCGTCCCGTCAGCTTTTCATAATTCATCATCAACATCTTCTTCGAATAAGAAAAACAAGTCTGAAAGATAAGATCTCATTTTTAATCACTTGCCAGATAAAAAAATACTGAAGAGAAGAAGAAGATGACCGATTCCCTCACAGCAAGCTTCGCCAAGCTCAAGCCAGGAAGAAGATCAAAAAAATACGACGAAGACGCCGGCGAGGAAATCGACGGCCAGACCGTAGCCGGAGGCGGACATACTTCGCGGCGGACGAGGACGAGGACAGGTCTACAAGGAATACGGATAAGCCAGGCGCTTAAATCCTTTCTGGCCCAGCAGGAAATCATACCAACAGCAGAAGATGATGAAAAAGATGGACAAATTTCCCCGGCTCTACAAGCCCTTTTAGAGAAACCCCACGTCCGAGTCCCGTCCTCGCTGACGGACCGCTCTCGCCCCTTGCCCGAATACTTCATCAGTTCCAGCCACAACACCTATCTACTCGGGCACCAGCTGCAGGGGAAGTCGTCCGCGACAGCGTACGAGACGGCCCTGGTGACGGGGGCGCGATGCGTCGAGATCGACGCGTGGGATAACGACGATGATAAGGACGAACCGAAAGTCACGCACGGGTATACGCTCGTCTCCAACATTCCTTTTCGCGCCGTCTGCGAGACGATTAGGGATGTGGTGGATAGTGAGGCCAAGGCCGAGGCCGAGGCCGGTTCTAAGACTACAATTAATGCAGCATCGCCCATCATCCTCTCGTTAGAGAACCATTGCGGCGTCCACGGTCAACTACGACTAGTGCAGATCATGCAGGAAGTCTGGGGTGATAGATTGCTCAGTAAATCCGTGCGGGAAAAGGGCCACAGAGAACAAGACGACGGAACCGAACATGTCCGTCTTGAAGAGTTGGGGGGAAAGATTGTTGTTATAGTGGAATATTACTTTCCCAAGAATGATGATGACAATATTGATGACAGCAGCAGTAGCAGCAGTAGTAGTAGTTCTTCAGATTCGAGTTCAGAAGAAGAAGAAGAAGAGGAGGAGGAAGAAAAACAAGCACGCGCAGCATACAAGGCCCGAAAAAAAACCGTCAAAAACCTCGGCATCATCCCGGAACTCGCGGCCTTGGGCGTCTACGCGCAAAGCGTCAAGCCGCGCGATAACTCATGGTACGAGGACGAATTATCCGGTCGTCCGCACCACCACCTCATCAACGTGTCGGAGACGGGGCTCAAGAACCTGATGCTCGCCAACGGGGAGCGGATAGCGCGGCATAACGCGCGGCACCTGATGCGCGTGTATCCGAAGGGGACGCGCATCTCGTCCAAGAACCTCAAACAGGTGCCCTTCTGGGCCGTCGGGGCGCAGATCTGCGCTATGAATTGGCAGACTTTTGGCGCGAGTATGCAGTTGAACGAGGCCATGTTCACCGGTACAGAAGGTTACGTTTTGAAGCCTGCCGCGCTAAGACGGGGCGGGAGCGGGAAGTTGAACACGGGGAGACGGAAGAGGCTCCGGTTGCATGTCGTTGGTGCGTCCGATATCCCCTGTCCGGCAGACGTGGTGGATGATGTCAAGCCGTATATTACGTGTTCGCTGGTCCATCCGGACGATGTCGACGGGAAACATCAGAAGCGCAAGACGAAGCATTATAGGAAGCATAAGCTGGCGTTCATGCACAAGGGCGGGAGCGAGAACCCGCCGGCTACGGATCCGTTGTGGGACGAGGTTCTGGAGTGGGAATATGAGGATAATGAGCTGGTTTTCTTGCGGATTCTCTTGAAGGATGATATTAGTTTTGCGGGGAATCCTGTTTATGCTGTTGCGGCTGTTAGATTACTTTATGTTGTGTCTGGGTGGAGGTTTATCCGTTTGCTGGACTTGAAAGGTCATGAGACGAGATGTTCGTTGCTGGTTAAATTTGACCTTGAGGATGTGTAAAGGAAGCGAAAGGGGCACGGTCTTTTGAGCGGGGGATTTCCCGAATTAGTTTGAAACTTGTATTTTAGCTCACGATGCCTTTTCAGAGGAACATCAAGGAAAGTAATGAATGGCATAACGTGCGTAAATTGATTCCCAGGAAAATACCCGTGCCTTACAAAATGAAAGTCCAGCATCACAGTATTCAAGGAGGCTAAAGGTGCTATGGTGTCTAAATGACAATCATCTATTTGAAAGGGGTATCTCATATGATACAAATCTGTTACAGGTCATATACAAGCGTTAATTTGTTGGCTCTGCTTCCAACTTCTTGGGTATCAACCCTTCGGCCATATTAATAGCGCCCTCCATATCATTCTTGTTGAAGAGGAACAGCCCCTGGATGGCAGCAGTGCTCGTCCGGATCGGGGCCACACCATCTTCGCCCACGTGGAAGAAACCCAGCTCATCTAGACGAGTCAAGAACCGTTCTCTGTGGACGCCGTCGGTATCCACATCTCCGTAGAATCGATCCCACATCTGGCCGGCCTGGTACCTCGTGGCTTCTCCGATACGGACCATCATATCCACTCTTCCGGGCCGGATGAGGGCAGGATCGAGCAGTTCGATATGGTTCGTGGTGAGGAAAGCGATGCGCTCCTCACAAGCAGACAATCCATCCAAAGCATTCAGCAGTCCCGAAAAGGTGACCGTCCCGCCGCTGTACCCGTCGGAATCCCGTCTCCGTCGGTTCACGAATGCCGAATCGGCATCTTCTAATAGGACGATGGAGCGTTCGGGCAGTTTAGTAAGGAGAAAGGCGAGCTTGTCGTCGGTCACGCCCACCTCGCTAAGGTTGATCATGGCAACGCTGTAGTCCAACTCACCAGCTAGCGCTTGGATGAACGAAGTCTTGCCGCTGCCTGGTGGACCATAGAGGAGATAACCGCGGCGGTAGGGGATACCGCGATCGACGTACCACTGGCGACGAGCCAGGAAGTCCTTCGCGTCGTTCACGATATCTTCCTTCACTCCTTTGTCTAATATGACGCTGGCTAGAGGGCGTTTCCTGCGCGGTTCGCCTAGAGGGACCCAGTCGAAGTTCCGGACAGAGTAAACCACCGTCTTCCCTTCACTCGCCTGGAGAGCGAGTGCGCGCGCCTCGGTGAAGACATCTTCGAATATGTGACGGTGCGCGTACAACGTAGTCAACTCTAGTGTCTCGTGTGGTTCGCCCGTATTCGTCTTAGCAGTCGACTGCTTCTCCCTATTCACCGCGATATATGCGTGTTTGTACTTGACGATATGACGTCCGTAGCCGGGCTGGAGGAAGAAGCTAGCCTGGGTCGGTCCGTTGGGCGTCGTACTCGTACTCGTCGTCACGGACAATTTATTGATGCGCGTGAGGCGCTTGGCCAGGAAGGAAGTCTGTGGGCGAGGTTCGGACAGCCATGCTAGCACCCATGGGTAGGCTGGGTCTTGTCTGCTAATCTCGACGTTGACTAGTAGACGACGACGGATCAGGCCGGCGGTGGTGAGTGCGCCTCGTCGCGCAAAGGCCAGGGCGGCGCCTAACGATGCTAGGCCGAAGCCTCCGGCGAAGACGGGATTCTCTAAAAGGCCATTGAAATTTATCAGGGATCCCACGGCCGTCGTTTCCGGCTCGGACATGACGATTCGCTGGGAAACTATCGTGTGTGGTTGTCGACCTTGGATTTAAAATCGAGAGGATTACGGATTGCCGGTTATAGCCGTGCCGATGGTATATATCTGCATAGGTGCATTATTATTTACCAAAGCAAGGTAATTATCATATACCGCAGTACCAAGGCTATGCAGCTATACAAGCATATATTTTCCCTTGGCCTGAAAATGAGGTTTATGATTACTTATTATTAAAGCTTCCCGGACCGAGCATACAGAGTCCCCGGTTCCTTGGCTAATCCACCTTTTCCGGAAGATCAGTAATCATATACCTATTCACCTACCGGCCGAGGCTCTAACCCAACAATCTGATCATTCTCCAGCTTTGATCCGAAGGCCGAAGGACTTATCGTATATCTACATGATGAAACTGGCTCGTATTTGATTTAGCGCCTAGTAGTGAGGATGTCCCATATCGGGGATTTCAAATCGCACCTTCTGTTACAGAAGTTGATGATTGGCGGCCCGTTGTGGCGTTATTTAGCCGTCTTGGTATCGTTGGTATATCACAACGTTCCTTTGAAGACATGCCAGCGGACATCAGAGACGTCAGGCTGAAAGAAGATCCACGGACATGATGCGACCTAACCTCATATGATACTAGATATGCACATAGTCAACGGGCTGAACGGACTTTGTTTACAAAATCGCCGCCTCGGCTTTGCCCGATCTCTTTTTAAGGTTTGTCTGTAATCTGTATATCATTTGAACCGATAATCATCTGCTGAGTAAACCCACGATCCTAGAAAATGCTCTTATTGTCAGTCTTTGGGCCCCCTTATAAGATTATGGGGTAAGCGCTTGATATAAAAACGTTTCGGCCCTCCTTCAAATTTGTTGCGTTGATGTACTATTCCATACTATAGAGCAGTATGTGAATGATAAGTGTCGGAATACTTATACACAGCTACAGGCGAAAGCAGGCTCATAAGAAGCTTGGTCAGCAGTGAGAAGTGGTAATCAGAAATGAACCCTCAACCAGACTTGATAATGGAAACATCAAGCTCCGTCGAAAAGGGGCAAGAGGAAAAGAAGCCGGAACAAGACTGGGACAATGATCCGGAAAACCCATACAACTGGCCGAAATGGAAAAAGAACTTTCAACTATTCGCAGCTTCAGTTCTTGGCTTCACGGGGTGGGTGACCGGGGAAAACCAAATACTCTCAAGACGAGAAGCCAACTATCATGATTCTGGCTAACACGTACATAGATCTGTCGGTACATCCATCATCAGTCCCGCACACGCAGAATTAGTTACAGAATTCGGCGTCTCAAGCACAGTGGCCTTCTTACCACTAACAACATTCGTACTCGCGCTCGGACTTGGACCCATCATCGGCGGACCCGTGTCCGAAACGGCCGGGCGAAAGCCCGTATACGTCGCAGCCGCACTCGTAGGCGGTCTCTTCTCCCTAGGAGCCGGCTTCACACACTCCTTTGCCGGTCTTTGCATCTTGAGGTTCCTAGCCGGCTTCGCTTTCGGTCCTAGTTTATCTATCGGTACCGGATTTCTAGCCGAGACGTATAAACCCCAAGAAAGAGCCCTACCCGCCGCTCTGTACATCCTCAGCCCATTCCTCGGGCCAGGTCTCGGCCCCGTGCTCGGCGTATTCCTCGTCGATAGGAAGGGCTGGCGGTGGACGCAATACACGCTCGTCTTTTTCTCGGCTTTCAGTCTAATATTAGTCGCTCTGGGAACCGAGTCATATCACGCCATCATCCAACGTCGCAAGGCGAAGAAGGCAGGAACGGAACTCCCAAGCCTCAAGCCCCTTGCCGTCACCCTTGGCGAGTTCGGCACGACAGGTATCCTCCGACCTGTCCACATGATGTTTACAGAGCCCATAGTTGGCTTTCTCTGCCTATACGTCTCCTTCACTTTCGGTGTACTGTTCAACTTCTTCGGCGCGCTATTTTACGTCTTCGGCAGCGTATACCACTTCACCCTCGTGCAGTCCGGGCTCGTCTTCCTCGCCATTGCCGTGGGCTGCCTCATCGGCTTCTTCACCATCAAGCTATGCGATGCACTGTTCTACCAGCCCCAGGTCCGCCGTTTCCCGCCCCATCAGGTCCCGCCAGAATATCGGCTGCTACCAGGGATGATAGGAAGTATCATGTTACCCATCAGCATATTTCTCTTCGCGTGGGCTGCACGACCGAGCGTCAATCCGGCCGTCCCTATCATCGCCATTGTCATCTTCGGCGCCGGGAACATTAATCTGTTCATAAGTGCTCTGCAGTATATCGGCGACGTGTATCATCGTACCAATGTCGCCAGTGCCACGAGCGCGAATAGTCTGGCGCGGTATACGCTGGCGGCTGTGTTTCCGTTGTTCTCCCTTCAGAGTAAGCCAGGTCCCTCCCCTTTTCCTTCCTTTGTGCTAACACCGTTATAACAGTGTACCGGAACCTTGGTGTCGCCTGGGCTTCTAGTCTCTTGGGTTTTATCTCTATCCTTTTGCTCCCTGTGCCATGGCTTCTTTTCAAGTTTGGCAAGACTGTTAGGAGCAAGTCCAAGTATCAGGTCGCTTCTTACTAGAGAATGACGATGGATATGGACCATGGGACCTCTTGAAGTACATTGGGACCGAGTGACAAAACAGCTGGGAATATTGGAGGCCATATAGATGGAGTTTGGGCCATGATTTGTTTGTTACACACGATACCCTTTTAAACGGTAAAGACCATGGGTTATACTATACCTAAGTCAATATATGAGGGCAGACCATAAGCGGTTGGTTAAGATTGGCATAATTAGAAAAGGGAGGGTTATCTAGCGTTGGTGCGATAGGTTATAATGAGTCTATGATCTTTAACTGACGTTGCAACGAACGATTAGCGGCGCAATAGCGACCCACCAGACAAATTATCTTCATGCCTCCCCTGAGGGCCTGAGGTCACGTCTTCTCCGGACGCCTCTCCGGGCTGTGAGAAGTGGCTATACCCCTTTTTGGGGACGATTAGGTGTTCCCAGGTGTATATGTCCTCATCTCCGAGTAGAGTGTCACCTAGGTGTCTTATAACAGCGTCAACGCCACTTATGGTCCTGAAAGTTAGACCCGTTGCTGCCCCCCTTTTCGCAACTGGGGTTGATCTGAAATAGCCAAGACTCTCTTGTTGTAGCTGGAGGGTACGCTCAGAACGGTCAGACGCCCGCACCGAAGTTGGCCGTTTTGCAAACTCGGCTGTGAATAACATGCTCGAGAAGTTGGGGTCGTTTTGGTGAGCAAGGGGCGAGCGCCAATTTGTCTACTCCATTGTGAGGCTGGCTGGTTTGGATTCAGGGATGATGATGCTGAGAATGAGAATGGAAACGCCTCGGATAGAAAAGTTATCTCATCTTTTTCTCTTCTCATTCTTGACGCGAATGTCACATTGCCTCAGACGACACAAACACCACTTGTTGGCATGCTCCTTACTGCAGAATCAGGCATTTTTCTTTTACCTTCTCTCCCTTCGTCTCACGATAGGTAGTGTATGTCAACCGACTAGGATTATTAATCATACTGATATTTGCAGAAGATACGCTCGTAACGCGGAATCATGTTGCTATTGAAAAACTAATGTTGGTGGTATTCTTGTTGATTGAGATTTTTGTATGTAGAATTGGGTCTGATGAGTTGGAGCTAAAGCAAAATGACCTTGAGTTGAGATTAATGTACCATTGTACCTCTTTACAGTAAATACGTGCACGTTATTGGTCGACCCTATTCTTTAGGTATCCAAACCCACCCGTACCTGCCACCTGCCAACTGTCAGCCAGTGTCTGTCCGAAACCTCAACACACTGTGGACTTAGGGACATCTCCGCATATCATAAGGTAAATAGGTTACATGCACCTATTTATTAAACTATAGTATATAGGGTATACTTTAAGGTACTAAGTCCCCTAGTATTAACTTGTAGCATTGTTAAAAGAATAAGTACTATTATAGTATAAGGTTAGAGATTAATTTATTATAATATATAATAATCTTTTTTATAATACTTAACTTTACTTAATATTTTTATATTAAAATTAATAGTTTGCTTAATAATATAACACCTTGCTTTAAATATAATTTTAGTATACTTTATTTATAGTATAACTTATTATTTTAACTATTTTTATATAAAAACTTTTATACTTTTTTTTTGCTACTTTATTAAAAAAAGTAAAAAGTATAAAATAAAAAAGCAATAGTTTTTAACTTACTTTTTTTTTATTACTAACTTTTTATTAAGTTTTTTAATACTTATTACGTTTTTTTAGTACTTAAAAATTGCTTTTAGCAAAGCTTTAGTTTTAATATTAGCTAAATTAAAGTTTTTTAATACTTATTTAGTTATAATAGTTTCTTTTTTTTCTAGTTTTTATATTTTATAGTACTAGATTTATATATGCTTTATTTGTTTATAATATATTAAATTATTAGCTAGTTATTTTGCTTTATTATTATTAATATATATTTAAACAAGTTATTTTTTATTAAAAAAAATCTTAAGTTTGTTTAAAAGTTGTTATAAATAAACTTTTTTTAGTGCTACGCTTAAAAGTACTATATATTTAAATTTATAGCTAAATATAGCTACTAAAAACTATTTTTATAATTTTTAGCTAATAGCTACGCTTGCTATAATAAAAATATAATATTTAATTAATATATTATTAACTTTATTTTTTTTATATTTTATATTTATAAAGCTTTTAAGTATTAAGTTATTTTTATTAAGTTTAAGTTTAAAATTAGCGCTTTTAACAAAGTATTATAGTACGTTTTTTTTTGCTTTAAAGTGTTGCTAAGTAAAGTTAATAAGAAATTAGCTAAGCTTTAATACTAAATATGTAATATTAAGTTAAGTGCTAACTATAGTATATATAAGTAATTTAATTATTTTTTAGTATTTTTTTTTAATTATAATATTATAAAAGTTGTTATTTATTAAAACTAGCGTTTTTTTAAAGTTTATTAGTATAGTTTTAGTATATATATTTATTAAAAAAAAGCATTTAATAACTTATTAAATATATAATATTTACGTAAGCTATACTTTTTATTTTTTTTAATCTTAATATATTTTTATGCTTAAAAAGTATTTATATAAGCTTATATTAATAATTTTAAACTTATTAGCTAGCTATTTTTTAACTTTAAATATTTTGTTTTTATTTTTTTTAAAAATTAATATATTATTTATATAAACAACTAGTATTAGTTTTTTTTAAAAAAATAAAGCTTTATTTAGCTTTAACTATATTTAACCTAGCTTTTATAAGTAGTTAAAAAATAAGTTATATTAAATTTTAAAAGATTATTTAAAGCTATATAAAGCCTTTTATAGCTTATAAATTTTCCTTTGCTTTTAAAAGCCTAGTAAAAAGTATATATATACGTCTATATTTATATTGCTATATAAAAACGCAATTTTAATATTTAGTTAATTGCACTTTTAATTAAAAATAGCTATAAAAGCAAACAGTGCTTTATAGGTCTTTTGCTTAACTACTAATATAAAAGTTATATTATAATTAATTTTATATTTTTATTTAAAGCTTTTTGCTACTTAGTATACTTTATAATAAAAAATAATATTGCTAAAACCTAGCTTTATTTTATAAACTTATTTACTTAATAAAATATATAAAAAGTTATTATAATTAATTAAGTCTTATATTTTATTATTAATAATAAAGTTTACTTTATTTTTTATTACTTTAATTTAGTACTTTTATTTAAATAACTTTATAGCTTTTGTATAGCTTTTTAGTTTGTTTACTATAGCTGCTAAAAAAGCTTTATTTTTTAAAACAGCGTTATAATATACTACAATATTAAAGTTTTTAATATTTTTAAAAGTAAGTTTTAACTAAATAAATACTAAGCTGTTAGTATAGTTATTTAATTTGCTAATTTATTAATTTATATCTTTTAAAAATACTTATTTTTATAGTGCTGTTTTTAGTTTTAATAGTATAATAGTCTAGGTTATTGCTATATTACTTTTTAATATTTTAAACAGCTTTATAAAGTAAGCTTAAACTTTTAAAAGTTTTTTAATTAACTTGTTTTAAAAAAGCTAGTTTTTAAATTATATTACTATATTTTTTACTTTAATTTAAGTAGCTAGCTTTTTAAGTAATAACTGCTTATTAATAAAAACTATTAAGTACTTAGCTAAATATATATAATATAATACTATTTTAGCATATAGCAAAGCAAAAAAGTTAAAACTTAGTAATAAAAGTATAAAGTCTTTAAAGCTTAATATAACGTTTTTGTTAAAAAATACTTTTTTAGTACGCTTTATAGCTTTAGTTATAGTGTTTTATAAGTAATAAATATTATTACTATTATAGCTAATAAGTATTATTATTTTAGCTTAATTATTTAGCTTTTTTAAGTAAGTTTTTTATAAAACTAGCTTATAAGTTTAAGTACTAAAACGCTTTTAGTAAGTAGTGCTTAGTTTTTTACTAGTTTAGGCCTTAAAAGGTAATATATTATTTAATATACTATTTAAAGTTTGTTACTAAATTTATATAGTAGCTTTAAAAATTTTACTTTAAAGTTTAAAAAGCAATTTTAAATTTATTATAATAGTATATACTAAGCTTTAAAAAGTTTTATATAGCTGCTTAACTAAACTAGCTTATTTATACTAATAAAGTGCTATAAATTTTTGCTATATTTTTTATTTAGTAAAAAAGCTTATAATTACTTTATTATAAAATTTGCTACTATTATTTATTTTATAAAACTATACTTTTTACTTAGTTTATACTTTAACTTATTTTATATTAGTTTTTATAAAGTATTTAGTATTTAATTTATACTAAAGCAAATATAGTTATAAAAAGCGTATTATATTATTAAAAACTAAAAAGTAGTAGCGCTTATTTATTAAAGTAAAAAGTATTATAAAACCTTTTAAGTTTATATATTATTTAGTACTTTATTTAGTTAAGCATAAAACTTTAATATAATTATTTTTTATAGTACTTTTTACTAGTTAATATGCTTTATAAGTTAAGTTGTTATAGTTATTTATTACTTATATTTTTTATGCTATTACTACTTTTTAATAATTTTTAAAATTAATATATTTTAAATATTAATATAAAAGTATAAAAAGTACTATTAGTATTATGCTTAAAGCTATAAAAGCTATAAAGGATTTTTTTAAATTTAATAGTTTTTATATTTTTAAAATAGCTGCTACTAAGTAGTTTAAAAAGTAAAACTTATTATAAAAGTAGCTATAAATAATTAGTATTTTATACTTTAATTAATTTAAAAAGCTAAAAAGCACTTAAGCTCTAAACTTATTTTATTAAAAAGTAAAGTTTTTTTATATAGTAAATATATTAATAAAAATAAAGTTTAGTTTTATATAAAAAATAAAAAGTATATTTTATAATATAATAAGTTAAGTGTTATTTTTTTATTAAATTATTAAGTTAACGCTTTTAGTGCTTAGTACTATAGCTTTTGCTTTTACTTTTTTTATTTTAAATAAATTTAAAAAAAGGTTATATTTATTAAATATTTATTTTTAACAGTAAATATAAGTTAAAGCTTTTATATTAAATAATTAATTTAAGTATTTAATAGTTAAAAGTTTTATAAAAACTTTAAGTATTATTATAGCAATATTTATAAGTAATATAATATTATATACCTTATTATTACTTAGTAGCAAGAAAGCATTTTATTAATTACTTATTAAATAGTTTATAGCTTTATTTTAATTAATATAGTAACTTTTAAAATTTATATTATTAAGCATATTATTAAAAAGTTTATTAAAAATGTTTATATATAATAATTAGCTATTTTAAAAGTAAGCTGCTTTAAGTTGCTACTTATTTTTGTTTTTTAAAGTATAGCATTTATTATTATTATAGTTTTTATGCTTACTACTAATTTATTTATATAGCAAGCAAACTTTTTAATATAGTTTTAAATAGCTAGTAAGTTTAAATTTTTTAATAAATAATTTAATAAAGTTAAAACGTTAGCTGCTTTAGCTATATTTAAACTTTTATTATTTTATAAAGTAAACTTTATTGTTTACGTATATGTTTTTTAAGTAGTATATAAACATTATAAATATATTATGCTTTATATTGCTAGTAAGTTTAATTTAATAATTTTATACTTTAAATATTAAGTTTTTTAACATAATAAAAGTACTTATACTTATTTTAATAATAGCATAGCTAATTATTATTAAAGTTTTTTAGTTATTAAAAGCATTTTTTAAGTTTATAAAGTACTATAATTACTTTAGTTTATTTAAAATCTTTTAAATTAATTATAAAAAGTTAAAAGCTTAATAGTTATTAACCTAGTACTTATTATATTTATTAATTTTTTTTATTTATAGTAGCAACTTTTTTTATAAAGCATAAAAAATATTTAGCAAGTAATTTGCTTTTTATTATTAGTAGTATATAGCTAGTAATTAGTATACTATAAAAATGTTTATTTTATTATTAATATTTTGCTTTTATTAAATAATAGTATTAAGTTTTTTTTTAATTTTAGTAAGCAAATAGTTATTTATAGTTTGCTAGTATATATATTGTTTAATATAGTTATTTTAAGTATTAATAGTAAAGTTATTTTTAAAGCTTATAAATTTTTTAAAAGTGCTATTAAAAATATTTTTAATACTTTTTTTAAAAGCTGCATTTTATAGTGCAGTATTAAAATTATTTTAATTTAATTTGCTATTTTTTAGTTTTAAAACGTTACTAAAGCTAGCTTTAAATTTTATTAGCTTTAATAACTATATTTTAATATTATAATTATTTAAGTTAAGCTATTTAGGCTTTTTATTATTATTATGTTATAATATAGCTTTAGTAAAATTAAAAGTATTTTTTTTTTATATTAAGTATATAAAAAAAAAACAAAAGTTTTTTTAGTAAATTATATAAGTACATTTTTATTGTTATTATTTTTTAAAAAAAAAGTTTTAGTATTTTTAATAGTTTAATTTGCTAGTTTTTTTAGTTTATTTTTTTATAAGTATTAAAAGCTTAAAGTAAATAAAAAACGCTACTATGTTAAAAAAGTAGCAACTATAAAGTTTTTTATAAAAAAGTTGCTAAAACTTATAATTTTTTAGTTTTTTTTTTTTAGCGTTTATTATTGCTAAAGTTAGCAAAAAAAAACTATATATTTTTTAGTTTTTTTTTGCTTTAATAAAAATTTAGTTTTAATTTTTATAAGTAAAAATAAATTTTATAAAAAAATATTAATTTTTTAAGTATTTATTTTAATAACTATTAAGCTATTATAAGCTATTTAATTAGTAAGCATACTATTATATATGCTATTAAATATGCTATTAAAATAAATTTTAAAAAAAAATTGCTAATAAGAAAGCGTTTTAATTAACTTTTATTAAAAAAGTTTATTAACTTTAATAAAAGTTTATAACTTTATATTTAAAAGTTTTAACTTTATTTTAAAAGTTTTATATAACTTTATAATATAAAGGTTTTTTTACGCATTGCTAGCAGCTTATAGTAAAAGTGCTAAGTGCTTAGGTTTTAATTATATAGCTAAACCCGGGCTTATAACCTATTAAACTATAGTATATAAAATATACTTTAAAGTACTAAGTCCCCTAATATTAACTTATAGCATTGCTAAAAAAATAAGTACTATTATAGTATAAGGTTAAAAATTAATCTACTATAATATATAACAATCCTTTTTATAATACCTAACTCTACCTAATATCCTTATACTAAAATTAACAGTTTGCTTAATAATGCAACACTATTAAGGGAGGGCGTCTTAACTCTAGTCTCCATGATCATTAATGTACCTAGCCGATAGTAGGGACCTTGGCATCTGGGAATTTGTAATTAAGTACCTAAAAAGCTGCGCATAACTATATTTTTAGCATACAATGCCCCTCAACGCGCTCCTGAATAAGAAATAACGCGTCAAGTCATAGCACTGTACTACCCAAGTATCATCTAGTAGATTTGAGGTTAGATTACCTGCTAGGATAATATATCAGGTATCTTATACAATACTCGTCCATGTTCAGTAATGCTTTTTAATACGGAGGTAATAATTATTGATTGCCTGGAAAAGGAGCAGTATTTTAGTATCTCTTTGTGATCCCTTTGGTTCATTTCATGTAATACCAACTGTCCATACATGGAGTATCTTCCTGGCGATTCATATGTCTTCAAGACTGCAAGATTTGGACGCGTCGCGCCCTCTGCAGTCTACCTTGGGCTCCTGCGCAAACCCTCACTTCGATCATCATATCACCAAGCCTACGGGCTCGGCCCGCGAAGGCGGGGGGCAGAAAGATGGCAATTCTTTGGCCATGGAAGAACTCCTGCGGCCTTCCATCACCATCAAGGTAGGGCCTCCCTGAAAAACAAGATTCCGCGTTCCAATTCTTCAATCTAGCTACTGGAGCTTAGCAATGTCGCCTTGACCTTGAACTGTAGAATATAGCCACGTGTTATAAACCTCGGCTGACGTCTACCTAGCCGCATCCGCCTAGAATCACTGTAAAACCTCGGATATTACAGCCCTTGATGCTAGTCCCCCGAGAGCATATTCGCTTGTCGTTCCTAGACCTCTCTTCGCCATTCGGGAGCTTCGAGTCTTCACAATCGTTCAACTCCAACATTCGAATTCTTGATCTCGAAAGCCGAATGGGGAATCGCCCCGTTGTCCTGATAGCAAGACTTGAAAGCAACAAAAGCAATTACGTTATCGAACGGCAGGAAAACTCCTTATATACCTTGTGCCACTTGGGTTCTTGGGTTGATCTCGAACAACTATGCGATGTTGCTTCTGTGTCGCTCGCCGGCCTCATACGCAAACAACAGCCGCTTCCTGCCCCACGGACCACTGCAGCGCCTTTGACGACCCCCCAGATATCTCACACATATAAGAAGAGGAGGCTTGCGATCGAAGCTATACAATCTCTTGTCAAGAAGCCAACAAGATCTCGGTCCGTCTCCGCACTGTCGCAGGCTGACGACGCAGCAAGACCTCCCACGGCCACTCGGGAGAGCGAAAGACCCAATGGACCCAAGGCAGAAAGCGTAGGCGTTGTGGACGACTTGCCTTTTCCTGATATATCTGCTCCAGTCCTAAACGAACTGTCCCAAGGACCGGTAGCAGATGTCGAGGGAGAAGCCTTGACTGCTCCCAATGCCGGAATAATATTCAATAATATTCGAAACCAATATTCTGAGGCGTTATATCATTCCATGGTATGTTGGGTTGGATTCGCTCTGGTCCACGTTTAGCTAACACGATCAAAGGGATCCCTAGCATATTTCGCAAAAGGCCCCCTATCTCGGGCCCGCGCCGCTTTTCATCTCGACTGTGACGCAACTTTAGATATGAATGATTTGATAGGGTTTCTGAAAAGCTTAGTTATGAACACGGTCCTGATTGACAAGAAGTACCGCGAGACAATCCCAAAAATTCAGGCCGAGATGAAAACCACGTTTGACGATTCCGACGCCGAACAAGGACAAGGAAAGGGGAAGGCCCGAAAGAGAAAAGCCAAAAAGATAAAGGTCGGAAAGGACGGACTGTATCCTGACGAGGATGAACATGTTCGAAAATGGTGGACGTCCCATATGCCACGTGCTATTGACCATGAGGAATCGACAACCAAGTCTACGCAAGAACAAGAGACTAGAATGCAGATATCCCGGTTGCGATCGAGGGAGACGCAGTTGCAGATGATCATCATACTAGAGATCCTAGCCTTGGAGCCACTTGTATCGCGAGAGTCTAATACAAGAGAACCTCAGCTCCCGGGCCTACCTCCTACCTCGGATGCCAAAGAGGCGCCGAAAGAGCCGGCTACAAAAAAGCGGAACAGGCACAACCTCCCTTTTCTCTTGGAAGTCCATGCAGACAGGCTGTGTATTTGGCACTCGACGGCCCTCGACGAATTCAACGTCGCCAGCGAGTCCCAGTCTGAAGCAAGGCATGGCTCACGGAAACATGCGGCGTCCACCACCCTAGATCCCCTGAAAGATTTTTGTGTGGACATTATTGTGCCATTGTGAGTGAGCGTCGATATGCCGTATCAGTATCGGTAACTAACATCCTTTGCTTTGATCAGCTTCTCAGCTAGACTTCCTGCGCAGTGCGACTCGATCAACAGGAAACTAGGTGGGCCGGTGTTGATGTCTCCTCCCAAACCAGTTGCCAAGAAAACAACCGATTCGGGAACGAAAGCAAAGTCACAGTCAAAGCCAGGGGCGGCGACGAAGCGGCCAGCACCCGTCAGGTCGAACCAGAGCCTCGAGTCATTCTTATCCAAAGAGACGGAAAGGAACCGCCGAAGCATGTCTCGAGGCCCGAGTGGTGTAATTGCCCTTATGCGGTCTGCAACGACGCCGACTGTACCTCTACTGAAACGCGAACCAAGTGAGCCCCTGTCCCTGAGTGGTATACCAAAGGCAGAGGGATCCGCTGCCGCTCAGAGGAAGAACACGTCCAACGCAGCCACCATGCCTGCTCTTAAGCGCAAGTGGGCCGAGGCCAAGGAGGAACGTGATGCCTTTGTCAAAGCAGAACTCAAGGACGCCATCTCGGCTCTTCGGAGACCCAATAGGGAGGTTGTTGGGAAATCTATAGCAGAGGAGAGACGAGCTATAACTAGCTTGTCGCAGCTTAGAAGTAAGGCGAAGCTCTTTGACACAAAAAAACTTTGGGCTGAAAATGGCTGACCATGCTTGTAGAATCCAGGAAACCGACACATTATCCGCAGTCTCAAAACGTTGTCAAAGCGACCCCTGTCGGTAATAGGTTTCATGACGTATTAGCCAAAGGCAGCACCTCGCAGCCAAATTTTCTGCGCCGACCCAGCACAGGAGTGGAGGACACCATCCCCCCTTCTTCCATGGTCCCGTCATCGGCGCCCCGGAAACGGAATCGGGATGCAGCCTTTGGAGAGGAGCCTACGACCCGACCAAAGCCAAGTACCTCGACGACAGACCAAGTTCAGTCAACACCAGCCAAGCCTTCGGGTCGAAGTGATAACTTCTTATCGGTTCCACAATTCGACGAAGGAGTCGTGTTGGCTTCTTCGCCAATCATGTCGCGTAGAATCTCTCAACCCAACTTTACTACTACTATGAAGGGGCCTGCTACGTTTGGTCATCGCGACAGCGGCATCGACATTACTTCATCGCCAGGGAATGTTAACGTAACACCCATAAAGCCACGGATGGCAGCAGCCAACTTACCATCTCCCATGGACCGCTACGTCACTACAACGCCGATGAGAAAACCCCAAGCCCTTCCGAGAGATGACCTACTAGCTCTGCCTGGAAGTGTACCCAAAACAAGACCTGCCGTGGACAGCAACGAAGTGAAGAGAAAGCCGAGTCTATTCGAAAGACTAGGCTGGGATGACTATGGGGATGACCTAGCTTGATTATTACATGACTTAATAACTAGGTTTAGGTCCTACCATGACAATGGGTCAAAGGTCAAGGGGGCTGAAAATTTGCCGGGGGGGGGGGGGGGGGGGAATGTAAAACACGGACACGAAACGATTACGAAATTACGAATGGTTACGAATACAAACAAACAAGTAGTATATACATATATATATATATATATATTCCATCATACGCCCAGCAAGCATTAGAGAGAGTTTATAGGATGCGGCACGGGCGAAGGGGGGGTAGGAGGTTTCTTAGGAGAAATAGACATTTGCAAATTCTGCAGTGCAAGATTTCACTTATACGCAGAAAGGGTATCGATAAAAGGATGGATGGAAAGTGAAATGGTCGGGCTGGTCAAGTAAACAAAAGAAGAAGATGAAATAATACAAATTTGAAATAAAATAAAAAATAAAATAAAAAATAAAATAAAAAATAAAATAAAAAATAAAATAAAAAATAAAATAAAAAATAAACAAAATGTCTAGGTTAGATATAAAGAAGTACTTTTTTCTCCTCACATAAGTGGTCGTTTTGTACGTAAGTTCGTTCGCTATGAGGTCCTTCCTTGGGTTTATTCTCTTTCTTTTTTTTTCTTTTTTTTCTTTTTTTCTTTTTTTCCCTCATGGGGTTGGTTGGTTGGTTGGTTGGTTTGTCATGCTACCACCTACTTCAACTCCATCCCATCTAAACAATACAATACAGTACAATATGATTTAATCACGATTTTTGTTTATTTAGAATAAGTACTTATGGTTGGTTACCTACATAGGTTAGGTAGGTAGTCTAGCTAGCTGACTAGTAAAACCCCCCTTGGGCTTTCTTCTCCCTTTTCCCTTTTCCCTACCTAAACCACATTTAACCACCACCACGAAGAGGAAAGGGGAAAAAAAAAAAAAGCGCTTTACTCAGCACCAACAAGTTCCATCTTCGCCCCCCTCTTCCCCGTAGCCTCGTCCTTGACATCGCGAATACGGACCCTGACCTTTTGGAATAGCTCGACAGTGGCGTCATAACTACCCGAAAGACGCAACGTGTACGTGTCGGCATCGTACTGACCCTCCGGTTCCGGGTCGGCGAGATCGCGCAGACGGATGAGACCCTCGATACCGAAGCGGGGGACCAGGACGACGAAGCCGTTGCTGAAGATCTTCATGACGAAACCGTCTTCCTCGGCCACGCGGCCCTTGAGAGATTGTCCGACGTAATAAGCTACCGAGGCGCGACCGGCCAGCTGCGCGTTGCGGTGACGTACGTTGATGTTCTTGCACACGGCTTCGAGACGGCCGCGGGCGCGCACGGCAGGGTGCATGGGTTCGTAGTCGATGGCTGCTGCTAGTTGTCTGTGGGCTTGGAGATCGGCGTAGCGGCGGATCGGACTGGTGAAATGTGTGTAGATCTCGGAGGCTAGGCCGTAGTGGCGGAATTCGGGGTATGCTTGGGTGCCGGCGCAGAAGTATTCGGCGCTCATCATGCAGCGGGTTGCCATGATGCGGATGAGCGTGTTGAAGAAGGGCTCGGCGGGGTCGACGCAGGTGTCGAGAGAGTCGGCTAGAGCCTTGGATGAGTCGAACCGGAGCTCGAGACCACGCTTCACTTTAAGTTGGTTCGCGAGCTCGTCGAAGTTGGTCTTGGGAGGGGGGGCATGGCGTCGTAGGATGGCCGTCTGTGGGAAGGCGTCGTATATCTTGGCTGCCACGCTCGTATTGGCGAGTAACATGAATTCCTCGACTAGCGAGTTGGTGTCGAGCAGCTCTTTCGTCTTGACGTCGATCGGGTCTGACGTTTCCGACTCCATCTGCACTTTGACCTCGGGGGACGAGAGGCTGAGGGCGCCAGCATCCATGCGCTTCTGCTTCAGCTTCTTGGAGAGCATCAGGAGTGTTCGCATGCCGTTAGTGAGGTCGTCCTGCTGCGACGTGTCGTCGATGCGCAGCTGGGCCTGCTCGTAACTGAACGCCTCGCGGGATTTGATGACCGACTTGGTGAAGCGCACGCTCACAATGTCGGCCGCCGCGTTCATCTCCCAAATGACGGAAAAGGCATAGCGCTCTACATAGGGCTTCAAAGAGCACAGATCGGTGCCCAGGAGCATGGGAAGCATGTCGATGCGCTTATCGACCAGATAGACGGTCGTGCCGCGGATACTCGCTTCCAAGTCCATCGCATTGGCCGGCTTGACGAAGTGGGACACGTCGGCAATATGCACGCCCACCTCGTAGTTACCGTTCGGTAGCTGTTTGGCGTGCAGGGCATCGTCAATGTCCTGACAGCCAACAGGATCGATGCTACAGATCAGCAAGCCCCTGAGATCTTCCCTGTCCTTCCAACCTGCATCGTCCGTGCTTTCCGGCACTCTCCAATCATGGCCCTCTTTGGGCAGGCAGTCCAGGACAGTCTTGGGGAATGGTCGATATTGTACATCGTATTCGAGCAAGAGCGCCTCCGTCTCGGCAGCCTTGGACTCCAGTTCGCCCAGCGAGCGGACAAAGTGGCCCACAGGGTGTCTCGATTCGCGATCCCACGAGTCGATGGTGACGAGGATTCGCTTTCCGAGAAGCTCACCAGCCTGTCGCGTCCGTATCCGGATTTTGGGGATCTTCTTGTCCATGGCAATGAGGAAGACGCTCTCCTGCTTGCGGCCTTGCTTGGCAGATTGGCTGACTGACGAGGGGTCGATATGACCGACGTACTGGCGCCAGTTCCGTTTGATGACGCCAACCACTCTCGCAGTCGGTTGTGGCCGGCCCTCGTTGGCCAAGCCTTGCGTCTTCCTCACTTCTTCCTGAAGGGCACGTCGTTCCTTTTCCGAGACGGCATCCATCCCGGCATCGTCGTTGTCGGCGTTTTCATTCTTCGTTACCGTCTCCTCTTCTATGATCTTGGTCGAAGGCTCTTTCCACTGGTCTTGGGGCAGCACTTCGACCACCACCACATCACCATCTACAGATCGATTGATGTTTTCTCTTCCTAGGATCAGAAGGGGTTTTGGGAAAGCGGGCACTTTGATAGAACCCTCGAGGTAGTTATATGGCGAAACATTGAATATCCCCTGGTGCAACATGCCCTTCTTCACCCCCGTCATCATCTTGGACAAGGTGTAGTACTCGGGATAGAGGAAGGCAGTCGCCTTTTCCTTGGAAGCAGTGCGTTCCTGAACCTCGGCAATCATGTCCAGTAATCTCTCGGCATCCTTTAAGCCTGAGACGTAGTCACGTAGGTTGATGGCCGGGACCTTTTCCTGCTTTGCCTTCTCCAGGTTTCCCCTGTCGTCGGACAGCATGACGGTGACGGGGAGGTTCTTGGACCTCGTCCGGCCTAGGTGATCATTGTACCACTTGACAGCCAGTCTGACGGCACGATCATTGCGGTCATTGATGCTTTCGTCCTGCTCCCGATTGACGTACGTCTCCAGTCGGAATTCGTTGAAGAAGACGTAGAACCTCTTTTCTTGGCTCTTGGTCAGACCGATGAGCCTGTTGTACAAGGGCAAAGACCGGTTCCGCAGCTCCTCTAGGACGGTCTGCAGAATGATCACGTCGAAGAAGGCGGACCCCTGTTCGAACAGGTCCATGGCATTGAGCAAGGCGTTTGTGTCCGGGACCAGGTAGTGTCCCTGAGGATATGCCTGGGTGCCTGCTGGCTTCTCCGAGAGAACAAAGGGGCTCACTGTTATGTAATCAATCAGTCAGGTGACCGTTACACCAATCGCAAGTAAATAGGTATTTGAGAAGAAAGAAAAAAAGACTTACCGACTCCGGTGGCGCTCCTCGGCGCCGTGGCCAGACAGTCGGAACATAATCGCGACGAGCATGGGATATCTTGTCTCAAGTAAACCTCACGAACAATCTTTTGGACTTTGCCATTCTTAGTCGACCTCACGTAGACCTTGCTAGAAAGGTTTGATGCGTATGGGTCCGTGATGACGGACCTCTTGAGGCTTGTCATGACGGGCTGGGCTGGGCTGGGCTGTGTGTGTGCCCGGCTTCTTCACCAGGGTGGGTCGGGTCAAATAGGTAGTCGTCGCGTCTACTACTCAGTACCCCCAAATCTAATAGATGGCACAAGATTCTGTATTGTGTCTTTTGCCGTGGAAATGACTTGCTTCTCGGGCTTCCGCTTGACGTATGAGCTTGATGCCTCGCGATGTCTAATTGCTTATCAACGATAAGAGTTTGACAAAAAGGCCGTTTCAAAAAAAAACCGGAAAATTGAAGGCGGTAGTTTGGACAAATCAGCAGTGTCACAGCGCCTGTCAGCGAGCAATTTTGGGCATAGGTACCTAGTTCGCCTCTGGATCTGCACACAGAAGAGGTACGTACACTGTACTTTGAGGTACCTACGCGTACCAACACAAATCACCTGCCCTATCTTTGTCAGCAGCGTAGGTACTGGTATATCCTGCAGCTGCTACGATAAGGAACCTTCTCTTTTAAATCGTCACAGTCCAACCCCGCGCCGCGCTATATTATCGGCTATCAATAACGCCTCTAGTTAAAGTATGTATGCATTGAAGCGCTAGCCGCCACGCTCTTGATTTTGTTGAATGGCTCTCTACTCGTAGTAGTCTGTGCGGAAACTGTTTGTACATTTATACAATAGAGTTTAACTACTCGTATATTGAGGTGGTAGGTAAAGTACCTTTAAGTAGGAAAAGTGAGCAGCAATAGAAAGATGTCACCATTTGCTTGTACGTTAGATAGATAGTACCGTGTCACACGAGTAGTAACTTCAACCGTAACAACCACCGTGGACTACCTAGGTACGGTATATGCAAGTAGATACATACATACATTACCTACATGTAGGTAACCTTGGACTACCGTATCATACTTCAACCCCAAGTCGATTACAAGCCAGTATCCCGGATCACGAGTTTATGTACTTATATTTCTACCTACTCGTACCTACCTACTTTACTTACACTCTTATTTTCTAAAATTCTCCGCGATCCAGACTTTGCACATCGGCGGGAATGGTGAAACATACAACTTACCTAAGGTATGACCACCTAGGTATCTTTCTACCTATTTATGTAGGTACGTATAGCTACGAGTACACCACGCGCAAGTGGGGGATTTAAGTCTTGACTTATTAGGCAAAGGGGTTGCTGGCAAATGCAATACCTACATACACGTACTTTGTCCGGCGATGAGGGAAGTTACGAGTAGATACGATAGGATACGTTATTAAGAAAACAAGAAAATGAAAAACCCCCCCCCCCCCCCCCCAAAAAAAGGAAGGCGAATCAGAGTACGTAGATAGACAGAGTAACCTACCTCAGATAAATAGAAAGAGAAAAAGCTGCCCACATCCCGTCAGGTTCCGCAGACCTACCTTACCTACCTGGTGACGGCCCAGTTGCTTGCTTGCTTGCTTGCTCCCATGTTATGTTACGTACAAGGGAGGGGTGAGCAGAGGAGAGGAGAGGAGAAGGAAAGGGGGGGGGGGGGGGGGGGGGGGAAACTAATACCTATTCCCGACGGCTTTTGCTTTGCTTTGCTTCCTTTGAATACAATACTTTAGATTAGTATACACGTTCGATATTGTGGAGAAGTAGATTAGGTAGGTAAAGGTAGGTATGTCGCCGCAATAGCGCATCTCAAAACATAAATAAATAAAATATCCATATGTCCACACCTGCCTAACCTACCTACCTACTTTATAGATTCAAAAAGGGGGCGTAAGAAAAGAAGAAAGAAAATGAGGCACAGCAACCGAAAAAAAAAAAAAAAAAACCGGACCAAAGAAAGCCGCAAAGTACAACTGCAACTGCAACGATCTCCATCGCGGCCTGCAGCCGGTATGCGGGCGCGTGTAACACTCATCCACACACACACACACACACACACACACACACACACACACACGACCCCTCCAAGTGACCAACATCTGGGGAATCTTATCTATCGTTACATGCCTTTTTTCGTGCTTGTGCATATACACTTGTGGGATTTTTTTTTTCAAGAAAGAAAAAACTCCAGTCGAGTCGAGTCGAGTCTGAACCGTGGAACTTTGACTTCATATAATCTAATCTTTTTATTCATACGCTTCTATGCCTAAGAGGTTATGTTATATCTAACCAATCTATCCGGCTCGCCTATTGCCGTCTGTGTCTAGCGCTTGTACCTATATGTATGTATGTATGTGTCTGTGTCTATATCTGTCGATACATTAGGTACCTAGTCGCCTTCGTTATCGTATCGTATTGTATCCTCTATCGGTTTTTTTGTTCAAACGTAAAAAAGTCCGATGCAGCACATGTATGCAATGCAAGCCTGAGGGATGACCTGAGGGATGGCCAACGTTACTGCAGATGGCCGGCGACGAGACATAGGTTTGTTATCTATCTCAAAAGACCCTTGGTGTTTTTCCTTTTCCCCATGACTGGGTACGCAAAGGGAGGGGGAAAGGGTTTTAAGGGTCTTCTTAGACGATGTTATTCTGGTCTGTCATATGATCGACATCCATTTCAACCGGATATATATCTCTGTCCATAGCGTCAGTCCCAGCAAGTGCTTGCTCATACTCCTTGGTTTGTGGAGGTGGCATATGCAGCCAGCCAGCCCAGGGAGCCAGCCATGTCCGCTAGTCAAGCGAGCTTTTCTTACCTGCGCCTCGAATACGCTATCATAGAGGGCAAGGTGGGGAGGGACCAAGTAAGTCTACGCGTCCTGGTTGGCGGACGCGTATGCTCGAGCCTTTATTCTGTTCTATTTCATTTTTCCCATGTTACTGCCCCGAGTCGCGGAGCCATTCCCATGATCGACCTTGGTGTGATATGATAATCTAAAGCAGCCCAAAACTCGCCTGTCGTGCATACCTACCCATATACATAGTCACTTCGCCCTGCCTGCACTCATCAAGCGAGAAGCCGTGCCACCAAGATCGACAAATCGATGCAAGGGTTGTTGGTGGGTTGAGAAGGGGGTCGCGGGTAGTTCCAACGATCGACGAACATACAGGCAGCTTAAATCCAACTTCAACGGCAATAACGCGACAGAGGAAAAAAAAGGTTCAAGGGGTTCTTGCATCACATCTGGGATGCGGTGGGAATCTTCTGATCCACGACATGGTGGTGGCTTGCACCCCGCCTCCGAACCCCCCTCCCCTTTTACCCCTTCATACATCCCGGTGTAGCGCGTTTTGGGTTGCCGCGTGACGAGGACAGATTGGCGAGATGGTCTCATATCTGCCCGGTCCAAGGTTTCCTGCCTTTCCACCGGTTTAGACTAGAAAAGTAAACAGTCCATGCCTATGGGTCTCGACTCTCATGGATGTGGAGGGGGCGGTTGTAGTAAGAGGGGATAGCAAAGTGAGAGGTAAGTGGGCAAAAGCGTAAGAGAGTGGTTTTTTTCGGTGAGTCTCGTGGTAGATATGATCCCATCAGCATCGAGGGAGCAAACATCTCGCGCAGAAACCCCACAAAATGTGTCAGTAAGAAAATCATCGTTTTCGTCTAGCCTACTAAGCTAGGAGTCTGGCCTCGTAACAGCGGCCCAGCGGGGACGTTTTTTATTTTAGCTCATGATGTCGGCGATTTACCACGGACACTTCTCAGTTTGGAGTAATCCGCCGGCCATGTGCCCATAATATTGTATCTATTTTTCTGTCATTAGTGCCGTGCAGAAACTGGGGACTCTGCGAAATATTGCGTTATTCCCGAGTGCCATGGCGTCCTACTAACGATGTGGATTGCTTTGCTCTGACGCCCGGGGATGCCATCATCCTGTACCAAACCCCTTCCCATTCCTGGGTCTACCACACCGGCTGACTTCTGAGCTCTTCAGTTGGGATTTCAGAAGGGGGTAGGGGGTACTTGCCCAACAGATTCCCTTGGCCTATTTTGGTGTATCTATTCGGTCGATCTTACTTTGTCCGCTTGTCGTCCGCTTGTCCTGGTGGCTCCGTTCACTTTCTTTAATCTTGATATTTTCGCGCTATCCGTCCCTTTGTACCGAAGCCGGAACACGCGTACAGGTTAAACGCCAGGGTGGCTTAAAGGAGATAATCAATAAACATATCGACACAAAGGGTTGGTCACTTGTTGTCAGCTACCAAGCCACAATACTGCGCCTTCGACCAGGTTTTCGGAATGGGTTTCCGAAATATTGTTGTTGTAAGACGACATACCCCCATGTGGTTGCTACCTTCGGATGGGAGCACTAATTGATGTGTTACTTCAAGGTAGGTGGCTAGTACAACTGCGCTCAGACTCGATACACGTAGGGGAGTGTACGAGATATCCAAGAATGAGCATGGACGAAACAAACGTCACAGCCTGAAAGGTAGTCCAGTTAAGCTTCGAACGAGGTACGATCACAGCCCACCCGTGTGAAATGGTCTCTGATCTCTGTACCCCTATCGATCAAGCTGGGTCGCCTCTTACCAGGTATCCAGACTTTCTCGGTGTTGTGTCTGTACACCTTCAGGCGCACAACGTGTATCGTCACTATTACGTCATATGTAAACGCGGTGTCTGCTTCGGTCGAGAAACCAGACATGCTGATTTAGTCTGGCATACCACCGCAGCCTGTCAGGGCACATGGTACAAGACACAGGATACAGGACATGGGACATGGGACGCGGGAGTGAGAACAAGGGCAGGTCCTGTAGTGCGGTACCATGTACTCGTAGAGGCCCACGAGGGCGGACGGAGCGCAAGGTGCAATAACCTCTTCTGTGGACCGTAGGACTCCAACGGGAGTTGATTCACTTTTCGCTAAAGCAGACTACATATGCACAATAGGTAGGTTAGTTAGTTCCTCAGTCGGCCGTGTTCCTATGGAAGCCTGCAAGAGCGGGTAACAGGGGTTTCCCGCGCTGTTGTGGATATGCACAAGCAACGGGCGAACAGATATAGGCTTATCTAACCCCTCCTCTCTGTGTGGATGGGTGGGTTGAATCCTTTTCAGATCGTGGAGTGCACACCTTGGGGCCTATCAATACCGCCTACAGGCAGACGTCAACCTGAGACTGCCGAAGGTGGGCGGGTCGTTCGACGAAACTTCCAGGATCCAAGTTTAACCAGGTGTCATGGTATACGCAGCGGTCTTGGAAACATCGTTTACTCGTTTCACTTGTGTACGTATATGCATGTCTCCCTGCCTGCCCGCCTGCCTGCCTGTGTGTTACGGACCAACCAGAGGATATTCAGAAGACCCCTCCCCGGGTTGAGGGGGCTTAAGAGGCTGAAGTTCTGGTTACGGGAACAGACTCGGTTGACTCGGACGGGGGGCGACGGTGGGGGCATGGCATTTCGGGCACCAGCCACAATAATAGAGAAAGATAAGAGGCCGCGGGGCCGCGTCGTCGTTTCTTGAAGCGTAGTATGCCAAGAGCGAAGCGACGCAATGTCATACTGGGTTTATGTGCAGGCCGTAGCAGCTTCAAGACTGATGAGATGCTGCCAGACCAGATGCGATTGGATGGCTTCGACAAGGTGCAGCAAACTTGCATCTGAACATGGAGTGGAGTGTCTGGTCTTGGGAGGGGTGGGCGCGGTGGGGTAGGTTAGGTACTCGAGTGTTCTACCGCCAAGCTCGTTCGTGATTTGCTCGCCGGTCTGGGGTTAGACCCGGGTATCCAGCATCAAAAGGTGTGTCAGCTGGTTGGATGACGGGACCTTATTGCAGGCTACTGAACCAATGATCTCCTTTGGCTGCAGGTCAAGCTCAAAGACCCCCCTAGCCTCTCGAAGTTCACCCTTGTCCGCTGCCCCACACTATCCCTGCCTCGACAGGAGCAAGGGCACCGTCGCACGCTGAGATTCCTCAAGCTCTGGGCCTGACTCAAGAACGGACGGGAAAAGGAAAGGACACCTCCCTAATATATCAGAGGCCGATCGAGTCACCTGAGAGAAATGAGACGCGCGCTCCTAATGCCGACGCCCCTCTGCTGGAGACGAGGGGGACAGGGGATGAGGATGGGAATAGCCCGGATAGGAATGGGGATGGGGAGCTTCATTCAAGCCCACCACAAACACGGGACTAACCTAGTGGAAGGCAAGTGGCAGACGGAAGCCGCCCGCGGGGTAAGAGGTAAGCGCAAGGCGGGGCCTACCCACGATTGGTACTTTAGTCATGGCGACAAGAAACGGAAAGAAAGATTTGAGAGACTGGCTTGCTGTGTACAAGTAGCTGGATTGGCATCAGTCAAGCCCTGAACACCTTGTGGGGTTGATGTGCACGCGTATTGAACTGGGACAAATTTGATCCTGAACGGTAGTCAAAAGGCCAAGGGTGAAGAGACGGGAGCTCGGACGAATAGGACCTGATGGTCTACTTGCGCCGTTGTAGAATCGACGATCCAAGGGACTACCTACAGGGAATAGCGATGCGTATGTAATTCTAGATAATACGAAGTCTTTGATGCGCAGGCAACTATTGAAAGGCCCATCTTCGACTCCACAAGGGGGCATTTGGATAGCGCCTATCCTGCCGGTTGATGTTCAGAGTTAGGGCTTTGCCATCAGTACAGGCTTGATGTTGTTACCTCCTAAGTGGGAATACGAGTAGGGGTCTGGATTTTATATATGTTGTGGCGTGGATTTATTATCTAGATGTGGCGTAAACTCCTTGTTTTGTAGAAGTACGCAGGAGTTGCTCCTTCCCGACCCACCAGAAACCAAGGGGTCGTAGGTAAAACGGCGATAACTTATAAGAGACTAGGTACGAGTAGGTTAGGCTAGGTACCAGGTACCTACTATATACGTAGATATATGTAGGTAGATGTAGCGTTCGGACCTGTTAATGCCCTACCACGGCATCGTCCTCTGGCAGAACGCCACCAACACACCGATGAACAGTCATATGTCCGAAGCCAACGTTCCAGTTAAACGTCTTACAAACACGAGTGTTGGCGCACTGCAAGTATTGCTCAAAGATCCAATTTATAAGGCCAAGCTAGGTAAGCTCTGTTATATAGTCCAGTAGGCAATTAGTCGGTTGAAGGACTTGAAACGTACTACTATAATGCACAGAAATGGACATTGAGATGCGTTAGTAGGAGATTTTGCTAACGCCGGTGTTGACCTTTCTTGGCAAGGTCCAGAGCATCGGTGGCAGAATGGCAGATGAAGGCAGTCACGCAGTATATTCCAGTCGGACTGATCGTCCATTCCTATACATCTGAAACGCATCAGAAAAGTTACAGAATATATTTATATGTGCATGTAGCTTGGTTTTCGTATTACTAAGTCTTACAATGTATACAGTACCTATTAATACACATATATAGTAGGTATTGTAATTGATATTTTGAAGGCAATGAGATGCTCGGCTGTAGCATCTTCTAGGATAGGAAGAGGGGTTACAAACACTGGTCGCGGCATGGAGGTAAATATTAGCTTGAAAACCTATCTTTATGTGCCCAAATTAATGTGCCTATGAGTATAGTTATATTTCAACCATGACAACGCTAAAAGACGCCTACAGCAAGCGCTCCATTGTTGAACATCATTGTTGGTATGGCATCGCGAATGAGGTTATACAGTGTCTGTATGGAAACTTTGAGTTCCTTTGTTCCATTTGCATAACTAGGGCAGGAAAGCTCTAGTGTTGTTCTGTACAACAGATTTCCAAGGTCTCTTGCTATCTGGGATATCCGCCGCCGATAGCTGTTACGTGGACTGTTGAAACCTGAATGTACGTCGCGCTCAGGGAAGCAAGTTGCATCTTTAGAAAGCTTTGTAAGACAGTTTTGTCGCTATTTGACGGGTCCCTATCCCCGTTTCTCTACAGTGTAAACAGTCGTAACATATTTGCCTACGCAGTGGAACGAACAGTTGATACCGCAAGAAACCTCATTGGCATTCCCAGTATCTCTGGTATCTCCGGTATCACATACATAATATGCTATGCCCAGGACTCTGCAAACTGGCTACACTATTGGGCACGCATGTCCTAACTATTGTCATACGCGTTCTTCGCTTCGCAAACACTGCTCGCCAGTGCATACTCCACTTTCTCACCACCCGAGACGGTAAACCACACCGGAACAGGGCCAGCATAGACAGGAAATCCAGTATAGCTCCTAAGAAAAGGCGTGTAGGTACGCTATATCCAGCATGAGAGAACTACAACCAAGTGACTACCTAGTCTGTAAGAGCGGGAATATGTGTATAACTCACGCGGTTTGGAATGGCTTCCAGCAGTTGTTATCAACGTGCGTGATGGTTTCGCACCGTTATGTGTGTAGCATCATGTAGCCTTAGGGTTGAACTCGGTCGGACGCTGATCGAGCAGACAAGCTCTAGTCCAACAATAGGATCTTACGGAGATCAGCTGGTGAACTTACAAGACATATATGACATACTAGGCCAGCACTGGTCCAGTTAAAACTCTATGGGCATATGCACCAACCCAGCACCGGCCGAAGTGCTAGTATCAAATCCATGGTACGACCATTAGACTGGAGTTTGAGACTGGTCAGCAGTGGAAATAAACGGAACACTGGAAAGAGGCATAAGCGTTCGACTTAAGCTATTCACCACGCTAAAACACGAAATATATGTAAGCGGGAAGCGAGCAACGGGAGCGGTAAGCACTTGTGAAAGCAATCATTGCACTTAAAAGACTTTCCCACCTGGGAAGGTACTGTAAGGTATTAGGCCCGCGACATACGATATGGCCGAAGACGATGTCTACCCTAGCGGTCTTATTGTAGGTGAGGTCATCGAACAGGTCAGGTGGGATAATCAGGGTCGTCAAGCGGGGCGGCACGATGCCACCGGGACCATATTGGACGGGCGCCGGATAACGTAGTCGACGCTACCCCTAGAACAAGACGAGGTTCAGAATTTCCACTCAGATAGGGCCAAGACGCCCCGGGTGAGATGGAAAGAAACTCGGGCCGAACAACGGATGACAAGTGTTTGTCGGTGTTGTTATGACTCAACCTCTGGCCGGTAGAAAGCCAGGGTGTGGCTTTAAGGAGAAGACTCCCATATACATAGGTACTTTAACCTTATACACAGGTAAATACCTATAGCTTGATAAGGTAATGCAAAGAAGTCCTGTGTGCGAACTAGTAGGCAATTTATCTACTGTCTGGCAATGGTAAAATATCGAATATCTGGAAAAGCAACAGCAACCGTGGTGTATCCGAGTTTTAATTCGGCAGTTGCTTTGTAGGTAGCGCTTGCTTGACTAGTAGGTTTAAAGACGTAAGCCCCTTCAAAAACGCCCACTTCATTGAAACGCGCTACCCCATACTCAAGGGCCGGCCATTTCCCCAGATGACTAAGAAACGACGGTTGGTCGGTGGGGTTCGGTGGGTATAGGGATGTACGCGTTGAACGCCGGGAGTGCTAGACATGGTTGCGTTGAACCCTTTTACCATTTGACAAAACATGTTGTTTTACCCTGTTGTCTTTATAATACTACCTACCTTACATACGAGTACATAGGTTTGGTATGTAGCTTAGGTACTTATCAAGATAACGTACCTAACCTGGGTTTATGTTTCGGATATTGGAGGCATATAAAAGTCAGGGTAAGGTACGGTGACATGTACGTAAACTGACGCAACTCTTGTGGCTGGACAGGGCAGGAACCGACCTAGATCATTACGCACCCGCGCCGACAACACCGGAACTAATAGCCTATAGCCTATAGGTACCTGCCTCACACGTAGCTGAAACTGCACCATTCGCCGGGCTGGCGTCACCTCAGAAATAGGTAGCTACAGCTGGCAATGCTTTAGGAAGGTTAGATTATGTAACGCGTTTCTATTGCAACAACGCGATCACCGGTCCTATCTAGGGCGGTGTTGGGTATCTGTTTCGACATGAAAATGGCTATTATTTAGGTAGGCAGGTTTTGAAGGATACCTAGGCGTCAACGCCCTTCGCGTACGAGTACCTATTAGACTGACGCCCCTTAAAGCCTTCATCTTAGCCAGTAGGTAACAGCCAGGTGGAAGTGAACATCGACATCTAGGTCCTGGAAAACAACAAAAAGTCATCTTGGAAGAATAGTTCGGTCTGTCTAATGGTTATCCGCTATCCAATCAACACGGCGCACCTCATGATACACGTAAAGTGCTACGATACGCATAGACGCGTAACTTTGCCAAGAGAACGCAAATACGAGGGGTAGTTTCTATGGTTCGAAGTGTCCACTGACCGTCCGTGAGCGGCCTGCCGAGACTTTCTAAACTAGCGGGCCTAGCTCCTTGGAATCTTGGACAGTGACTAACAATATCAACCCCATACCTTAACGACGCAGGAGGAAGGTGGAGGAAATCTGGGCAGGATCGCAAATCTAACATGTATTATGTCAAACTGCGTAGGTTAAACATAAGTTTACCCTCTTTTATATAACTGCCTTCTACACGTATTACACGGGCCGATTCATATTGGGGGATGTCAGATCAAAAGGCTCAAGATAATTAGGGTGCTAGGTTAGGTTAGTAGTAGGTAGTCTACGGTATACTCGTATAACCACCGACCCTCACAGTGCAGCACAGAAATCTTTACAGATCTACCCGTAGCTCCACTCTCAGGACTAATCTTGCAGTGGTGGGCATGCCGCGTGACAAGAATGAGGACTAGGTTAGGTAGTTTCCGAATACTGGTGGATGCCGTGGTGGTGAAACTGCTGCAAATACAATCTGCATGTATGTACAATCGCAACGCTCAGTACTACTAGACTAACCTAGCACCTTGTTTCAGGCTCTAGACTAGCATACACGTACTCGTACTTTAACTCCGGTGTCTATCCGTGTTTGTGTATTTCAAGATAGCATCATGATATTGGCAAAACTAGAATGTGTAAACAAGAGGCTGTGTATATACATAGGTGGCTTAGGTTAGAACCTTGGCTTGACCATCTCTTGCTCTCTCTGTAGGTATTGAGCTATATAGGTCTTATTCCCGCTTGTTTCACTTGATATCAAATGTGACATGATATTGTAAAAAACGTTCTAGAATATTTGAAGAAGAACATAATTAACGGGATGGTTATACACGTACAGTATACCATTATATATAGTACCAAGTCTAGACTATCTGGTGTCTAGTGTCTAGTGTCTAGTGTCTAGGTAGTGTCTAGGTAGTGTCTATGAATTGAGAAATAAAAAGATCTATATAGGTGCTTATAGGGACTCCTAGTGTGCGCTTACAAATATGTAGCGAGGGACAAGTATTGAAAAAGTAAAGAATGAATTGCTGGGAGCCATCGGGAACAAGCAAGTATGTTAGTCGCGATACTGGATACCTATGTAATTGCTCTGCATCGCATTGCATTGCATCGCGTTGCATGGCGTTGCATCGCATTGCATTTGAACAGAGAAACTTAAGTCGCGTGGTTTTGCCTGTTTATTCAAAGTAGAATAGCGCGCCGCGTCGGTGTCTGCTCTTATCCTACTTTATAAATTATATTATATTGTCAGTTTATGTCCACCTACGCTAGACAAATCGTGTCTATCATACAAAGGCATGTCAGTATTTGTGGGCTGCAGTCGTCAGCATCTCGATACTCAGCTGCCCCCTAGGAGGTAATCGTGTCTTCTCGCGGCCAGCGCGGCTAGACAAGCTCCTCAATTGTTACCAGATATATCTACAATGAATGCCCAATATGCTCAGTGCCTTAATCCCACTCTATCTTGCCAGTTATCATTTTTCTCTCTCTCTCTCTCTCTCTCTCTCTCATCTACTAAGCACCTCCCATTAGTGAAAATGGTGTCTTCTTGAGCGTGTCCCCCATTTTACTGCAAGCTCTCTTTGGGTAGACAGAGATACAGGTAGCAACACATCGTGTATTGGGTACTTGGATATATGCACTTTGCATCGTTATGGTACACTGCCTAGGTTTTACCGACCTAGTAATCCTAGGGCCTGTGGTCGAACGCCCACTTTCTGCTTCTTGTCCAAGTAGGTTAGACCAAGAGTTTGCCTTGCAGTCTCCCCACCTTACTTTTGGTGTTGTAACGTACTGTACATATGTAGGTACTTGGTATCTATCCAACAGCGTGATGATTTGCAACAAGAGCCTGTTACTAATCATGCTTAGATTGCGCAATATGGGGCAGCATGAACGGTTAACCTAGCTCTCTATGTCTTATATCGGAGAATTAGTCATTATACGTGTAAGAACAGTCTGTACCTCCGTCCTACGAGCTATGCCGTCTTCTTTGGCTAGGTACATTATGCTACTCGGTAGTTGACCCACCCACTCGTGACCCCGTCATCTCTGCCCATCTGTCTTCACATGTACATCTCCTACGCTGATTTCCCTCTTTAGCATACGTGCCCCCGGCGCCTGATCGCTCGTTGATCCCTGGCGAACATCATCTATTTATGAGTTCGAACTTGCCTATGCCAATCGGTAGATAGAAAACACACAAGTTGAGGGGTGTGCGGCAAAGAAACCTTGTACAACCATGCGGCCGCCCGTGCCCGCTAGTCACATACTGCCAACCTAAAATCTAACCCACAACGGCCCTGTATAACCCAGGTACCGCATACCTACTTGAGGCGGCCGTACATATTGATTAGGCTGGGTAGTTAGTTATATGTACTGGGCCAGTAGCTATATCCGCCAAGGTGAATTATTGAGAAATAACAAGGAAGAAGAACCGCGCAGACCTGAATATTTTTACGCGTTGCCATTCTCCGATTACCTTTCGCGTAGGTATGTAAAGTACCTATTAGGTATGGCTCATATACATGTGACTAACCAAGACCAGATATGTATGAACTGCTATGCATTTTAAGAAGTTATCTTGGACCACTTAAGTGCTTGTAATTAAGCTTTCGATAGATAGCGTTCGGAGATAACCGAGGGGATTTTATATCGCGTAGCCGGGAGAGATATATTGAGGCCACACAACTTCAACGCTTCGTATTTGGCTAATAGATAGGGTTCCGACACACGATCAACAGGAAACAAAATCCTTTATTCAATCAGCTGTAAGTAGGCTTTTTATCTGTATATTCTTGTTTACCATCATGACCTTTTATCAACTAGATAGGTACCTATATTTAGAGAATCATCGGTATCCACTTTACTTGGACAATCTGACTTGTCAAGTGGAATCCTCGCTTGGGTTTCGTTCGGTCTCCGTTCTCTTGGGAGGAAATACGTTAGTATCTAGTCTACCTACGAGAAGTCGTCTCATCTGATCGTCATTGCCGTCATTCTTTTCTATTGTGTGGTCACTAGAACAACTTCGGACTCCCTTACCCTTTTCAACAGACTATATCATTCCCTGGAAGCATCAATATCGATTATGGTGTTAGCTCCTGATGTCTTATCAACCACAGTCCGGTCCACCTGCGCCGGGTATAAAGCGCCGGAAGTCACGGTCAAGGCTAAGCCATGGTTCCAGCTTTTGGCGTAAAGGATTTACCTGAACACTTGGGCAACATACCCTGCTGGATGTTCCCGACGCCTCCGCCAGCGGAAGGGCGGACGACTAGGCATAGCGAATAACCAAAAATATCCAGGTAGGTTAGGATACCTACATGCATACAATTGGATATAGTCGTCCGTACATGATAACCATCACTGAACTTTTAGACTAGACTAACCTATGACACTTGGAGCCCAGCTTTTCAGCTCACTTGCATGATTAGTGTAATGATTTGTTTACTTTTTCCAACCTATCGCGCTCTCCGTACATCCCAGATACTTTTTACGATCAAGCCGGCGCGATACACTCGATCGATCCGCATTCTCATGGCAGCACTGATACGTTACCAGTAGTATGTTGTGATTCGGAACAAACCAACACAGGTATTTTAGCTTGGTATCTAATGTATATTGTCATATACTCGTAAGCACTCAAACCAACAGCGGTCTCTGCATATTCTCGTACGGGTACATAATATACTTACTTCTTACTTTGATTGAATGCAAGCGTTGGAAGAATATTTGATTCGACACCGCGCCAAAACTACCAATGAGAAAGCGGCAGTGCTTCTTCAGGCCGTACAGTGTAAACTGACATCCCCGGCCGGCTGTTTCCCAACACTTGTATGTACTCGTACAGAAATATGTACGAGTACATAGAGTGATGTCGTCCAGTCTTCTCAAGGTATCTTCAGATTCTCTACCTGATTTTATGCATGCCACCGTATCTAGAGGTACACGTACAATTAAACTAGATAGGACCTCGAGCTTGATATACGTCGACAATAGATCCCACCATACGGACATGGTACTTATGACCGGTCTTGTTGGGAATATCGAGATATGGGTGCCCGACGTGCGTTATGCCCTATCGAGCGAGTACTAACTTAAAAGGCCATCTCTTGTGTCTGTAAACTGAAGATAAAACATATCTGGATAACCTAAATCTGGTCGACTGTGTTGTATCATGTATGCGCCTGCGCTGAGGGTTTGTGTACAGGAAAACAAGTAATATCGTACAATAGGCATTTGTTCTCCATAAGCAGGAATGCTCGAAGGAGGTATTAGGTTGGTTTCTACGACTATTTTATCTTGGATTCGTACACGCTTTTATTTGCATGCCTGGGCTATATATTTCGGACGGAGGTACGTGACGGTCATGTTATTTGCAACATTAGTATCTGAGTGCACGCAACCTACGTATATTTGGTCTTTTAGAAGGTATAAACGTACGCAAGTCCAAGAGGTCATTTACTTGGGTTACCTAGTCCAACCAACTTTATGGAATCCATCCTTTCTCCGCCTCCCAGGCCAGTCCCACTTTCTCATCAGCTAGAGTTACTAAGCTTCTAGTCTACAAGGTATAAGGTATCCCTACCGACCTACCCCCCATTCCCTCGCTCTCACGCTCTCACGCTCTTACGCTCTCACGCTCTCACGCTTCCACGCTCCAACACTTATTATTCTGGCTACTCATCAATGTATTAGCTGAGGTAAAGTGTAGTCTGGAAAACTCAGACTTCTCGACGGGCGAAAAACATTTTTGTAGTTGACAGACAACTCCTATCGACATCAGCATCAAGTTATACTCACTCGTGAGTCGTTGGCCCCCCTCCGCACTACACATATGTACGCGAGCACAAGGAGCACAAGAACCGAGAATCCACACCCCCCTTCTAGGTAACCCTGTCAGTCTGTCTTGTATGTAGAATACCTGGTTACCTCTCTACTTTTAGCATCTCAGTCTACCCCCTACCCCCTCTCTCACCCCTCCTGCTCTCCTCTCACTCAAGGCAGCCAAACGGAGGCGCATTAACATGCCTACAATCCACTCATCCACTGGGCCAGTTATCCACTCATCGACACTATCCCCATCCACCTTGTAGCCCACCTTGCTCGCCATCCTTCCCAAGATCTGCTACCTTGCCTTGCTCGGGCGCGTCATTCTCAACCACTTCGTCCTGCGGTTTGACTAACCATCCAACTATATCAAGACACGTCGCTCTGCAGGGCACCGTCGTTCTCCACGTCTCTTCCCGCCGCCGCCGCCGACGACGACGCTTGACGTGCAACATCGCATCGTCGCCCGCCCGCCCGAATGTATTCCACCCAGCCCAACGGTAACGATGCTGAGGAGGGTGCGACCATCGATCCCGCGACTATCAACCCTGCCGCCCTCAATCCAGGTGAGTTGAATCAGTGATTTCATTTAAACGTCAGATGTCGCGCCGCCTCTCGTCGTCCATTTTGGCTTTTACTATTTTTATGCTACGATACCCTGTCTTAATCGCCCTTTTGCTTTTTTTTTTTGTCTTATTATGTTTATCTCATTGCATATAAGTATTGTACTGGGATAGCTTCGTCAACCAGAGTCTATGTTGTCGCTTGGTTGTCTGGTGCTGTGCGCGCACGGGTTGCGACTCTACTTTGGCGCGCGCGACGAGGGTTGACGAGAGCATCGTTCCCAATCTTACATGCCTCTGAGACGAGTGCGGCCGGAAATACAGCCGTTTGTCGCAAGTACGGCTGCGACCGATCATTGGCAACAAAGTATATATATCGGCGTCTTTTGACTCTTTATTTTTCACTTCATATCGCCTGCGTCGAGCACGGCTCGAGGATCCATCTGGGCGCCATCTGGGGTTTGCGATAAATGGGTCTGCTATATTAGTGGCTTGTTAGTGTTTGCAGTTACCGTGGTTGCAACAGTTCACTCTTTTTATTTTTGTGCTCCTCGGTTTTTCGTGTCTCTCCCCCGTGTCAGTCGCTGTGTTCAGTCGTTGTGTCACGGCATGTTGCCGGTTAAGTTGCTGGTCACGTATCAGTTGCTGGTTTGCTATAAATGCTAACTTAACTTTCTGTCTGCACAGAACTACTAAGCCAGGCCCCAGCAAAACCCCGAGTACTGAAGCGGAGTCGCTCGCCCGAAATTCTCCACGAGTCGAGCGCTGAACGCCCCGGAGATGACGGTAAGCCTCTGTTTAGTTCACTTGTGCACCTGTGCCCAGCGCCCAGCGCCCAGCGCGTAACCAGCCCGTAACCAGCCCGTGTCGCGAATCCCTCTGTCCTGCTACGTCGCTTCTCTTGACTTTCATTATTATTGTCGTTATCATTATCCTTGCCACTCATAACCCGCCCATCATTACTGTCGCAATACCACTAGCAGTGACTGCTAAGCATGCTGGAGCGCGTAGCATTGAACCCTGGCCGTTTTTGTGCCCGCTAATCTGACTGCTGTATTGTAGACGACCCTAGACATCCGCGAAAACGTGGTCGCCTAATGAAAGCGCCACGCTTTGATCGTTACCCCGATCCGACCCATAACACAAATTCAGTACCGCAGACAATGCCGCAGCTAATGCCACCACACACACCGCAAACGCAAAATGCGTCGCTACCGCCGCGGTCGACGGGCTACGCTCAGACCCAGGCGTCGCCTCCCCCGAAGATAACACCGACAAAGTCGACTTTGAAGGCCCTCCCTACGGTTCGCGACCATACGACAGATCAGCTCGGGCCTGGAGGCGACGAGTATCTTCCACGCGAGACAGATGAGGCTGGAGAGAAAAAGGTGCTGCCCAACGGCCAGCTCCTCGGAGGCCGCGAATATCGTTGTCGAGTGTTCAATGTTCCGAATAGAGGCGACAAGTTGTTCATGCTAGCTACCGAATGCGCCAGGGTTCTAGGCTACCGGGATTCATATCTGCTGTTCAATAAGAATAGGTCGCTTTTCAAAATCATTGCGAACCAGACGGAGAAGGATGACCTCGTCCATCAGGAAATACTACCGTTCTCATACCGGTCCAGGCAGATCGCCATTGTCACGGCTCGCTCCATGTTCCGGCAGTTTGGAAGTCGCGTAATAGTAAACGGCAGGAGAGTGCGGGATGACTACTGGGAAGGAAAGGCGCGGAAGCAAGGATTTACAGAGGCGGACATGGCCGGCGACAAGAGGCCGGGGGCTAACAAGGCCAGAGAGGCAGCAGCTGAAGCGAACAATACCATGACCCTTCCTGGTGGACCCCACGGCGAGATTGTATACGCGTCGACACCACAGTTTGGTGGAGCACCGCAAGCCCTATTGCAACCAGGTATGCTGGCAACGCCGGGAAACACGACAAGAATGCCGATGATAACAGTTGGATCAGATTTGAATGACACTAGGACCCGGGACTATAGCAACTTCATCAAGGGAGGCCCCCGCCAGGAGATCAGTGGGCCGGCATACCAGGACAGGACTCAGCCAAGCGCTCTGGGCGAGATTCACCAGCATGCCCATCAGGCCGCCGAATATAACCGAACAGTCAACCAGGGTCGGGAGATGCGTAATGGGTATCTGCAAGCACTTTGGTCGAGACCGCACGAACAGCCGTCCACTTCGCAGCCTGTCGTCAGCGAGGCTAGTCTACCAACTACGAGGCCTAACCAGTCACCTCACCCGGCTCCCTCAGGACTGGCCTCTTCTACTGGGATCCTCCCTAACCAAAGTCCCCAGTTAATGATGACGGCGGCCCCTTACTCACAGCCTTCACATTCCCAGCAGCCAATGAACGCAGCGCCGATGCGGGCCATGCCCCAGCCAACAGGCCAGAAACAGACACGGCCGCCAACGCTCCAGCCGGGCTCGAGCAGCATGTCTCACGGGTCGCCGGCGTACAACTATGGCTCGTCAAACCCGATGTGGGGGCCGCAGACGCCTCAGGCTCCCCAGCATTATACCGGGTACACGACGCAACCGCAGACTTCGCCTCATCCGCAACAATCTCCCGGTCCGCAATTACGCCATGCCGGTGGGACGCCTCAGATGCCGCCAAGCTCTATGCAGTATCCGGGAATGCAGGGTCTCAATCACGGCTATCCCGGAGCAGGACAAGGCATGTACCCTCCGGAACAAACGCCGCGACAGTTCATGCCGCAAAACCCGGGCTTGCAACAACAAAACCCTGGTTTGCCCCAGAACCCGGGGCAGGGACCCGGGTCTGCAAACAACGCTTCATGGTCAAATTCACAGAATGCAGCCGGAGGGAATTGGTGGCCTACTAATCACAACTAGTATTTATTGTATTGGTTGCCTCCTCGGCTCCGAAATGCCATACTATGAAGACTACGAAGTTGAATCGCCATCCTTTCGCTGGTTCTCCTCGTCAACGGGGTTGTCCTGGGCCACGGGCGCTGAGATCAGCTGCCACCTGTCATGTTTTGCTTTTTTAGCTGTCGGCGCAGGCGGGGATGGTCTCAATAAATACAAATACGGCAGCATGGAAGGAGTTTGCAACAATATGGTTCCATGGCCTTTTTGTCGTCCTCTATCTTTCTTTTCTTTCTTAATATTTCTTCTACTCTCTGTTAATTTGTCCTACGACAAACTTTCCCCTCCTTTTTGTTTTTCTCTGTTGTTCTAAAGTGTGGATACTCTGTTTACAATTCCCCAACTTCACTCAGCCTTGCTTTCCGGGTTTCTGTTGGTTATACCTCGTCAGTTCCTCGTGCGGTTTCAATGCACTGAGCATATTGATGTTTTGATTGCAATTCTTTGCTCCATTGACTGGGCGGGTTTGGCAGCATAAATCATCTTTACTATAGCTTCCTGGGTCGGTGGGACTGGTTTTATTCCCCGTTGAGGCGTCCGAGTTGAAATGATAACCATTTGGATTTTGGACGGAGGCTGATTGTTGGTGGTGAATCTGTTTTTCATCCTTTTTGTTTATTGTCTGCTTGATAACTTGTTAGGTGGGAATGGGGGTTGGGGGATGACGCGGGATGTTCCCCTCCCTTTTAGGTTGGGACCCTGGGATGTTGGGACATCAGGACACATTTGGGATATCGGTATAGTCGGATATGTTTTGCACAGGGTTTGGGCGCGAGTAGATTTTTGTATCGCGCCATGGTAATATTTTTGTCCGAAACATGTCGAAAAAGCCATCGACTTTACAGTGAAGGTTTGCTTGTCGACATCATGCCGTGAAACTGTCTGTATATCATTTACAAAACTTGTTGTACATTTCTGTTGTTGTAGTATATTTTCAGTCAGGTCCATGGTTTAAGTAAGTAGGTACCGAATGGTCAAGACAGGTCAGGTTATGCCCTGTTGGTTGTAGCAGTGGCGCTAAGGTATTTGCCATGAATGCCACTTGCGTATAAAATAAAGATGGCAGGGGCAGTCGAAGCTAAATCAGACGTATGTAAAGGAAGGAAATAACCTCTTTTGTCTCAAGGTTCCATCTTCCTCTCTATTTAGGAACATACCTAGTTGATTGACTACGTAGGTAAGTAGGTATCTACATACCTACTGTTAACTCTACCCAGGTATTTAACTACGGCCATCGGGTTTTTTTTTTTTTTTTTTGAGTTTACATTAGATACACTGGACAACCTGGCATTCTAGTTGTGGTTTATATATAGTTACCTATATATATATATAAGTACTTACAAGTTACTTATATTTGTTAGCCTGTTTTAATATGTCTAGGAAGGTTAAGTAGGTTAATAGATTATATATATTTATAAGAAAGAAAAAAAGAAAAAAAAAAAGGAGGAAAGCAAAATTCTATTTAACTACTACTTATTTCTTATTTTTATAAACAAGAGAGAAATATATATATATATTAATTAACTAACTACTTTATTTACTTTTTTATTTTTTTACTTTAAAAAATATAAAAAAAGAAAAGGAAAAAAAAGAAAAAAAAAGAAAAGAAAAAAGTAAAAAAATACAATAAGCCTTATAAGAAAATAAAAACAAGATATTAATTTAGTTACTTATGCTCTAACTCTTTAAATATATATAACTACCTACTTTAGTTAACTAATAATAACACAAACTTTTTAAAGTTTCTTTTTATTGTTTTATTATTCTTTTTTCTTTTTCCCTCTTGCCTATTTTCCCTGTATACAAGTATAACAAGGTTCTAATTTTTTTTTTTCTTTCTTTCTCTCTTTTTTTCTTTTCTATATGTTTCTATTTTTCAAAAATGGTTTATCCTGCTTTATTTCACTCTACTTAACATTGTAACCTAGATATTTATCCCCTAACGCCTAGAATCTTTTTTTTTTTTTTTTTTTTAGAAAAGGTAACAAAACAAGGTAGGTTAGTTAGTTAGTTTAAGTATTAGAATCATAGGACATTATTATAAAATTAACCCTGGGGTACTAGTACTAGTACGTAAGGAACATAAAGAATATAAACTAAACACAAAGACACACACACATATATATATATATGGTACACAGGTAAGTAGGTTAGTTGGTTTTAGTCTCATGGTACTTACTTACTTACTTAACCTAACCTTAACCTAAAGTCCCCGACTCCAATTCCTTTCAGGGTTTTGTTTTTGTTTGCCTCACCTCAGCAGTAATGAATATAAGTAATAATAAGTAAAAAAACGTGATTCTGTACCCTCGGGTCTGTTAAATAGAGTAGGTAGGTATGGATAAATGACCTACCTACCTTAACGTCACGTTCTTACTGTCCTTGATCTAGGCTTATAGGGGTATTACCCAGATATAGACCTCTTGCTGGTTAATAAAGGAAGGAAGGAAGGAAGGAAAGAAGTACGAGACTTTCCTCTTCTATAGGATTAGGAGGTTTGTTGTTAGAAGGAGTTGACAAATTGTAGTATTGTATAGAATCATTTCTGTTTCTTTATCCCTATAGGACTAAGGAGACATATCTACAACATGACGATGTGAATCTCTACGCTTTTGTTGTTGACAGCTCCTTCCTTTCCACCCAACGCCGGCAAGACAAGCGTCTTCATTTTCAAGGATATCGTTTCAGAGTCGAAAATAAAAACAAAAGTCATATAACGCCCCTTCGTTTACTGCTCCATGGCTTCTACACCACCCGTCTCCCCGTCACCATCACCCCATAAGCCATCGAGCTTGAACTCCTTGGCCCACTCTGTCACTATTACCTTCTGGTCGGCAGGCACTGTCGTCTCAGAGGCCTGCTTTCCCGCCGCACCGGCCTTGGGAGCTTCGGGCAGTTTGGGCGCTTCTGTCCATCCTTGTATACGTCCGTCTCTCCAGTCCATCACGACCGTCATCGCCGCAGCTTCTAAATTGGGAATACCGCCGCGACCCAGTCGTCCGCGTTTCCTAGCCACCTGCACTAAAAAGTCTGTGGTAGGGTCGCCATTGGTAGTCATGAGAGGCGGTAGGTCGTAAACGTCCATTAGTTTTTGCATGAGTTGTGGTGAAGACGAGAGTCGCTTGAGCAATAATGTCACCGCTGGTCTCGGATCCTCGATCTGCTTGGGAGGGATTGCATTAAGTAGAACGAGGTGGGCATGCTCTTCTGTCGGGCTTCTCTTGGTGGTGGCGCCCTCCGTCTTCGAGGGGAAAACGATACCAGGTGAGTCGAGTAGTGTGAGTTTACTGTCGATTTTGACGGCCCGTATGCTCGTTGTAACTCCTGCCTCGGCACCAGCAGGGCAAGCTGCCTTGCCTCGACCACCGAGACCGGCGAGAAGAGCGTTAATGACGGATGACTTTCCTACATTAGGATACCCTATTACACCAACGGCCACGGCGCGCTTCAGCTGCTTTGAAGCGGCAAATGACTTTAGGGACTTGAATAGAGCCTCAGACGTGCTCTTCGTCGTCAGGTTGGGGTGGTTGAAGACATGGGAGTTAGGGGCCGACTTGGAAGCCCGCAGAGGGAGGGTAGGGAAGTATCGTCGGAGGTAGGCCAGCCACTCTTTCAGCACCGGAGGAGGGATGAGATCGATCTTGTTCAACACGAGCATCAACCGCTTCCCACCACTGGCGGCGGCCATGACCATGCGCTCAATCTCCTTGGATCGCGTGCCCTCGGGGTCGCGCGCATCTAGGACGTAAAGAACCACGTCCGCTTGGTCCACCACTTGCTTGAAAACCTTGTCGTGGGCTTTTCTTGAAGAGCCGTGTGTGGAAAATTCGAATCCGCCGTCCGAGTCGTCGTCTTCGGATTCATCTTCGTCGTCGTCCATCTCCTCTCCACTTTGCAGCTCGCGGTCATACTTCTCAGCCGCCGCTCTTGCGCTGGCTAAGAGAGCAGCCATAGGGTTGGAGTCGTCTCCATCATCGACGTCATCCTCGTCCATCATCTCGCTGTCGTCCATGTCGAAAGTGCCTTCCATATCGTCATCATCCTCTGCAGCTTGGTCTCCTTCTGTCGTAGCTCCAGTTTTGGCTGCCTTGGCCATCTCTCTCCGGCGGCGCTGTTCCTCTTCTTTTCTCCTACGGGCTTCTTCAATCTCGTGCAGGATCTTCTCCTTGTAGGGGAATAGATTGGGAATGCCCGGATCCTTCTTTAGCTTTGATACCCATTGTGGATTCTTCTTTGCCTCCTTTCTGGCTTTCCGTTGCTTTGCGGCAGACGCCTTCTCGATCTTGTGTCTTAACCGGACGGGGGTGCGCTTAGACTTGGGCTCTGTTTCGCAAGTCGGTTAGTTTTTTTACACCACATCCAATCGAGGTAGATTTCTCAAGGGCAACTGACTTTTTGGTTTATTTATGCCTCCCATTTTGTGTATATTTTAGGCTAGGTATATACGAGGGTAAGGGTGAGGACGTCGTTGTCCAAAGCTCTCGTACACCACACATACACCCACAACAAAAAGTTGACTTCTGCCAGTAAATTACGGGTATTGCCGCCCCTCACCGCCACTGATAAGAACCGATAGCTGCCGATAAGCCCAACGTTTTGTGTCTGATAAGACGCCAAAGCCCACTAAGAACGCTTACCGCCCGCTAAGTGGGTAGAGCCCCTCCAAGCACCCTCCTTTCTACACGGAAGGCATTGCACACACACTGCACTCTCAACAAAGAGACCTTTAGTGACCTCATGTATGTACAAGTCGGTACTTATTAGATCAAGTAATCTAATACACGATTACTCTTCGATTGAAAGGTTCGCCGACATGGACAGAGGTTCGTCTATGACACATCAAAACGACTTTGAATATTGTACATAATATCTGCTTCCGCGATAAGCGGATCAATTGAAAAGAGGCCAATCCGTCGGTAGTTGAAGAACAGCCGGTATGTCGTGGATGGCGCTACGTGTACGAGTAGGTGCGTGTATGCGGAGTATCCTAATCGGTGAAAACGCAGTGCTTATGGTTATTGCATACATGTAGGTAGCGACATCGGTAAAGCCTTAACCTAGTGTCTTGTGGTTTCCCTTCATCTTCGTGGCAGACATAAAAAGAATAGTCAATTTCATGTTGTCAGCTGAAATTCTTGATAGACAAATAGAAGAAAAAAACATTGCATTACTGCCCTTAGATTTGGATTTTCTCGTTTACATCGTACTTGTCAAGCCGTTTCTCGCCTTAATCTCTTTCGCTCGCACTTTCGTCTCCAATCTGGTTGAGGTCGGCGAAGTCATAAAAAAGGACAAGCAGGATGTCTCCAATCGCAAGCCCCCTTACCGTCACATTCGATGGCCTCCTCTTCGACATGGATGGGACCATAATCGATTCCACATCGGCTGTTGTGAAGCATTGGCATTCGTGAGATTGCTCTCTCTTTTTGTCCCTCCCTTGGGCTTCAACCCCCCCAACCCCCCCTGTCATACCTCCAAATTCCCATAGCCGCCCCGCGGAGTAGAGAAGTGAGAAGTGAGAGTGAGGCAACGGCTAACCAAATTCCCGTAGAATCGGAAAAGAAATCGGTGTCGATCCTGAAGTCATCCTGCAGACTTCGCACGGTCGCCGCAGTGTAAGTTCAAGTTTTGTTCTGGGGCAATCAATCCCTTGGAGACGACTCTTACCCCGCCTCCCCAAGACTCGACTTTCAGGGATATTCCAAAAAAATGTCTGAAAAGTGGTATCAGTCACTTATCCGCCTTGAACCCGGAGCATTGCATGAGCCCGAGACCGTCCGGACGCCTTTGTCGTTATCAAGGGGGTGGAAAGACAAAAAACTAGGAACCGACTGACTGACGTGATTTGCACAGATAGATTGCCTTAAAGAGATTGCCCCTGAAAAGGCGACAATGGAATGTAAGCCAGACTATACTACATATTCCTCACATACAGGGGGTTAAAGTGGTTTCGGAGGCAATGACAAACATTCGGCCCTGAAACTGAAGCCTCCTGTTCCAGTTCCAGTTCCAGTTCTAGTTCTAGTTTCAACCCCCCCTGGCATTCTCTTAGCGTCTTTGTCATCAAGTTAACTAACGGAGGGATGAACTTCCCCCACTAACAGATGTGAGACATATAGAGGGGATAATGCCCAAGAAGTACGGAGACGAGGCTACCGAGATCCCAGGAGCAAGGGCTCTACTGGACCAACTCATCGCAACTAACGCAACCTGGACAATCGTGACTTCGGGCTCGGAACCGCTCGTCCACGGATGGCTGGACGTGTTGAAGCTTCCGACGCCCGAGCATCTTGTCACGGCTGAGTCGGTAGAGAACGGCAAGCCGGACCCGACCTGCTACCTCCTCGGGCGGTCCAATCTCGGGCTCTCCGCCGAGGCCGAGGTCCTGGTGCTTGAGGACAGTCCTGCCGGTATCAGAGCGGGCAAGGCGGCCGGTTGCAAGGTGCTCGGACTTGTCACGAGCCATACCCTTGAACAGGTCAAGGCTGCTCAACCGGACTGGGTGGTGACTGACTTGAGCTCTGTCAAGATGCTGACATGCAGTCCAGATGGCCGGGTGACGCTAGAGTTCTCTAATGTCCTCTGAGTGCGTCAAAACTTGGGAGGCAGGACACACATGTACGGTCACTCCAATACGGCACCAGGTAGTGAGACCAGCTGTTTGCTATTCCTGGCGGTCACCAGGACAACTGTGCATGGTACATTGCATTACTTCTACACATGTGTGTAGTAGTTGCAAGCCAGTGCCTATTGCATTGGTTTAGCACACACGGGAGCGCATTTCTACAGCAAGAACGATATTAGCGATGAAAATCCGCAAGGGATAGATACTTACAAGTAGATAGAGTGGGTTAGAGATTCTCCAACTTGGAAATACCTACCTTACATGTTGATAGACACAATACATTTAGAAATCTAACCAATGCGATTGTCAAAACCTACTTTGCATTTTCCTACTCATTCACAACAAATCCTACAAGGCGGACCAGGCCCAGGCCCAGGACCACTCGATGAAAAATGATTTGATGTTCAGGGAAAATAGGATACCTATGTGTAATCACATCCCCGCAAACCTCATTTCGTCTAAAAGAAAATGAAGCTTTCAAGAAAGGTGGAAAACGACTCCTGATTGGTCAGAGACGAAATAAGAGAGTTAGTAGGTACCGCATGCAAGACGTGGGCCCTTTTGTCACCCTTTTTCCTCTTTTGTATACCTACCTTAATCAAGATTGACATCTCAAAAAAAAAACCCGCCCCCCCATTCGTCCTGTCCGAGCCTGTCCCCCTGTCCCACCAGATCGAGATGAAGAAACATTCGTCATATGTAACCCTCAACCCTCTTTGCCTTATTAAAAAAAAAAAGGGAAAGGAAGAACTCGGTAGGTAACGTATATACCTAGCAATTATGCATGCATGTGCTTAATGTATGTAGATCATCTAGAGAGTTTTCGGGTTTAGAACTAACCGTGTCTTACCTAGTTCGGTTGCAAGTCAACAGCTGAAAGACAGGGATAGGGAGGGAAGATCCGGTTCTTGACTGCCTACCTACTTGACTTGACGATATCCTCTGGTTTTTCCGACCCCCCCCCCCCTTGCTGATGCTACCTACTACAGTCTACAAGTAAGTAGGTATGAGTATGTATGTACTAATAAGCTCTTGGTTAGATTAAACAGGGGGTTTTTTTTTTGGGCCCTTAAGAAATAAAGAGGGAGAGAGAGAGAGAGAGGTTGTTACTTACCCTACCTGCTTAGTACTTACAACCTCACCGCTAAGCCGGAATGTTTCCCCCCCCCCCTATACGTAAAGTAGGTATTGTATATATACGCTACTGCAATGGTATTTTAATCCCTGTATAACAAAAAAAAAGATCTTCGTGCGTCTACACTTTTTACACGCGTCGGTTCCGGTGCCGTGATCATCATCTACCTTACCTACCTAACCTAACCCCTCCCCCTTGTTTCGACATTATAACAGGCTTTTTTATATGTTGTATGCCGATGCATGTAATGTTATGATCTCCCTGATATGCATGAATTTTATTCATTCCCCTGCCTACTTTTGCTTCAGATTTACATTTTTACTTTATTAAGTAAGTAAGGTACTTTTTTGTGGTTTAATCCTACGAGTAGGTAGGTACCTCTAACTCTAACCTAACCCTTGCTTGATATGTCCGTCATTTTTCTCCATGATTTTTCATCCTGGAAATTTTTTTAATTTTTTTTTGACTACATGGACGTGAAACTCTAGAACCGGTATTACATACACGTATAAATCTACAGCAGGGGAACTGATCAACTTAGGCCGGGGATAAAGATCATGTATGTTCCGGTAGATCAAAGGAAAGAGAGAGAAAAGAATGTCCCTTTTTTTTATTTCAAGATTTAATTCTGTCTTTTTTCTAAGTGGGATGTTGTTGTTGTTGTTATTGTTAAGATGATGTTTAGTTTAGCTCCCCTGATATCCTACATGTTCTTGTAGTAAAATATTCTCATCATCCTATACTTACCGGGGTCAGGGTTACTTGGTAATTTCTCTAAAAAGGGGAAGAGGGGAGGGGTTGATATAAAGCTACGTAGGTATAAACAAATGTTTGTTTTTTTGATTTTCTTTTTTCTAGATAGGCAAATGTTTACAAGTTTGTTATTCTCTATAATCTTGCTGTCAATGCCTATAGTCTATCTAGGTTAAATAGGTACCTAGATATAGAGTTAAGAAATCCTATCATGGGGGGGGGGGGCCCCCCCCCCCCCCGCGCGGCCGAGGGGGGGGGGGGGGGGGGGTGTGGGGTGGGTTGTTTAATAAAAAAAGAAAAAAAAAA